>CM021732.1:57362621-57382844 GCA_011075105.1 Heteronetta atricapilla
ACCCCTTGAAACTCAACTCTTTCATTGATTGTGTCTCCCTTGGCCATGTGCAGGGTGCTGGTATGCTTTGACGCCTCTCTGCTATATCTGGGCCCCAGGGCGGCTCCCCTTGTAAGCAGCTGCAGGGTAGTGGAGAAGCCCGACCCTGCTGGGACACTCTTGCCCCTGCCACCTCATGGAAAGGGATGCCAGGCAGGGGATGAAGAGGGGGCTGGAGCCACAGGTCTCTGTGCCTCAGGGGAAGATGTTCTCTCTTGCAAGCAAAATGGCCCAGCGGAGTCATCGCCAGGCCCCCATCTTCCTCCTCCTTCAAAACTGGGGCTACTCTCAGGCCATCAGCCCCAACTTCCAACACTGCCACATTTTGGTCACCATGGCACACTGTCAGAATCACATCACCGTGGCCTCCTGATGTCACAATCACTGCCTCTTCTTCCAAGCCCTATAAATAGGGGGACTCTGTGGCCAGACCATCAGTCGCTGAGCGGCTAGGGATTCTGACACCAAGAGGCCCAGCGGAGCAAGTGGCTGTTGGATTTTGCGAAAGCTACACAAGTGGTTTTTCTTCCACTGAGGAAGAATGAATCCTCCTCCCCTGAAGAAGCTGTGGCTTATGGGGAGGAGACATGACATCGAGCTAATGGAGGTGGATGCGGCTGATGGTGATGTGGAGCCCATGGAGGTGGATCCACATCCAGATAAAGAACAACCAATGGAAGTGGATCCACCTCCATCAAGGCAGGCCAGGCACCACACCATTGTGCGCAGGCTGCCTGCAAAGAGACAGCACCTGCAAGTTCACAGGAGTGCTAGTGGCTCTCCTCTTCTCTTCCCATCATACAGCGTGCTCCCTTCAGGAAGTGACCATCAGGCACTTTTCCATCAGCCAGGAGAGCAAGTCCATGAACATCTGGCGGACTCACAGGGGATATCTGCCTCCTGGCAACTCTTCAAGCTAAGGCTTGGAGGAGCCCTCCTTTGCAATCCCCCACTTCAGCACTTCCCAAAGAGCTGGCATCTCTTCTGCGCTGAACCCTGAGGAAGAGAGGAGGACAGGGACTGGATTCCTCTGAGCTGCTACACCAGGGGCAATGGGAGGAGTCTGTCAGAGGGCCTGCGGGCTCCTTGGGACCTCCAGGTGGTGCCAAAGAAGCTACAGAGGGAGCTGTTCCTCTGGAGAAACAGAAGACGTCCGTTCCAACAGGAAGAAGTGCTGGACTTTGGCGCTGAGGTCCAGTGTAGATGCTTCCTTAGGACTCTGTCAAGAGTGGAAAATAAAGAGTTCTAAATAACTATGCAAAATAATAAAAAAATAAAAAAAGCAAAAGCAAACCAGTATGTGTCTCCCTCTCTTTTCTGGAACTTTGGAGTCTGCTTGTGGATTCCTGTGTCCCCTTCTGGTCTCCCCCGTACAGGGAAAACAATGCCATATGTCACAAGGGCCCAGCCCAAATCCTCAAAGCTGGGGAGGGGCCCAGGCACATGGCATCCAAGGACAAGCTGAGGGACCTACCTTTGGTCAGCGTTAACCAAAAAGGTTTCGGGGGGCAGGTGCGTGTTGATTACAGATGGCTGCTGGGAGCATGGAAGAAGATAAAGCCTGACTTTGCTCAGAGGCACTCAGTGGTGAAAAGAGAGGCAGCAAGCCCTTGCTGGAGGACGGACAACTCCCAGCTAGGCAAAGGGAAAAGATCATTCCCATGAGGGTGTTCAGACATGGAACCTGTGCCCACAGCCTGCGGGGTCTCCATCCTCTCCAGTTTATCCCTGGTTGAATGAGCTGGACAGAATCTAACCCAAAGAACTGACCACCAGTCCTCTGAGCATGTGGTCTGCACCAGTGGCCTTTACAAAATAGCAGGTACCAAAGGGAGCAAAGAAGCCATGAAATAGCTAAGAGGAGACGCATTTGTGGGCAGTGGTCACAGCACCGAGCCTGCTGTAGTTTAAGAATAGTTTGAACAGCACTTTCAGATATATGGTTGGATTTTTGCATGGTGCTGTGCGGAGTCTGGAGTAGGAATTGATGATCCTTTTGGGTCCCTTCCAACTTGGGTTATTTTATGATTCCATGATTCTTTGTTGCCAATCTGAAAATGGAATGGTCTTTCAGATAGCACTTTTTTGATGAATGTGGTGAACTCTGAAGTTAGTTGTGCATCCTTAGGTGCCTGGAGTATTTTGCGCCTTTATCTGGGAACTCATTTCACATGCTCGGTCTTTATGCCTGAAGGCTGTTGGCAGTGTCTTTGGCTACAGGACACAGGAGGTTGGTGCTTTGTCCTTCTGAGTTTTCCACAAGGCTCCTCCTGCATGCAGGGGTTACTGGTGTGAATGATTTTCAAAATCTGACCTGAATTTGACTTAGTGGTGGTGGCATATCATTAATGCTTTACTGCCTTTTACCCCTGTTTGGACGTGTGTATGTTTAACCCGGTTCAGCTGCCTTTTGTCATGGAGAAATATTTCTTTTTTTTTTTTTTGGTGAAGTCACAGAGCTCTGATTGTGGCTGCTCTTTGTGGGATGCTGTTCACACTGATGTTTTAAAGTAGCTTTTATGATCATTAAAAGAAGCTTGATGAGTATAATTCAAAAGACATTTGTCTGAGACGTTGAAAGAGCAGAACTTTCACTTGGGAGCTTTTCTTTTCTTGTTTTATTGCCTCAAAAATAAATACTGCTGTATTAATATTCTTCAAGTAGTTTTAGCATAACCTATTACCTTGAATATTACCACAGTTAATATCAAGTTCCATATGCCTAAAATATTAATCAAAATATTTCTGAAACTGCATTTGGTGTTGCAAAGATGCTGTGTTGACAGTAGATACTGTTTTTCTGGTTCTAAAGGAACTTTACATAAATTACAAAACATTTTTTCTCCCTTTAGAAAAAATGCTAAAAAATTTTAGCTTGCTAGTGTGTATACAATTTTAATATGCATACCGTCAATTTTTATGTGCATATATAAAGAAACAGTGTAGAACTTGTTTTCTTTTCTTTTTTCTTTTAAGGCAGTCCCTAGAGATTCTAGTAGATTCAAAATGCTTATTGTGCTGAAGAAGGAAATATTGGAGTGAAAGTAGAGGATCCCAGTATAGACAGCAATAAAATACAAAATGCTGGTAGATCTACATAACTGAAAGAATCGTTTTAATTTTCTTTCACTTTGAAAGTAATTTATGAGAGCTAAACTTGTTTGGATTATCCAGTTTCTTTTGAAAAGGGACTTAACTAAAGTTCTGCTTGAATTGGTTTTGTTAAAAAAATAAAAAAAAAAAAACAAATAAAAACATTTTTTTTAATTTTCTTCTTTCAGATGCTTGTCTGAAGTTTAATGACTTAGAAGCTGCAGTGAAAATGATACATTAAAAAAAAATAAAAACAAGAAATAACATGTTAAAGCTGTATATTTAAATCTGTAGGAAATAGGCTTGTCCAATAGCTATGCTAATATGAAAAAAAATATATGTATATAAATGTGCACACAGAGCTTTTCTCATGTTGCTTATTTCTCCTCATTTCTTCCCTCATTCTAAGTTCAGCACTCCTTGAGGGAGTTTGCCTTGAATGTACTGCAGTGTTACTGTGAGTTGGATTGTGTGTTAATTTCAGATGGGCTTTAAGTTTGTTGTTAGCTTCTTCCTTCTGTGATGAGATTTCCTTTTATTAGTTAATGCTGACTTTGCTGCATTTGGACTGCATTCTCTGTCGCTCTTTATGAATACCAAAGTTACAACCACCATAAATACTGAGAGTACGGAGGAGGAGGAGGTGGAGTAAACAATTTATTTTCATGTGTTTGGGATTACCACATAACTCTCAAATGGCAGAGGAAAGTGGAGTTTAATGGTCACCCTTAGGTTGGGGGGGCGGAGGACACGAAATAAAATTGTTTACTTAGACTTCTTCTGTGTCTGTATTAGTCATTCTTGGTTCAGACTAATGATTAAATTATGTCTTTTTATTTATTCAGATTTGATTAGGAGGAGAGGGATTTAAATATGTATTTTCTTTGTACATTAAGAGCATCTTGGCAAGACTGAGCTGAATATATCAGGGGAGAAAGGGAGATTTGGGGACAACCCTGTGAAAACCAGGAGTGCAGTAGGGTTTACACTTGGGTATTCTGAGGCTTGCAATATGTTTGTGTTTGAAAGGGGAGAAGGTGGGAATAGATAAATTTGGCTCCTACTTTATCCAATCCCACCCTACAACTTTGTCCAAATAACAAATTCTGTGGCTTAGTTTATCAGAGGAAATAGGACATTTTGGTTAAAGCTAGATTCTGTCTGTTTCCTATATATTACTGCTGAGCTCTGCAGTGAAAATACAGGAATATTTTCCAGGATATTCCCACCATGTGATAAACTGCTCTTTCCTCTCCTAGAAGCTGGCTTATTTTGTCAGCAAAAATAATAAGAAACAGTAATAAAATAATACTATTTCCTTCTATAAACTCTTCTGAATGAAATAGGAAAATACCATGTGACGCACCTGAATCATTGCCAAAGTGGACTGTTTCAGATTGACTTGACGTCAGCATGGTATGGCTTGAGGACATCACATCTCACATCTCTCGGGCCAGCATTCTCTATTAAAAAGTCTGAGATGCCGGTAACCAGTATTTTATTTAAAGATGCAGCTGTGTAGAATATATGGTAAGAAGCTATGAAACCCACTGAATTCCCACTCATACATGAAGAAGTAGTCTGTGCTTTCCTCTGCCAGACTGCTATATGCTCATATAAGTCAACAGGTCACTTTATGCTTGAGTTCAGGCATACACTTAAATCCCTCCTGCTCAGTAATTCTTATATACATTTACATTCACACCAATTCAGAATTCATTAACACTTTAGCACGTTTAATTTCCTTAGGGATCTAGATTCGAACTCATGCTACCTCCTCTGAAAGCTTAGGGTGCTCAGCACGAAGGACAAGCACTAAGCACAAGAGCACAATGCCAAGAAGACCCCTTCCCCATCCAGGCTCCAGCTGCCAAGATCTTTGCTAGAAGTTCTCAAATGCCTGCAGTGTAAGAGTGAAAGAGACAGAACTGGAGTGGTTAATTATCTCATGTGCTGACAAAGAAAATATTCTCTAGTCTCTCCTTTGTTGTTTGGTTTAAGTTGAAAAGTAAAGGAAAGTTTAGAACAGGTGCTGTTATTTTCTAATCACTTTCAATGTTACAACTTCTTTTAATAGTATTTTACTTACATGTCCAACTCTTCTGTACCTGAGGTACAGTATCATTATAATCTGGTTTAAAGATTAAAAAGAAATGTTTCAATCTGTTTCAATCAATATCTCAAAAACACTGTTTTGAAGCAGTCTGGTGCTTCTTGCCTTCTGGCTCAAGAAGCTCTTTATGTAGCCTATTTATGACACCAAACATAACAGTTATGTGAGAAATGCATTTGATTTGTGTTAATATTGGGTAAAAGGAGTATAAGCTTGCTGGGAAGACTATTAAATGTGTGCAAAAGGTGCAGTTGAAGTACCTGTTATCAATGGAACATAAATAACATAGAAGCCTCACTAAAGATGCCACGGATGATACTGAAGATGACATTTTGATCTTATCGTCAAGGACAAGTAGCTTTTTGATACAGATTATATCCTCCCACAAATAGAGTTGATATGAAAGACTTTTTAATGTATATTTTAACGTGATTCTGTGAAAACATAAATTATAGTTCAGTAGACTCTTGTATCTTGCTTGCACTTCTGAATTGTATTCACATGGTTTTCAGGTTTAACAGGTGTCTTGGAGAGACATGTTTTTACTGTATTGACCATTTGTCTTGAGTGCCAGATCCTAAGAAGGGTAGCAGCATCTCACAGTTTTTTCTATGTCTGCAGAATCTGTTGCTTCTGAGTAAAATTTCATTGTCATAGTTGTGCGGAAAACTGCAAAACACAGCACAGACTGATGCTTTCAGCCAATAGTAGACTTATTTTTGCAGTCATTACAATGAAACACAATTTAATACTTTATCCAGAAGAGCTATGGAAAAATGGACATTTCAGCCATCTTCTCACTACTGGCTTGTGTTCTCACTCTCTGATAAAACTCCTTTGGATTTCAGTGTGATAACAGGTGGCTTAGAATCAAGACCTGAATGTGCATCGTCTGAACAAACAGTGCATATGTGGCTGTCCATGTCTACTGGCAGTACACCTTGGAAACTTGACATGACTTAGTCCTGGGAAAATAAGTAGAATTTTCTCACTCTTTTACAGAGCTCCAGTCAGGTCAGGATATGGGTCAAACTACAATGAGGTGTGTTACGGGAGCATAAGCCTCTGCCTTTCACCCACAAGGTGTACTTCTGCTATTCTGGCAATTGCCAGAATTTGATGATAACCAAATCCAGTTTTGCTTTTTGGTCTGCTTTGTTGTTGGATAGCTTAAAATGTTAACTGTTTTTAAAGCAGTACATACAACTTGACACAAGGGAGGAAAAAAATATTTTTAAATTACAGAACTACTAAAACAACAAGTAGTTTAGTGTTGCCACACACCAGTAAATACAGGGGAAAAAAAGCTGGAAATTTAACATGCTTTAATACTCCAAGCAACAGAAGTCTTTCAAATGTAATGAATACATAGAACATTTTGAGCAATGGTCCTCTATTTTTCATTGCACACATCATATTCTTTTTTCTACATTGTGATTGCGTTTACCCGCGTTACTTCAAACATTTCTTTAAGAAAAAAAAAATCATATATTTTACAACGAAGTGTTTAATTTGGAAATGGTTTCTGATTTTACTCCTAAACATGTTTTCAGAACAGATTTCCCTGAAACTGTCCATCAGAGGGATATTGCAAGCAGTGTGTTCCCATTATGTATACAAAAGCCCATTACTTAAGTCTAAGGAAGGTCAAATTTTAACAGGCCATGCAATTCTGACATCTTTCCCCCCCAAAAAAAAATGAAGTCAAAATCCAGTTTTTAAATAAAATTGGTGTAACTTTGGACTGTAGTTTCTAATTTGATGTGATGCTTTCATGTGATGTGAAACCTTCAACAGCCTTTTTCTTCCCCAGACGGGCTCTACAGGATTTTCTTTCCTCCAGTAAAGCCACTTCACATCACAGACATGTAAGCTGCTGTTGGGTGTTTCCAGAGCCTGCTTCAGTCTGTTCTCTCGGTTTGGGCTTTACTTGTTCTTCCTCAAGTGATGACAGCAATGAAAGGTGCCTTCCCCGAGCCTGAGCATCGGGCTGTGCCTGCTTTGCCCAAACTTGCCCTGAGCCCCCCTGGCATGACCCTTACCTCCCTCCTGCCACTGAGTGCTCCCAGCCCTAGCCTGCCCAGCTTGCCATCTCCCCCACATCTCCTCAGTCGCAGTCGGCTGGCTCCAGTATACCACAAAACACATCATCTGGGCACGATTTTTTTTCTGGCTTTTAACCACTCACTTCTCCACAGGTGACTCTACAAACAAAAGGCCTCCCCCTTCTCCTGGCTTCAGCTCCTGGCAGGTCCGTGATTAAAGATGTAGTTGCTATTACCTTAGCTGTGCCGTGCTGTATATATGTTGTTAAATAGTAATCCCTTTAAAAGACTTTGAGGTTATAGAGAGTCCAGTTCAAAATCTGCATCTGGCTTGTGTGAAGAGCCAGGATTTCAGCTGTGTCATGCAAAGATGCAGTTCTTGGTGGATCACAGCTCAGGATTTTTGCCGAGCCAGTAAATGAGAAGAGATCTTACACGCGTAGAGCAATGGAAGGAGATGATGAGGTTCTTCTCCAGAGGTTATATTTGATTAGATATTGTGCAGACATAAATAAGAGAGTGCTGCTGCACTAGAGACTAACATTAGCAACCTTCCAGTTGGTATTGTGTGTTTTGTAGAAATTGTGTTATCCATTTTCTCTGTGCTTTGTCTGACTTGTTTTTATTACAGTAGCACCTGGAGAGGGCCGGTAATGTTCCAATTACTGTAAGCACAAATCTCTTAAGCCTAGTCCTGTTGATATTTAAAAAAAAAAAAAAAAAAAAAAAAAAAAAAAAGAAGAAAAGAAGACATAGTAAAGTGTCTTGTTTGCTTTCATAAAGGTAGCCAGGGACAGCCATCCTCTGGCTGGCTGCAGGTGGTGCAGAGACCTGCACCTTGGGGGTTTACCCCAGTGTTTGCCTCATTTTAAATCACCGCACAGCCTTTTTTTTTTTTTTTTTTTTTTTTTTTTATAAAAAAACAAATCGGTTTTTTAAATTTTTTTTTTTATTTTTTAACTAAACAAGCACCACTAATAGTGGTTTTTGGAAGTGATAGTCAGAGCACTGACTTTTCTATCGCTGGCCTATAGCCATTAGAGCAAGTCCAGGTCTTGTCGGATCTGTTCCTTAGGAAGAAAAGCACTCCTTCCAAAGTAAATTTTGGCACCATTGTTCTAGCAGTATCTGGACTATGAGTTAGCATCTTTCTAGCCTTGTAATTATCTAAACCACACCTCTTGCCCAATCAGCCTTTGTAGTTAAGGGCTAATTCTTAATTTCTTTGGCAGCTTTGTTGTAAAGTTGTTCGATGCTGTAGATGAAAATGGTTGTGTATGGTTTTGTTTGTCTGTTGTTGTTGTTATGTGCCAGCAGTAACTGAAGGCTTGTTTCAGGCATGAAGGAGCAGAAGGAGAGACTCTTTAATGGCAGATCAAAATCCCTCCTGTCAGGAAGACATCAGTCCCTGCACATTCCTGGCTGTGTGGACTGAAACACCTTCCAGAATTACTGGGATCAGTTCTGGGCTCCCCAGTACAAGAGAGGCATGGAGCTCCTGGTGCAAGCCCAGTGAAGGGCTACCAAAATGTTTAAGGGACGGGAGCATCTCCCATATGAGGAAAGGCTGAGGGAGCTGGGCCTGTTCAACATGGAGAAGGGAAGACAGAGAGGGGATCTGGTCAGTGTATTTAAGTGTTTGAGAAGAGGGTGTCGAGAGGGTGGGGCCAGACTTGGTGCCCAGTGACAGGATGAGAGGCAATGGGCACAAACGCCAACACAGGAGGTTCTGGCTGACTATGAGGAAAAACTTCTTTACTGTGAGGACGGCAGAGCACTGGCACAGGTTGCCCAGAGAGGCTGTGGAGTCTCCTTCTCTGGAGATACTCAAAACCCGCCTGGATGCCATCCTGTGCAACATGCTCTGGGTGACCCTGCTTGGCAGGGGGTAGGACTAGATGATCTCCAGAGGTCTCTTCCAACCTCAACCATTCTGGGAATCTGGGAATCACACGGGACCTGAAGCAGATCAAAAATGGTGCTCCTTAGCATCAGCCTCTGGTTGAAATGGCATGAAATTGAAGTGCAGAGCAATGAGGATTTCTGGTCCTCATTTTGAGCTGAGTGTAATCTAGCAGCTGGGTATAACCACTGCAAGAATTTGAAGGTGCCATTTCAGGAGTTGCCAGCTGTTCTCTGAGGGATCAACCATCGGTCTTGTGCCAGAGGTGCTTAACTGGGCGCAGCATGGGATTCCGTTTGCACTGAATAGCAGTAAACTCTTTAATGTGTGGAGACGGACTGAGCACGCAGTAAGTAAAGTGGAAAGCCACACATAATGCCATTATGCAAGCTGTTACCACAGAAGTAAAAGTTTCCATACTTTTCTTTAAGCAGGTGTATACTAGCAATCTGCTGCTTGATCATGTTTGCAACCAAAATACTTAGAACAAAAAGTGTGCATAGCTACCAGGTGTCAAGAATTTCTATGTGCTTACCACGTAGTGCAAAGCATCTTTGCCTGCTTCTGTTCTCGTCTGTACCTCCTTACTCACTGTGATACCCCTGCCTTACAGCGACACCTGCTGCCACAGGCAGACCTGTCATAAAGCTTGTCCTCTCAAAGGGGTGCCCCCAAACTGATTGCTAGTTGCTTTTCTAAAATACACTCAAGTCCCCTTTCTTCTTCTTGAGTCTTGTTTTCTCACTAAATTAAAAAATAAAAATAAAAAATGCTTAAGGCCAGCAGCTAGAACCCATACGGTATAAATTAGTCAGTCCCAAATCTGATGCCCATGCTGCTTTTTCTACCACATATATGATAATTTAATCTCTTTTGATCAAAGTTCCCTTCCTCTTCAAGTGTGGTGTGATGTGTGGCTTCAGCATGAGAAAGTGTATTGGTCAGTCTCTGAAGCGATGCAAAATGCACTGTAAATTGCACATCAGCAATGGCATAGTAGGGTGTACATTTGGAAATATTCATGTTGATTTGAATTAATTATATGTCTAAAACCTGGGCTTTGCTGAAGTACCTGCATTGTTGACCGTGGTCATAAGGTCTTGATCACTTTACCATTCATGGGGCTGATGGGGCTTAATGACAGGCCTGTCTCTGAAAGCCTCCCTAATTCACATCTGGGTATTTGCACCTTGTACCTGAGGCAGATTTTATCAGCTAAGGTGACTCTCTTCTCTTCCACTACTTTTTAAAGCCATTTCTCTGATGCCCTGACAGTAAATTGATGGGATGGGTTAGGGCTAGCTAGAGAAGGCTCTGGCTCACTAAGCATTATGAAAGATTAATGGAAACCAGTGATCCTGCAGCTTGGTAGAATGATGCTGATTACTTTGGAAAATGATGTCAGTAGAGTACAGATGTCTGTGGATGTAAGCTAACGCAAATTCCCCATTTCTCTCTCTCCCCAGGCTTCTTTGGGGCTTACTCTTAGGGTGCATGTAGTCAAAGGCAGAGGCTGGATCAAAAGAGATCCTGGAGTGAGGACACTTGATTTTTGTTCTAAAAGATAGAGATCTGTCAATCTCAATCTTTTGCTCTTTCCTCGGGCAGATTTCCCAACAGCTTGGTCAAGGATTGAGCAAGAATTATTGCACTGGACATGCTAACTTCAGTATATGGGCTCATAGGTGTGCCATAAATCAAATGACTGCATGCAAAAAAAAAATTAGCAAAATTGCTGCTGGCTAGAAATTGAAAATACACAATAAGAAAAACTTTATTGATACTCTCCTAGATGACAGGTTTTGTTAGTTTATAGTTCACTGAAATATATTTTCTACTGTCAAAATAGATAACTTATTTCAGTAATAGAAAAATAATGTTGTTCTTTCCAGCATGAAAGTAATCCCAGCAGGGATACACATACTCCACCATGCTAATACAATTCTACTTTAATACAAAGTAGAAACTTAATATAATTCCTGGGATGTTACTATTGCATTATCAAAAATGAATTTCAGCAAGAGCAAAATGACTGATGTTCCAAACAATATTATTGAAGTTTGTAGCACATCCCTCTCTTACAGACTGTAAGAATAATTTAAAGGGTAGCTTTAATTATTTGATTTTTTTTTCTATACAGTTATTTTTAATTATGTCCTCTTATGTAAGCATTTATTTCTTGGTATCTTTAATTTCAACAGAACAGTGGTTTGGGGGGTTTGTTTTTGGATTTTTTTCCAAATGCATATTACATCATTTTGTTGTTGAATGTGTGCTGTCATTCCGCTTTAGAAGAAGAAATACTGGGAATGCCCTGGTGAATTAAGCTGTCTCAGGAAGTAAATGTTTCTTTAAACACTGCTTGTTGTTTTCATTACAGGTGAGAAAATCTGCCACTCATGCCTGGGAAGAAAAAAGATATAATTAAATTTCTTATCCATTCCCATTCTTTAATCTCAGATTCAGATTGATACTTTCTAGGGGCAGGTGGGTGTCTCCCCTGTTTGCAAAGGCTTTGTCTGCAGTTTGTGGCAGAGGTGAGTGCTAAGGTCAGCAGTGACTTCTCACAACGATCCTTGTCTGCTTCAGAGAGGAGGCAGAGTCTTTTGCAGTAGACAGAAGGTAACACACAATTCCCCTGTTCTCTAGTTTCTTGAAAGCCCTTAAGGCTGCATGAGTGATAGCATTGCCACCTCTACAGCTCACTGAGAACAGACCACCTTTCCCAAAGGCTTGTTTGGCCTCCATCCTGTGCCCGCCTGCATTTTGACAGGAAACATTGCCTGGTGTGGGCCTTGAGAAACTTCTGGCATGCACACGGTTCAGGTTGGTAGTCTCATCGCTGGTCAAGTGGCAGGACAGTGCACAAGGTTATTACATGTTGACAGAAAGAGCATGACAGTTCCCTTTTTATTCTTGCTTACTGAATGGGAACCTGTCCTCTTTTCTTCTTTCTGTGACTACTTTTGAACAAAAAAGCTACAAAGTCTGTGCTTTTCTGGTTATGCTTTCTACTATGTCTGTTCTCACAATTGCTAAATGTGAAGTGAAGTAAAATAATTGTGCAGTTCCTAAAGCAGACTCTGAAATAGGAAGCAACAGGTGGAGGGAGAGAAGAGGCAATAGAGACAGTGGGTGAAGAGGAGGAGTTGAGCTGCATTTAGATGTAATACAATACGTGCAGTGAAATTGAGGCTGCTGGGGGTATTTGTGCTGCTGTGAGCTGATGAGGTGATATGTGGCTTTTGAAGAAGGAATGGATGAAATGCCAAAGGGGGAGTTATTAGTGCTCAGTATAGACAATGAAAACAGAAGGAGCAAAGGTCTATAGCATTAGGGCTCGAACTGTTACGAGTACCTTGTATTCAGACAGGGTAGTAAGTATGCAATATGGTCTGAGTTCTGATGCTGTGCTCAGCCCAGGTAGCTGCACTGAAATCAGAGGCCTCCTCAGAGGGTGAGGACCTGCTGTGTACAGGAACCTCTCAAAGCATGGCTTAAAAGAAAATACCATTCTGTGCCCCTTCAGATAAGCCTTTTAAAGCTGTAGAAGTTAGGAGTAGGGTTGGCAAAGGGAAGAATTAATCACATAAAGGGAAGTTTAACCTACTTCAGTTGTTCACAGCTATTGATTTTGATTTACTAAAAGAGCAACAACATCAAATGTTTCTTAGGCAGGAAAGCTAGCTGTTAAACCAAATTTCTGAAACACTTTTTTCTGCCAGGGGACTATTGATAGGTTGAGCTATGACTTCATACAATTCAGTTTCACTTGTGCTCAAGGTAAATGAAAGCACATGAAGTTTAGTTTTGCTTATAAAGATGGCAGCTTGATCAGATTTTCATTGTTCACAGAGGAATTGTTGCATCTTTAAGAAGAAAAAACAAACAAACAACACAACAAATTACAAAATCTATAACAAGCTCTGGTGACATTTTCAAGCAGGTGGCAAGACCTTGTGCAGTTTAAACACTGAGACAGAAGGTCTTTTTCTTCACGGGAGAAACTATGCTTGTTGTCTTAATGGTACAAATGTACCATGTAGCACCTTGTGAATCAAGGAATCAGAGATGTCTTTTGAAGTCTATGTGATAGGATCACATGAAATTAGGGCATGGCTATTTGTGCCCCTTGCTGGGTTGAACAGGCCTGCTGTGTTGGGTGTTTTACATACACATACTGAAGAAAGACAGCTGACAACCTTAGGGGCTTAGTCATGTAATATCAAATGAAGAACAAGAGAAATTGTTCTCCTTTCACTAAGCCTTTTAGGAGGAAAGATTCTGCTCTAAATTATCTGTTGCTGAATCGGTTTGATTGAACTTGACCTCAGGTATCTTAACTTATGCGTGACCAGTGGAGGTGTTTGAGAGTAAACTAATAAGAACTAGAGAGGAAATAAATATTTAAGGTGAATTGAGGAAAGTCCTTCCTTACCTGCTAATGTATGCTTGTTGTGTTGTTGTTGCTGTTTTTTATTCTCTTTTAACTTTCAAGATGTAAGGCTTCAGTCTGAGAATTCCCCTATAGACCAAGGGAAGCCAACAAAGGACCTGGTCAAGAATGGATGAAGAGGAGAGGGAAAAGAACTGAGCATCTGGGGAAGGCAGGAATGCTGTTCCTGTGAGCAGGGAGTTAAGACCTGGGTGAAAAGACTGACTTCTGTATAATTCTTGTGCTTTGAAGCCCAATGACTAATAATACTGTAGGCTCGAAGAACTTGTGAAAGATGAAAAAGATATTAAACAAGTCAAAGTTCTTCTGAGGCTGCACCTCGAGTACTGTGTTCAGCTTCGGGCCCCTCACTACAAGAAGGACATTGAGGCCCTGGAACATATCCAGAGAAGGGCTACAAAGCTGGTGAAGGGCCTGGAACACAAGTCCTATGAGGAGCAGCTGAGGGAACTAGGATTGTTTAGTCTGGAGAAGAGGAGGCTCAGGGGAGACCTTACTGCTCTCTACAACTACCTGAAATGAAGGTGTAGGGAGCTGGGTGTTGGCCTCTTCTCACAGGTAACTAGTGATAGGACTAGAGGGAATGGCCTCAAGTTTTGCCAGGGGAGGTTCAGGCTGGAAATTAGGAGACATTTATTTTCAGAAGGAGTAGTCAGGCATTGGAACGGGTTGCCCAGGAAGGTGGTGGAGTTACCGTCCCTTGGGGGTATTCAAGGAAAGGTTGGATGTGTTGCTTAGGGACATGGGTTAGTGGGTGACATTGGTAGTAGGGGGATGGTAGGACCAGATGATTCTGGAGATCTTTTACAACCTTTATGATTCCATGATTCTGTGAATGCCTGTTTAAACCAGAGCAAGTGCAGGAACACACTACTTTAGATAAAAATGTCACATGTTCTAAATTGGTATCTCCAGCTCATCTGGTAGGTAGTAGCATGGGATTGGTGCAGTGACTTAAATCGTATATGAACATCATGTTTTCTGACATTTTCTGTTACTGATATTAAAGTGTTTATTATGTACAGAACTTTTAAATTAAATAGAATATTGATATTCTTTTTAGTCAACATTTGGCTGATTTAAATAAAGATATATTAGATACAATTTTTTTTTTTTTTTTTTTTTTTCCCACACTCATAAGCTATGTTTCTATGGAAAATTAGAAAGGGTGATAATTTTCAATTAAGTAACAACATTTAAAAAGAATACTCCCTATAGTCAGATTCACAGCTACTATGAAGTTTTTTGGGTGTTTTCATTGAATCAATGAACCATTTTAAGAATAAAGAGCAACATGGTATCACATGTAATGCGATACCATGAACAAGATTGATTACATTTTGAGCAAGATTGTATTTTAGGATTTTGTTTGTTTGCTTATTTCACTGGGAATGTGTTTCTTAAATAAGATTTTCAGAATAAGCTCAGGTGTGCTAGATCTAAGGTTTTATTTATTGAATGCACAGGTTTCAACTAATAGGAGCAAACAGCCCCAAAGAAGAGGCCAGTGTTTGTATTCAATTGAGATTAATTGGTTTGACTTACAATCAAGGGATGTCGAAATGTTTCCATGCTACAGATTGAAACTAAAAGCCTAAAGCAGCAATCTGTAGCATTTTGATAATAAAATCACCTGCAATATCCTGATCATCTTTGTAACTGGAAATGAAATATATACAAATCTGCTACTAAAAATATATTCTGAATAGTCCAGAAGTTCGCAAGTTTTTTGTAAAACATTGAGCAGTTCAAAATGCAGGGACTGAAGTCCCCACTGAGACTTTACCTCTCCATTCATTTTAAGCCTTTCTCCCTTTAGGAGACCTCAGGGAACTGCCCAAGATGCTGTTTCATAGTCAGGGAATGAGCTGTGTCTGCTTGGCTCAAAGATCTATAAATGGATTACCTCAAACGAGTTACTTGAGGCCAGCAAGTGAACAGTATCCTCACAATTCCCTTTCCCATCACAGGCTGTGGACGAACATCAAAATTAAAGTTTTAGCATTTCAGTAGTTTCCATGGCAGACTAGAGAGATCTGATGTTTTACTGATATTAAATGGATTAATAATTGTGTGGTTCTCTAAATAATACTAATCTCATAACCTCCAAAATATGATGTTAAATTGTGAACTTCTCACTATTAAAATTCATCTGAAAGCCTGGATTTACCTCCAGTAAAGTTATTTTACAGTGTAATCTCATTTTTTACTGCTATCCAGTGCGATGTAAGCTTTCAGGTCCTCATCAGTTTTTGCAGTAAAACTGCCAACTCGTATAGGCTTTGAACTGGGTCCTAATATAGTGTGCATGAAGCTTTTGGTTTTGCATCTACTTTTTAGTGATGACTTAGGCTTGGAACATCTCAGCGCTTTGGTGAACTCATGGGATTATACTCGTCAGCTTCATTGCCTTCTGGAAATCCGTGTCTTAAGCGTGTATCCTCAGGAGAACCTGAGTATAAAATTTTCAATGAAAATTCTTGGCAAAAGGCAGATGGTGGTGATTTTTTTCTTATCTCAGTGGGAGGAATAGAGGACACCTTGAAAACTGGTACAGCCTGGTGTTCTTCCCACAGGCATGTTGTGGATGATACACAGATTGTATTTTATAAGCACAACCTCTGATTCTGTTTACAGCCTTGCTATGAAGAGAGATGTTGAGTGGAAGTTTATTCCCCTTGAGAACACATTTTTTTTTCAATAAATTCTAGATTGTCTCCTAGAAATATTTTTATTTGGAAATTTCATATTGAGGCTCTCTCACAGCCCTATTAAAGGGAGGTTTTGAAATCAATGTACTTGTTTCTTCATCACTTTTATGAACTGTGAAACTGCTGCTAAGCCATCTTCATTCATAACCATACTATTTCCGTATGGATTTTGATATTTCTGTTCAGGGAAGATGGTATTGTTTGTTTGTTTGTTTGTTTGTTTGTTTTTTCCATTTGCTCTATTTGCAGAGAATTCATAGAACCATAGAATGTCCTAAGTTGGAAGGGACCCACGAGGATCATTGAGTCCAACTCCTGGGTCACCAATGACAACCCAAAAATCAGACCACATGTCTGAGCATTGTCCAAACACTTCTTGAACTCCGTTAGGCTCGGTGCCATGACTGCTGCCCTGGGGAGCCTGTCCCAGTGCCCAGCCACCCTCTCAGTGCAGAGCCTTTTCCTAACACCCAGCCTGACCCTCCCCTGCTGTTCCCTCGGGTCCTGTCACTGTCCCCAGAGAGCACAGATCAGTGCCTCCGCTTCCTCTCAGTTCAGACAAGAAATACCATTTTGCTTTCAGAGTAACTTGACTGTTGGAAGATCTGGCATAAAGAAAATACCTAGGATGAATTTTATTTCCATCTTAGATTTATTCTCTGTGGCAAGACTTTGGGGATCAAGATAGTTCTGATGCAGAACTCTTCTCCTCCTGAAAGCTGCACTCCCTTTTAATATCAAAATTATTGTTCATTCTTAGAGCTGTGTTTAGGTGCTGGTACCAGAGCTATATCAATGCAAATCCATCACTTCTGTTGAAGTCATTCTGGTCTGTGTTAGTGGAAATACCAGTGTGTATGTACTTGTAGCTATTGCAAATATGAAATAAACCAGGTGAGATTACAAACATCATAGTTGATGTTATATTTCCAGTTTCTTGGGAAAACTTCCATTGCCAAAGTTCGAGAGTTAAGAGAAAAGACAAGGCATGTGGGTCAGTCAAATACAAGGGGTGAAACTGTCGTTAAAGAAGTTGTTACCATCTACCAGTGTTTTAGACAAGTAATTCCAAGATGCTGGCTTATTTTGAGTGTTTTAAAGTATTAACTTAATTTGGTCTAGTTTCAAAATATGTGCTCATTTCTCAAATTAAGTTGGCTTATGCTGCCTTTAAAGAGCACACCATAAAACTTTTTGTTGTTGATGTTCAGAGTGAATATTTCCTTCTTCTTTTGTCCATTTCTCTTGATTCTGTTTTTATTAGTTTACTGTTGTTATTGTTTGGTTGAAAATCTATTAAACCATTTATCTGTTAAGAGTAGGGAAAAATATCTATACACAAGACTACACAGTATAGCTGTAGGGCAACTATATTGTGAAGACATTAGAAAATACATTACAGAGAGCAATTTCATATGGATTAGGATTTTTGTTGTTGTTGTTGACACATATTTCCAAACAGCTTTTAAAGTAAAATTATTATTTTAAATAGCTTACACAATTCTTCAAGAAAGTGTTAGTGCAAGCTTGATTTGTTTAGAAATCTATGCATTGTAATATTATACTTCAAAAAAAAAAAAGTTTCTGACTTCTATATGTTCTGAAATTTCCTTATCACACAAAAGTTTTTGTTACTGTGATATATACCGTTGTCTGGGAATCTATTCCATGCTGCTAAGGAACAATGTGTATTTTAGTAGCTTGAGAATTAATACATTTTGTGCTACTTAAGGTAAGTGTGTGATTACTTTTTTGATGAGTTGTAAACTACTGCAAATCCAATTTAGGCATTCAAAAATTGAAATATAAATGTGTTAGCTGAAAATGTTTAATCATAGTCATGAATATGAACTTATCATGCACAATGCCTTACACTTGCAAGTTGGCTTGAATTATTAACTCGACCATGAAGTGGTTGAGTTCAAAATTTACGGCGACAGAAGGAAAAGTGCCACCAAAACCTTATCCCTAGATATGGGGAAGGCGGACTTCAGGCTGCTCAGGGAACTAGTCAGCAAGGTCCCCTGGGAAGCTGCTCTTGAAGGCCTCGATGTCCACCAGTGCTGGTCATTCTTTAAGCGATGCCTCCTAGAAGCACAAGAACAGGCAGTTCCTAAATATCGCAAGTCAGGCAGGCGGGGCAGGAGGCCGGCGTGGCTGACCAGGAACATTCTAATGGAGATTAGGTGGAAACAGAGAGTCTTTCGCTACTGGAAGGAGGGCCAGGTGACATGGAAAGAATACAGGGATGCTGTTCGTGTTTGTAGGAAGAAAATTTGTGTGGCTAAAGCACACCTAGAGTTGAAGCTGGCTGTGTCTGTGAGAGATAATAAAAAGGGTTTTTTTAGATATGTGAATGGAAAAAGGAGAACTAAAGAATACATAGGGCCGCTCCTTGATAGGGAAGGTCTCCTCACAGACAATGACATAGGCAAAGCAGAGACGCTTAACGCCTTCTTTGCCTCTGTCTTCAATGCCGATGATGGGCTTCGGGACCCAGGGTGCCCTGAGCTGGAGGACCGGGACGGTGGGGATGACAAACTCCCAACTGACCCTGAACGTGTGCGGGATTTGCTACTCCACCTGGATCCCTACAAGTCCATGGGTCCGGATGGGATTCATCCCCGGGTGCTGAAGGAGCTGGCGGACGTCATCGCGGAACCTCTCTCAATTATTTTTCAACTATCCTGGGAGTCTGGAGAGGTCCCGGTAGACTGGAAGCTGGCAAATGTTGTGCCGATTTTCAAGAAGGGTCAGAAAGAAGACCCTAGCAATTACAGGCCTGTCATTCTCATGTCAGTGCCTGGTAAAATCATGGAGAAGATGGTTCTCGAACTTATTGAGGCGCACCTGGGGGACAAAGCAGTCATTGGTCCCAGCCAGCATGGGTTTGTGAAGGGTAGGTCCTGCCTAACTAACCTGATTTCCTTTTATGATAAGATCACCCGTATGGTGGACCAAGGGAAACCAGCTGATGTGATTTTTTTGGACTTCAGCAAGGCATTTGACACGGTTTCCCATAGGATCCTACTGGACAAAATGTCCACCATACAGCTAAATAAAAACATCATCCGATGGGTGAGCAATTGGCTAACGGGCAGGGCCCAAAGGGTTATGGTGAATGGGGCTGCGTCAGGCTGGCGGGCGGTCACCAGTGGGGTCCCTCAAGGCTCCATTTTAGGGCCGGTACTTTTCAATATTTTTATAAACGATCTGGATGTAGGAATAGAAGGTATTTTGAGCAAGTTTGCTGATGACACCAAACTTGGAGGAGTTGTGGACTCGGATGAGGGTGGAAAGGCCTTGCAGAGGGATCTGGATAGGTTGGAGAGCTGGGCAATCACCAACCGCATGAAGTTCAATAAGAGCAAGTGCTGGGTCCTGCACCTGGGACGGGGAAACCCTGGCTGCACGTACAGACTGGGCGATGAGATGCTGGAGAGCAGCCTAGAAGAGAGGGATCTGGGGGTCGTGGTAGACAGCAAGTTGAATATGAGCCAGCAGTGTGCCCTGGCAGCCAGGAGGGCCAACCGTGTCCTGGGGTGCAACAAGCACGGCATCGCTAGTAGGTCGAGGGAGGTGATTGTCCCGCTCTACTCTGCGCTGGTGCGACCTCACCTCGAGTACTGTGTGCAGTTCTGGGCACCACAGTATAAAAAGGACGTGAAACTGTTGGAGAGTGTCCAGAGGAGGGCTACGAAGATGGTGAAAGGCCTGGAGGGGAAGACGTACGAGGAACGGCTGAGGGCACTGGGCCTGTTCAGCCTGGAGAAGAGGAGGCTGAGGGGAGACCTCATCGCAGTCTACAACTTCCTCGTAAGAGGGTGTCGAGAGGCACGAGACCTTTTCTCCATTAACACCAG
>CM021732.1:57392844-57437319 GCA_011075105.1 Heteronetta atricapilla
CAGGTGGAGTAGCAAATCCCGCACACGTTCAGGGTCAGTTGGGAGTTGGGATTCATAAGTCACCTATTTGTTTAAAATATGGGAAAACAGATTAAAAATAATAAAAATCAGTGTTCTCAGAAGGAAAAGGCTGTGGCTCTGTTTGGCTGGGGAAGCATCCTTTAGGCAGCTTACGTACCTGAAGTTAGAAAATATTTTTTCTGCAGACTTCGTACAGTTTGGGTTACAAAGAATGTCTCAACTGATAAATTGCTTTTGTAGCTCCAGGGGAGAGAAGAGATTTTGTAATTGGTAAGGTCCTAGGCCTTGCGTAGATCTATTATATCTGCAAAATAAAACGATGGGCACGATAGCTAATTTAAGGACAGATATTACAGACTCTTTGCAAAGGATTGTTACAAAATTGTGTGAGCTGAACTCCCTGAGAGAACTTAGCAAATACGTCTAGGTGAAAGGAATTACATTAATCCAGTTTCAGTTGTAACCTCAAGTGAGAAAAGTTAAAAGCTTCCTGTCATACACAGGAGAAGAAAAAAAAAAAAAAAAAAAAAAAAAAAAGGATCTTCTTCTTGTCTTGTGATGTTATATTCATCAGGATGGGTGAGGAACCTGGCAAGAGCCTGAAGCAGTGAATCACCATTGTAAATGGCTGGCCGGCTACCATCATTTAGAAATTATTTCAGCTAATAAGATTTGTCAAGATCAAATCTGTTTGACCTTGCCTTGTTAGTATGGGTTTGAATGGTGGCTGAAAGAAGTGAGAGAAGTTTGATGAGGAGACAGAACAGAGCACAGTCTGCACAAGGAGAAAAGTAGTGCTTACTGTAGTGGGCATTGTAATTATATGGATAAAAGAGATAGGGGTCATGGGAGCAGGAGCGATGCTAGAAAAGATGCTGAGTTTAATGCTAGTTCTCCAGCCCTACAGATTCTTATAGCATGTAGGAAAGAAGCTGCTGTACCCAAAACTACCCATGTGATGAACTGGCAGCATTTGTGCTGCTCTGCTCTTTTGTTTTTTTACCAAGAAGCCTCAGCCAAGGTTGCATTGTACTGGCTGGTGGTTATAACATAAAGAATATTCCCTGTGCTGGGAGTTCAGCAGAAAAATGAAAAAGAATGGCTTAAAGAGGAGAGTAGATACAGAGGTGCAGACATGAATTTTGTTGTCCAAATTTGTATAGTGTGGCTAAGTTGATTATTAAGCTAGGGAGGGAGGCCAGATTTCCCAGTGAATGAGTGCCAAGAGGAAAAATGTAGGTTTGCATCACTGTTGAGAGACAATTCTAACCGAAGGAAAAAAAAAAAGAAAAAACAAACAACAACAACAAAAAAAAACAGCTTTAGCTGAAAATTGGATTCTCAGCATCAGGAAGTGCCTGATCTGATTATTTATACCTTTTTTTCCCAAAACTTTGGCAGGCTGTTCTTTTTCTTTGCCTCTCCTTGTTTTTCTGTTCCCCTCCACAAATACTCTGACTTTCAGTCCTCTCAAATGTACCAGCCCGTCTCTCTTTGCTCACAGAACTGGAAAGAATGCTCTGCACTAGTGCAAAAGTGATAGCTTCTTTCATCCTGCACACTGCAGTTATCCAACTTGTGCATCTCTGAACAGAACTGATAAAGACTGCTAAGACAGAGTGGTCATTTTCAATCTTTAATAGCTTGTCATATTTTAAAATTCTTGTGAAAGAGCCATGTGTTAGCTAAATGATCCTTAATAGGGGTGCTTATGAATAAAATATACCAAATTATATCTGATTGTAGAATAATAGTATTAGAATACTTTTTTTTCTAAAATCTACCGTAAGTCTAATAAAAGGATCAAACTATAACAGCACATCTGTGCTGGTTTAAGTCAATTGGAATTAGTGGCACATGCTCTTTGCAGTCCCCAGGTTATGTACAAGTACTGGAAGTGGTTGTGGTTTTGTTCCTTGCATACCAGGAATGCTCAAGATTTAATGCTCAGCCCTAGCTTTTACGTCAGATGATTTATATCAGATGATTTGAGCAGTCTGTTGAGCAGTAAGTATAGGAACCGTAGTGTTAGTACTTCTGTGCCGTATGGGGGGTGGAGAGGGGGTGGAGGGGACGACAGGGATTATCTTGCCTGATTTCTTTTTTTTTCTAGTTTTTTATAAAGTCACCATTATGGTTTTTGTACCTGGAAGAGAAGATTGTTAGGTTGAAGGTGCAAGTTTCAACTTGCTTAGACAAATATGTGCACGATGATCCCTTTTCAGGTTTTGAATATTTTCCCCCCATTTAATTTAAGATGACTGAGTACTAGGTTGGGATAGATAAAAGCTATTTGGAGAGTACAGTGGCATAATCAGATGAAATGTGGCATTGGTCTGACAAAAACAGTTCAAATGTAAATTTAGAGAAAGAAGAGAATTAGTCAAGTGTAGAAAGCTAAAAGCCATATGAAATTTGAAGTTTACTCCCTACTCTGCAATAGACACTGAGTTTACACAAAAATTACAGCAACTGAGTAAACTGGTTGTGGTTTTGATTGATTGATTGTTTCAAATACCAGTACACTGATGCTCTGTTTCTTCACTTGCAGCTGCACTCAGAGCTTGTGCTGATGGAGGTGCTAATCGTCTATATCACATTACAGAAGGAAGCCAGGACAGGTATGCTAACAATAATCGTGATGTTATCTCTTCTAAATTAAAGTAAAATGTGGAGGAACGGGATCTGATCACTCCAGTCACTGAAGTAGCTGCCAGCTCTGCACATGATACGTGGCCACACGGTAGAAGTGAACAAAATCTGATCACCCAAGACCAATATGCATATGCACAACAAAAGGCCAAATCAGTGTAATGTACTACAATTAGTTTTCAATTATGAATGTTTTTTCCATACCCATAGGTTGGCTCATACTTAATTTAGTAATTTTACCTTCTGCTCAGGTCTTCAGAAGGTGAGGCTTATTTGAAATGTTTGGTGTAAAGGATTGATTAGCTAGGAACACAAAGATCAGCTAGAACTGTATTCCAAAAAGTACTTATTCCTTAAAACTGTTGCAATTGTTCTGTGTAAGGGCAGAAAAAACGTGGAGCGCTGGCATCCGTAACTGTCATCTAATTTTGCATGACAGCTAGCAGGGCAGCAGCTATGAGAGTCACGTAGGTAGTATAATGCCTTCTCTGCTATGTCTTTAATTACTTTTCCCAACTAAAAGTTTAAAAACACATAGGTAGCCTAAAATACCTTCTTTCCATAAGCCCGCTGTATATAGCTTGTTTATAGCTCTGTTTTCAATCTGTCTTATTTTATGCCTCCATCAGAGCTAGGGCTTCACTGAAGCTTCTGGAAAAACTTGTGCTCTTTGCAAGGGATGACAAGAAGAACATCTGATGTCTCTCACCAGGCAATGAAACAAACTATGTCCTCTTCATTCCTCTTCTGAGGCCTTAGAAACAATCTGCTTGCACTGTGAATTGAGATGAGTACTAAAATAGGATGTCTACTTTCTCTTTTTAGTTATTACTGATTTAGTGTCAGGATGTCATACACATCCAAAAGCAAGTACAGAGGTTGTGTATAAATGTATGTGCTAGGAGAGGATATAAATTTGAAAGAGGAATCATAGAAAGGCTTAAGTTGGAAGGGACCTTAAAGATCATGTATTTCCAACCCCCCTGCCATGGGCAGGGATGCCACCCAGTAGATCAGGTTGCCCAGGGCTTTTCCAACCTGGTCTTGAACACCTCCAGGAATGGGGCATCCACAACCTCTCTGAGCAACCTGTGCTGGTACCAAAATACACCTCTGAGGGACTCCACTTGTCACCAGCCTCCACCAGAACACAGAGCCATTGACCACCACTCTCTGGGGTGCAACCTTCAAGCCAATTTCTTACCCACTGAATGGTCCGCCCATCAAATCGATATCTCTCCAATTTGGAGATCAGGATGTCATGTGGGACCATGTCAAAGGCCTCACCACCCTCTGAGCGAATAATTTCCTCCTAACCTCTAATCTAAATCTCTCCTCTTTTACTTTAAAACCATTCCCCCTTGTCCTATCATTATCTGCCTGAGCAAAAAGCTGCTCTCCATCTTTTTTATAACCCCCCTTTAAGTACTGAATAGCCACAATGAGGTCTCCTCAGAGCCTTCTCTTCTCCAGGCTGAGGAGCCCCAGCTCTCCTAACCTTTCTTCACAGGAGAGGTGCTCCCTCTGATCATCTTCGTGGCCCTCCCCTGGACCTGCTCTAACAGCTCCACATCCTTCTTGTGCTGGGGGCCCCATATCTGGATGCAGCATTCCAGGTGACACCCCAAAAGGACAGAGTAGAGGAGCACAATCACCTCCTTTGACTTGCTGGTCACACCTCTGTTGATGCAGCCCAGGATGCAGTTGGCCTTCTGGGCTGCACGCATGCACTGCTGGCTCATGTCAGGCCATTTCATCTACCAGAATCCTCAAGTCCTTCTCTGTGGGGTTGCTCTCACTGTTTTCTTCTCCCAGTCTGTCCTCATGTCTGGGATTGCCCTGACCCAGGCGCAGCACCTTGCACTTTGCCTTGTTGAACCTCATTAGATTCACATGGGCCCACTTCTCTAGCTACTTCAGGTCCCTTTGGATGGCATCCCTTCCTTCTGCTGTATTGATTGCACCACTCAGCTTGGTGTCATCTGCAGACTTGCTGAGGGTGCACTTGATCCCATTTACTACATCTTTGATAAAGATATTAAACAGTGCTGGTACCAAAATACACCTCTGAGGGACTCCACTTGTCACCAGCCTCCACCAGAACACAGAGCCATTGACCACCACTCTCTGGAGTTCAACCTTCAAGCCAATTTCTTACCCAGTGAATGGTCCATCCATCAAATCGGTATCTCTCAAATTTGGAGATCAGGATGTCATGTGGGACCGTGTCAAAGGCCTTACCGAAAGTCACATGGATGATGTAGCTAAAAGATATATATCATTCAAGATGACCTATCTTCCTGTCCTTCAAAACAAAGATGAGAATTCGAGAGGAAGACTGTAGTGTTCAAATGGAAGTTAACTTAAAATTGGTCACCTGTGAGAATTTTATTTTCTGAGATCTTTGACTGCTAACACCCAGATTGAAAACTGTTTAGCACTACTATGCACTGATACTATGTATGTCCCTTACATAATCTTCTATTTCTCTTCTCCTGGTAGCTGCTTGCAGAGCCATGCACACCTTAATCTTGAATACAAATGGAAATCTTTTTGACTTGCAGCAAGTGGTTCTCTTTGATAATGGTGATTCTTCCCAAGGAGACACAAAGGGAGAAAAGAAGCAATGTTTTAGAGCTTTCATTTTAACTTCTCCTGTAACCCATTCATCTCTTCTGCACACCTTTATATTCATATTAAATAAATATAATTCAGGGCAAAATGGATTATTATACCTTGGCTGAATAGTTCTTTCAGTCTTACGTACTTGGCCCTTGGAGTATTTCTTTTCTCTATCTTTCTTCTTTTCTTCTTAATTGCTTTGGGTAGTAGGTATATTTTACCTTCAAAGTGATTCATATGAAAGAAAAAAAAAAAAAAAGACCTGCATAATTTTAATTTTTGTCTTTAAAGATATCATTCTGCTGGAAAGAATATTCATTAACTTCTATGAAGCATTTTCCCTACAATTCCCTGTCCAGTATTATTAAAGAACTGTCTGCTCAGACTCTACTGACATGTTAATCTTTTTTTTAATGCTGCCACAACCTTCTGTTTAAAATTCTATTTTATTCAAAGTCTTGATAGCTAATTGCATTGTATCAAAACCAAAAAACTGTAGTCCTTTAATTTTAGATAGATTATTATATGCAAGAGATTTGAATAAAGAACTTGATTGATATTTTTGGTTTGATTCTCAGTGACACCTGAGATGTCTTTCTGCTGCTCTGGCAGTATGAAGAATCTTTTAGAATCAGAAGAAATTATAATAACATTCTTGGAAAAGGACAGCTTGCAATTTTGGGACTCTTATAGGGGTTTCTTCCTTGGAGGTAAGTGAAATTGTTGTTGGTATTTTGAAAGGTCCATTGCAAATTCTTAGACAAATATAGGTGTGGAAATGAACTCAATAGATGTATCTGTCTTTTTCCTTGCCTAAGGGTGAAAACAAACCTGACCATTCCATTTCTGACATGTCTAGGTAGCTGGTTCTTAAAAAAAAAACTTTTACTGGGAATCCCTCCACCCCTATCCAGCTTCCTCTGCTTTAGTCTAAAACAGACCCAGCTTGTTTGGTCTTCCCATATAGGTCACCATTTTATTGCTCTTCAGTTAGGACAATTAAGAGAGTCTGTATCTGTCTTAAAGTGCTGTGGCTGAAGCTGGACAAGAGGCTCCACAGGAGACATACCCAGTGGTGAACAGTTCTTTAACTTGCTTCTTGGGTCAAGTCAGACTATACTTTTGAATGAAAAGCAGCAAGTGCAGATTTAAAGACTCACTCCTTCATGCCTCTGTGCTGTCATCTACTGGCAAGAAAAATGGTGAATAGGTTTCTGCGCCATCCATCAGTATCTTGACTTGGTTCTATGCTTGAGTGGTTCACCTCTTCCCATCAAGTGAAGGAAGTTTTCCCTTTCTGCTCCATAGCGCTGTGTAGACTGGATTAGCAATGTGTTCATGAAATTAGTCTGTAGGTCATGAGATTAAAGTATATAAAACCTTACACATCTTACTTGTTTTTGGTGTGTGTGTGTGTCATTTCTATGATGTGTTTGTTTTGCCTATAAATTCATATGAAAAATAATCTGAATCACAATTATTGGGGAGGGGAAGTGGCAGAGGAGTAACAAGATACCCTTCATTTTGGTAACTACTTATGAGGGGAAATCATGCTGTTTTTTCTCAGTGGTGTGTTAAAAACAAATAACCTAGAGCACAAGAGGCAGGAAAAGTAACCAAAAGGGAGGAACCTTTTCCTTGTAGATACCTATCCATGGGCACTGTTTGTGTCAGGGACAGAGGAATGGCAGAAGGGAAGAGACTGACTCCTGTACTCTGTTGCTTTTTTTTATTATTAATTTCTCTCTTTCTGCCTAATAACCTTTCTAACCGTAAGAGTTAATTTTCCTTAGACTACTGTTTTTTCTTTGTTAACATCTGTTCCCACTTAGTAATAAGGATTACTGCTAAACTGTTCTTGATTGTTAAACATTTGCAGCTAATCAGAGTTAAAGGTGAGTTACTGATCTTTATTCTTTATGTTTTTATTTTTTTTTTCTCCTTTCCTCTGCCTTATTCTGCCTCTCCTGCCATGTTGTGTATTTCTTTGAATCACTATGAAGCACTGTTATCCACTTTAGAGTTAGGTCCTTGCTTATCTGTATCATACTACAGCAACTTCTTTCTCAACACTTTCTGATTAAATCTTAAGGCATCGATTAACCTTTGTGTCACTAGCTTTGGCGTATATGAAGGTGAAGATGCATCGAAAACTATCATAATATTGGCACCTGTAAAAACAATCATTAGTAAGTGTGTCTCAGATGTTGTTTTCCAGAGAGATGTCAAATCTGTTGTGTACTCACGTTTTGCAACTTTAAGAGCTTTAGGTCAAAGCGGTGGACAGTGGGCTCTACAAGAGAAAAGATGATCCTATCATAGGAATACTGGCTTTCTGGTATTTGGTTTAGTATTGCAGTATATCTTACTGTGTGACATGAGGTGGGTGGGGTGCCTGCATTGGTTAAGGATATCACTTAAGCTACAAATTCAGTTTATTTCTGTGAAATGCATGAAGAGTAGCAGTGTAGCTGAAGTTATTGTGTAATCTGATGTAGCGTTTTCTAAATATAAAACATACATGTGATGAACTTCACTGATGCATGGAAATCAAGTTGCTACTATATAATTCATCTCTGAACCAGACTTGCAGCAAGGCAGCTCTAAGAAGCTCTACATGTGTATTTGAACATTAAGGACAAATTTGGTTAAATATTTTAGTAAATATTTATAATTTTGT
Source organism: Heteronetta atricapilla (assembly GCA_011075105.1). Taxonomy (NCBI): domain Eukaryota; kingdom Metazoa; phylum Chordata; class Aves; order Anseriformes; family Anatidae; genus Heteronetta; species Heteronetta atricapilla. Next base: position 57,400,820 of record CM021732.1, read on the forward strand.
AAATATTTTAGTAAATATTTTATATAATTTTATATAAATATTTGATATAATTATATGTAATTTTATATTTTATATATTAATGTAATTTTGTTAATGTTGTCAAGCAAAAGCCAAACAGTGGGGCTGCATCTAGCAATGCCTATGCGTAAAATGAGATCCTTTGTCTTGTTTCCTGAATAACCTTCTACTTATGGAAACATGGGTCCCTAATAGGATCATAGAGTGAGAAATTCATATATAGTTCAATATGTTCCATATTGGATTAGGAATAGGATACTTATGAAGGTAATTAGCCATTGATGTAGCTTAATGTAGGGCTGAGAGGAATTCTTTGCTTGAACTCTTCAGATTAAACTGGGTATTGCTTTTAAGCCATTTTATGTTCAGGCAAAATTTAGGGCACTGATGCAGAAAACATTGGATGATATTTTCTTTGTATGGAGTTACAGAAGAAAAGTACAATGACCTTTTCTTGTCTTTAAATTCTATTCATTGTATGTTTTGGAGAGGATGTGAGATGTGATGTTTTTTCTTTATTAATGTTGATAAAAGGATATGTTTCTCTAATGTTGTGTTTGGTTTTTTTTTAAAAAAAAAAAAAAGATAATATTGGCTTCTCCAAAACATCAGGGTCAAAACTATTTGAAATGGCTTTTCTGTTGCTGCTGGTGGTGAATAATTCTTTGAATTCGGGGATTACAGTCTAAAAGCCAAGAATGTTGAGAGCTGAGGTAGTGCTTTATTTGTCAAATGGCTTAAAGAAGTCTTTCACATCAGACATTTTTTTGTGTGACCCAAAGACTGCAACAGTTTTTAAAGATCAAAATCAGGATCTTGAGTTTATCTTAACAGATGTATCAGGAATGTCCAGAAAACCCTTCTCTATCTACAGTCTGCTCCTTTAGGATACACTTGACTTGGGATCCATCTTTAAATCCTAGAAAACTACCAGCCATAAATAAAGAAAGAAGAAAAAGATGAGTCCATTTCGAGTTGCATGGTATGTTTGTTTTAGGTAGTGCAGATCAGAAATTCTCAATATCAATGTGTGTTGGAATCATATACCTTTTGACTTTTGTCATCTATATCTTCAATACAATTACTTTCACTCACAAGTTTATATTTTCAAATCCATTTTTATTCCAGTAGTCATGTGCTCTGTAGTTCAAAGTTTCCTAATTCAGAGTTTATTTTTGAAAAAAAAAATAATAATCCTTTCAAGAGAGACACATAGACTCAGTCCTCAATTTAAACCTAAGATTAACTTCCTGTAATTGTAGGTATTTCTTGAAAGTACTAGGGCAATAATATCACTAAGCTATGTAAGTATATCAAGCTTATTGGGTCTCTGAATCAAATGATCACAGAAATGATGAGAGTTGAAAATGACTGGTGCTTTTTAACGAGATTTACTGCTGGGCTCCTCTTGATATTAAACATCAATATAAAGTCAGACCAGGAGTATGTATTCCCTGGAGTTATTGATTAAGTCATTATAGTTCTTTAATTCTGTTCACTTAGTCATCCAACGCTATAAATGAAAAATCTGAGAGTTATGTAGCCATAATTCAGATTCTGTTGAGAATTTTAGAAGGGGCAGAAGTACAGTGTTTTGCAGATCACACCATGGGGAGATAAATTTTGAAGGAGACACAAGTGGAAGCATTTGTAAAATCTGCTTTAGAATTAAGTTTGCTTGGAGTTGCTTGGAGATCGACAAAGATGGAGAGATAGAGGTCAAGACATATGAGGAGCGGCTGAGGCCCCTTGGTTTGTTCAGCCCAGAGCAGAGCAGGCCGAGGGGAGGCCTCATGGCAGCCTGCAGCTCCCTCACCAGGGGAGCAGAGGGGCTGAGCTTTGCTCTCTGGGGACAGCGACTGGACCCGAGGGAACGGCATGGAGCTGGGACAGGGGAGGGTCAGGCTGGGGGTTAGGGAAAGGTTCTGCACCCAGAGGGTGGTCGGGCACTGGGACAGGTTCCCTATGGAAGCAGTCGCAGCACTGAGCCTGCTGGAGATCAAGGAGCGTTTGGACAGTGCTCTCAGACACAAGATCTGTTTTTTGTGTGGTCCTGTGTGGAGCCAGGAGTTGGACTCGATATTTGTGGGCTACTTCCAACTGAGGATATTCTATGATTTTAATTGTAGTTACTATTACATTCCATAAGCCATAACAGAAACTGGACAAGAGCTTTTCTACCATCCCCTCAATCTGAAAATCAAGCAGCAGATTATCTGATTTTAAAAGAAAGAAGAAAATAAACAAACAAACAACAACAAAACACAATGAAGTGCTATAAATATCAGAATTTAGTTGAGACAAAATTATTTATGTTGAATTTCTTATATTTACTATTCAAGATGGAATTTGTATACTAAATTAATATTTATAAGTAATAATGAGGAGAGGTTGCATTGTTGTCTAATGTTGTGACTCCTAGAAGTTAGACCTTGCTAAGAAAAAAGGCATAGTGTCATCATACTTGTACAGAAGCTATGAAACAGCTAGCTTTTTATCATTGAAGTATACATGTCACAGAAACATGCATGTGTTGTTTCTTTTATTTCCGGATTTTTTTGTTTGTTTGTTTCTGGAGATTGAAAGTTACAGCTTTGGGACAGGACATACAATTTTTTTACAAAACAACAGATGAAAAAGAAAACTAGGTAAACAACTAGGTAAAGCATCGGAATTCCATTTCCAAAATGAATTCATTGAATTCACAAGTGTCAAAGGCAGGTGTACCAGGCTTTGTCCTGAATAAAAGTGAGAATACTGTCCACTGATTAAAAAAGAAAACTGTGAATGAAGAACTTTTTTTTACTAGTTTTCTCAATGTCATCCAGTGAGTTACCAGCTCATCTCTGATTCTCAGTCAACCAATCTTAAAATGAGGACATGAACCCTTAAGAAGGGTTAAAATGCTGTCCTTGTTCACATGATCTCATCAGAGTTTCTGACATTCTTTGTCACAAGTTCAACCTATAAAGGGAATAAATATGATTCCTCTTCAAATCTGTATTTAATAAGGAATTTATTAAGAAGTAGTAAGTCCTAGTTGGAGCTGGACTTTACCCACATTATCATTTCAGGTACCTGCATATTTTGGCATAAATCCACAGATTTTTATTTTTCTGCCTCAAGGCATTCAAAAAATATGTTAAGATTGTGTTATTTAAGCCACATTGACAGACCTAACTGTGAGACTTTGCTTTTGTGAAGTGATCCTGATCTTGTTAAGGAGTAGATGGGAAAGAACAAAACACAAGTCTGAAGAGATGGAGTGAGCAACAAACACAAAACAGACAGAGTAACTTACAAACCAGATCTCTTGGCTGGCAGTGAGGTGCTCTGCCCATAAAACTGTGCTGTTCCAGGAAGAGCACATAAGCCAAGTTGTAATTGCCAACCAGTAAAATAAAGGGTCATGATTTGTCTGGAACAGTAATTCTGGAAAAAAAAAATAGGGAAAAAAGTGGCTGAGGAAAGGAGAATATAGGGACACCTTCAGTTAATCCCAGGTCTCTCAATCAGAAGGTTTGTCTTGCTTCAGCTTCTTCAAATAGCTGCATCTGGGCCTCTAGTGTACTGTAAGTAGAGGAATGTCATTGCCATCTGGGTGATTTCTGGCTTTATGACATGGTAAAAATCATTTATGGCCACCCTGATGCTGGAAGTTAGAACTTCATAGCGATAAAATATCTGTGCATTGAGTCACCACTGGAAAAAGCAGCTCAGCAAAGAGTCCTGAGCTGGCCTAGGAGCACTTCTGCACTTTATAGTGTTTTGGTTCATTGTGCCTAAGGAGCAATTCTCAGGATCCAGGGAAAGTTGGCTGTGTGTGTAGTGCTAGGGTGAAATGTATGCCCGTGTTTCTTTTGGATCTCTAAATATCGATAGAAATGAAGTAGTAGGCAGGCAAGGCTTAGTTTTATGGACCAATACTTTTTAAAAGTGTTTCAGGGTGAAGGGGGGAGTTTTACCTTGTTTGAAACAAAGCAAAAGTTGGAAGTTCTTGTAAGTCTCAAGCTCATCTGGATCTTTGCAGCAATAGTACTCACCATCTAAAACTTAAAATACAAGCTTTATATTGAGTGTGGCAAGAGTGATCTTAAATTTTAAAGAACCTCTTTTAAGACTGACAGGAAGGTCAAGAAGACAGATCAGTGTTTGGTCTGGGAGCACAGAAACACATATGCTATCAGTGCCTTAAAATTAATGTTCATAAATGACCTTGAAGTTGGCTGATCTGTACTGTTGCCCTTCAGAAATTTAGGGAAGGGTTACCAGTGTTGCAGGTCCTTTTAATTTTTGTAGATTTTTTTTTTTTTTCACATAATGTCCCCTTCCAGACAACTTCAAATTACCAAGTATTACTTAAAGGCACTGAACACAAATAACACCCATAGATAATTATTCAGATTAGTTTTTGCTGTCTCTAAAACGTTCTTTCAGTAAACTTATTAGTGATTGTTGAAGTGTAAACATATTCTGGCTGTTTACGTCTTGAGTTTCTTTCCAATTCTCTTTCTCCAGTAGGCTCTGCTCTCTTTTTATAAATATGTGAAAGCCTGAAGTTCTGACTTTTAACAATTTGCATTCAAATGGGCACCTTTATTCTGAGAACAAATGATTGTATACTTCAAATCTGTTTAAATTTAGTGTTTGTGAAGCCAGTAGCTTGCAGGGGGGGCTGGGGAGGGGCAACTTTATGCTTTCTAGAATGTAATGAGAAATAAAACTTTAAAATACAAATCCATTTATCTTTAAACTATTTTCCCAGTTCCTCTGCTAAGATTTGTTTTTAAATCTAATTGTATTTGAAAAGAGCATTTCCATATTACAAATTGACTCTTTCAGCTTTTCATTTTAAAGTGTTTTGAGTCACAGTTGTTTTCACAGAAAATGCTATCAAGAACAAGAAACTCTGCCCTCTTACTATGATCAGGGCTACTTATTAGCATTGATAAACGAGAATGAGAAGCTTATACTTAAATTCTCAAATTAACTATTTAGGGGAATGAGATATAAATAATGTCTCCTTTCCTGACAAGTAAATGGTTAAGAGTACCCCATGCCTCTTTTGGTGAGGACAAACCATGGAGCAAACACTGCAGAAGCAGTTGTAAAGCTAACTGTATGAAGGGCTGAGCAGCATTTGATCAGTTGGATTGGGTATAGTTGCCAGGCAGCTCTACAGATTTCATACCTGAAGACACGGGGATTAATCTTTTGTACAAAGTTACAGCCTCAAGAGATTGTAGAGCTAGTTTTTGGTGCTATCAGAAATAATTTGCTCAAGCAGATGGATAATGTGCACAGTGGTACCTCCAATGCTGCTTTTGGTTACATCTATGTTCAGTGGAGCTCAAAAATCCTTCAACTCATAGTTCACATAAAAGCAGCACTCCTAGGTGAGTAGATATCTATGCACACATCTGCAAGCCACATACTACCTCATTTGTTTAGATATCAATCTAGGCTTTATTTTTGCAAAATGGGTTTAAAAAAAATAGAAAAAAAAGGCTTCTAATCCCTTGATTTAGTTAAATTCATATATATATATTATTTGCTGTCCCTGTCTTCCATGCAGACTACTTTTAAAATGTTTGGGGCAATGTCCCTGAAAAGCACAGTGAATGTCAATGATGGAGAGTATAGAGAATTCTAAGATTTGAGCAAGGGACAAAAGATCATTTGGGTAACAAGTGAAAATACAAGGGCAGTAATGTAAAAAGGTATTCAAAAGGTTATTGGAAATGGCATGAGCTGTACAAAAGTATCTCGCCTACTGCCAATTCCAAATAATTGAGCAGAATGATGTCTGATCATGTGGCAGTTAGGGATGTGGCAGGAAGTGAAACTCATGAGGTTGACAGAATCTAAGGTTACAGAGAGTAACCTTCAAATAAATGGAGATGAATGAAGGTCCACTGGGGTTGTCTAATGATGCTTCTTTAGCTATATGGGATGTTCTGTATGAGCAAGTCAATCTGAAGACTGGTTTTAGTGTCTCTGCAGACCTCTAGACTAATATCAGCACATCATTCATCTCTAGCTCATTAGCCCAACTAAGAAACTAAGAATGTTTGGGCAGAAATATGTACTGAAGGCATTCAGATGGTTTTTGAAACCAGAGTTAGCTTGGTCAGAGCTTTCTGTATGCCATACAAAATGCTTGTAAATATTTTACTTTTTTGTTTTTGTAAGCACTGTTGCAAATATAACCACCTCACCAACATGTTAGCATTGTATAGGTACAGACAGAAGAGTGAACTTTAGACTCATAATCATCTAGGTTGGAAAAGACCTTAAAGATGATCAAGCCATCAACCTGACCTATCAAGTCCCACAACTAAACCTTACCCCTTAGTGCCACATCTGCATGTTCCTTACATACCTCCAGGGTTGGGGACTCTACCACTTCCAGTGCTTGTCTACCCTCTCCATGAAGAAATTCCTCCTACTATCCAATCTAAACTTCCCTTGTGCAATGTGAGACCACTGCTTCACATTTTCTTACTTGTAGGTAAATCCAGGTAGACAACACCCACAGCCTTTTCCTCATTTACTAAGCAGGTCACCTTGTCATAGAAGGAGATTGGGTTAGGCAGGACCTGCCTTTCCTAAACCCATGCCAGCTGATTCTGATTACGTGCTTGTTCCCTATGTGCTGTGTGATGACACTCAGCCTTATCCTCATCTCTCATCAGTACATTTCCCTTCACCTCCAATAACGGATGAAGAGGCTCCTTAATCCTCCTTTTGCTGTTGAAGTATTTCTAAAAGCATTTTTTTCATGTCTTTTACTGCACTAGCTAAATGGAGTTACAGTTGGGCTTTCGCCCTTCTGATTTTCTCTCTGCACAGCTTGACGACAGGTCTCTAGTCCTCCTGCATTGCTTGCCCTTCTTCCAGAGTTCGTAAGCTTTCTTTTTCTTTCTGAGTTTGAGAAGAAACTCTCTGTTCATCCAGGCTTCTCCCACCAGTGTCTTGACTTTTTGCACATTGGGACAAGCTGTTCTTGTGTCTTTAAGATGTTCTGAAGAAGGTCCAGCCTTCCAGTCTTCCTTTACTTTTCAGAATCACTTTCCAAGGGACCCCATTAACCTGTTCTCCAAATAGGGCAAAGTCTGCCCTCTGGAAATCCAAGGTAGCAGTTTTGCTAATTGCCATACTGGCTTCACTAAAGACCAAATACTCCATCATTTCATGCTCTCTGTGCCCAAGGCAACCTCCAACCGTCACATTGCACACAAGGTCTTCCCAGTTTCCAAACAACAGGTCAAGTGGGACAACTTTCATAGTTGGCTCACTCACCTGTTTCAGGACGTTATCCTCCACGTGTTCCAGAATCTCCCAGACTATTTCCTCTCCACTGTACTGAATTTCCAGCAGCCATCTGAGAAGATGATGTCTCCCATCAGAACAAGGGCTTGTGATCATGAGAACTTCAGAGGATGAGAGAAAAGAGCAGTAGATGAAGGTCGAGATGTTAATTTCAGAATACCACCAAAGTACTTGTCTGGTGTTAGACATAATTGCATCATGAATACATTTGGAATAAATGCACATCTATCCTGCAGTAATTGTTTGTATTTCAAATAGGTAAAGATGCACATACTGTATAATAAAGGAAGCACTGAAATGGATTAAGAACAAAGTGCATTCAGATAAAAAGCTTTTATTGGCTTTGGACTGATTTCCTTATTGAACTAAACTGACTGCTAAATGGAAGGAAAAAAAAAAGTTGAATGAATAATACTTAGGAAGAACCCTAACATGAGGATGAATGCAGCTCACTATGGCTGAAATTTGTTCCAGAGATAACAAATAATTTTGAAATTTATTCTAGAGAGAAAACAAAGCTCACTAGTGAGTATCTCTTTGGGCATACAACATGCAGATCCTGCTACAAATTAGGTTTTGTTTTTGTTTGGGATTTTGAAATGCATTTGGTGAATGAGGGGAAACTGATTCCAAACAACTTGACCTTCTTTTTCCTCTTGTTCAGCTTCAGGCTGAACATCCCCAACTCTCCCAGCCTGTTTTCATAGGTAGGTGCTCCAGCCCTCTGACTGACTTCATGGCCCTCCTCTGGACCCACTCTAACAGCCCTACATCCTTCTTGTGCTGGGGGCCCCAGACCTGGATGTAGCCCTCCAAGTGGGGCCTCACAAGGGCAGAGCAGAGGGGGATAATCACCTCCCTCAACCTGCTGGTCACTGCTCTGCTGATGTAGCCCAGGATGCAGTTGGCCATCTGGGCTCCAAGCATACACTGCTGGTTCATGTCAAGCTTTTTGTCCACCAGAACCCCCAAGTCCTTCTCTGCAGGGCTGCTGTCAATGAGTTCTTCTCCCAGTCTGTCCTCATGTCTGGGATTTCCCTGACTCAGGTGCAGCACCTTGCACTTGGCCTTGTTAGATTCATGTGGGCCTGCTTTTCTAGCTTGTCCTGGTCCCTTTGGATGACATCCCTTTCTTCTGGTGTATCAGCAGCACCACTCAGCTTGATGTCATCTGCAGACTTGCTGAGGGTGCACTTGATCCCACTGTCAGTGTAGTTGATAAAGGTATTAAGTAGTGTTGATACCAAAACAGACTCCAGACTTGTCACCAGCCTCCACCTGGGCTTAGAGCCATTGACCACACCTCTCTGGGTGCGACCTTCAAGACAATTCCTTATCCACTGAATGGTCCACCTTTCAAATCGATATCTCTCCAATTTGGAGATCAGGATATCATGTAGGACCATGCCAAAGGACTTACAGAAGTCCAGGTAGACATCAGTTGGTTTTCCCTTGTCAACTGATGTAGTCACTACATCACAAAAGGCCACCAGATTGGTCAGCCACAATTTGCCCTTGGTGAAGCCATGCTGGCTGTCTCGAATCACCTCCTTGTCCTGCATGTACTTTGACATTGCCTCCAGGAGGATCTGTTCCATGATCTTGCCAGGCACAGAGGTGAGGCTCACTGGTCTGTAGGTCCCCAGGTCCTCCTTTTGACCCTTTTTAAAAATGAGAGTGATGTTTCCATTTTTCCAGTCACCAGGGACTTGAGCTGACTTCCAGGACTTTTCAAAGTCTGATGGAGAGAGGCTTGATAACTCTATGAGCCAGTACCCTCAGGGCCCTGGGATGCATGTCATCAGGCTTCATAGCCTTGTACCTGTTCAGTTTCATCAGGTGATCTTGAACCTGCTGTTTGCTTGCAGTGGGAGGGACTTTGCTCCCCCAGTCCTCTACAGGTTCAGAGAAATGAGAGATGTGGGAAGCCTGACTGGCAGTGAAGACTGAGGCAAAGCAGTTGTTTAGTACCTCAGCCTTCTCCATGTCTTTCCTGATCCCGTCCCTGCACATACAGACAGCATCCCTCTACTCTTCCCAGGCTACACATCCCTGCTTCCACTGCCTTTGCATTTCCTTTTTGCAGAAGGAAGAGGTGTAAGCAGTTACACCCCCTCCGTACATTGTCCTGAATCATTTCAATGTGATTAATGCTTTACACGTCACATCACTTCTCCATTGATTGAAAATAGGGAAAGTGCCACTGCTGGCTCCAGTCTTTTCATCAACCTGGTACTGTCCCAACAGCTGTGAAAATAATGGAGCAATAATGAGACTCTTAATGCTACTTTTTCAATTACTCAATCCTCCTGGGACATGCTACGCTTTTTATCTTTTGTGCTTTAAAAAATAAACTTTTAGCTGTGCAAATGGTCTTTGGGTATCTATTACTCTGATTTCAGTCATTTCAGCATTGGCAATAGCTGTAAATTGTTATTGCTTATTGTATTGAAAATTAGTCTGTGGTGCCCACACAGCGATCAAAGTACTTTGCATAGTCTTAGAAGTGGTAACACCAGGAACTGAATTCATCCTATAGCAACAAATGGTTCTCTGAGTAGTAACTCTTGAGGGATATCCCACCTACACAGGCTGACCCTCAAGCTGCCTGGTTTTCCCAGGTTGTTAAGAAATTCCATCTAGACGAAGTTTCTTTCTTTTGAAATTAAGCTGGATGGCCCATTCAAGGTATGCACACCATGTGGCTAAGGGCAGTGTGCAGAGAGGGTATTTGGGATCAGACAGACTACACACGTATACCATTTGCTCCGTACCTCCTTCAGTGTGTCTTTAAATGTTCTGATCTCTGTGTAAAATGTGTCTAGCATGTAAAAAATAATAGAAGCAGTAGATAATCATGTATCTGTTCCCCTTCATTTATTCATTATAAAGATTATGGATAAAGAAGGGTGACTGCCTAACTGAAGACAGTATTAGGGATTTGCAGCTTGAGACTGGATTACACCGTTATTGTGAAGAGAGCTAATATGATGCCAGTAAAGAAGATTGATAAGAATCAGAGAGTTATAAAAATATATTTTTAGAGTGCCTACTGTATAAAACAATGTCATCGGATAAAAAGCTGCTTCTTTGGATTTTCTCCATCTTTTTCTTCAGTATAAAAGAGAGTCTAGTGTTCAGGTATAGCTCAAAATAATTAGTATGAAGGTAATAGGATTTTTAGGTTGTTGTGTTTTTTGGTGGCATTGTTTTTTGTTTTTTTTTTTTTAGTTTTGTATTATTTTTTTTTAGCATTCAGCTGTGGGACGGAGTATTGAGAGCTGGGCCTGTGATTGTCATCTCTTCGTGCAAAAAGAAGTTACTTTTCAAGGGCTTGAAAGCATACGGTCTTTGTGTGCTGATGAACTGGAACTCTCTCTGGCTCTTTGGCAGCAGGGCTTTGCCTTGGTGTTTAGGAGAGCTGAGCAGGTTAGGTGACAGCCACTTGGCAAAAGCCTGAGGGGGCTGGTAGGGAGAAAAATAGGGAGCAAGGAATCAGATGGAAAAGGAGTGAAACTGTGTTCAACAATAAAGTTAAGAAGGTAAAAAGTGTCTGGAATAAACCAGCCTAATAACTCCAGAGGAGCAACCATTATTCTGTCATAAGAAAGAAAGGAAGGCTTTACAGTAATAAAGACAAGAAATGTGATTTGCCTCTGCAAGTTCCAGCAGTATCTGTGGGAGGATTGATGCTTTCTAATTTTATATGCTGCAGCAGCTGTGTTAAATGCTGTTGACGGATCAGATTGGAATTGTATGCACTGAGGTATTTTGAGTGGTGAGGGAAGGGAAGACTGCTCCAAAAATACAACTGAGAAAGGAAGAGTCAGTAAACAATTCAGTGCTATTTTTTTTTGTTAAAACAACATCTGTGAGGTTTGACAACAAATACTTTTAATTAAGAAACTGACAGTCATGAGTGTCAATATCTCTTCTTTTGGATATGTTTCATTTCAGAAAAAAAAAAAAAGAGAAAAAAGAAAAGAAAACCGTGCATAAAGTGGTTTTGGGGTGGCTTACACAAGGGAAGTGTGTGAAGAGCATGTGTGGATTGATGGGGGTGTTAGCTCTCAGAGGAAATTCTTGGGATGATGAAGAACCTGCTCTGAAGAGTTAACATTGCTGGCAAGTGAGCCGCTGAACCTGTGCCCACTCTGCAAGCAACCGCACTGATTGGCACCGAGGGGCCAACATTGATCCATCATCCTGAGCTCTGCAGCGAAGTAATGGAAGTGGCTGCATGCGCCGTGCTTCTCTCATCTTGTAAAGAAGGTTATTGCTCTCTGATTTCCTTTTAGAGTCAAAGCGTTTCAAATTGAACAGCAGTTTCTGACAAAGACAGGTACTGGAACTGCCTGTGCTGTGATTGGGCTTGGGGGAACACCTACACTTCATGGGGCTTAAACAGAGAATTACATGGGTAAATCTCTCCTCGTTTCCTTACTCCCTTTTCCCTACCCCAAAGTTAAACTAGCAGTGAAGAACATTAGAGATCATGTTTTCCTTAATGTCTTCTGGGGAAACTCTCATGGTTTCCTTTAATGTTAATCTAGTATCAATTTATGATTCTAATTTATATGCTCTGGCTCTTGTTTATTAAGTGACCACATGCAGGGTTCTCGTATCTCATGCATTCCCCATAAAAGCCTCTGCATTTCATTAAACCTCAGCATAAAAGGAAATGTTTCCTGGCAGAGCAATATTCTAACAGCGTGGTGCAAGTGTGCAGAAGGGTCCCAAGGTCACAAACTCCTTTCAAAGGTTAATTAAGTATGAAAGAAAGGTATTCTGTCATAATTAAATAGTAATGACTGAGAGGCTAGGAATATTTGGTGTATAATGCAGTACTACAAAGTCAAAGTACTACAAAGCCAAAATCACATGCAAATTTATTATTTTATTTCATATTCTATTATAAAATACCCTTGGGTGTTAGTGTAATTTTTGTTCTCCAACTTGCATATGACAGAAAGGGGATTAAGTGGTCAGCGCTGCCATGCATATATGTGATCATAATACATCTCAGGAGCGGTTCTGAGCAGGCTGATAGCATTCCTGATACACTGAAGAGGACTTTTCATCAGGAGGGTGATGCCTTCATGATTCTGCAGGAATCACATTTTTAGTCAGAGCAGAACGGTCTTTAACTTGCTGCATTCACACCGGAAAAGCTGCCACAGTATTTCACTTCTTTCAGTAGCACCAAGAGAAATACAGTCATGTTCATGACCCTGTTTAAGAGCTCATCAGAATTTCTCTTTTCATTCTTGTGCTTCTGGGGTTTAATATTTCAACATGTTCAAGTGTATTAGGCAGGATCTTGGCACAGGTCCACAGACAAGTTGTCAGTCCAAATGTAGATTTTTTTCCCCCAACCAACATTGTAAATCAGCTGATTCTGACGTTCACACTCTGTTATCTGTGAAGTGAATGATTTTAGTGGCCAAATGTATTATAATAATGTAGAACAGCATGGTTTACCAGTAAGTTATAGTTTTAATTTCTTACTTCTGTGCTCTAAAAGTAATTTTGATTATGCTAGTTTTTTTCTTTCATAGTACATCAACATCTGAAAGCTGCATTTGTAAACTGTTTTCCCCAACTTGTGAAAGAAAGGTATGGGTAAAACTGTTCATATCTAGTAATGCCTGGCCTCGATAAAGAATAAATGTGAATCTCAGAACCTGAATTTTGTAAAATTCTATAAAACTTCAGAGTCTTTCCACATTACTTCAACCCTTCCATTTACCATCAGCAGTCAAGAGAGCAGCTGAAAAGAAATGATTGTTCAATTGCTCAGCCCAGCCTCCAAGAAAAGGTGCATTGTCTTGTTGCTGCAGCGTGACCCTTTTTGGGACGTAGACCCATCTGTCATCCCATGTCTCTGAGAGGAGTTTGTGTTCACCAACTGCCTCTGCATCATGGACCTAGGTAAGGGAGGTGGTGTTTCAGGAAATTAGGTAGACGTATTGCCAAAGAAAAGGGTGATGGGATCCCCCAAAACTGCTCAGGGTGTGAACCACACCAGCTACCACTACCGGAGCGAGAGGGCAGGTGTGCCTCACCTCCTGAGTTCACAGAGATGAATTTGAAGGTGGGAGTGGTCCAGAAATCTCTGTGCATTTTCATCAGCATGTAATTACAAACTCCTGTTCATTACTGGCTGACTGGCCATAGTTGCTTGGTGCCAGCTTGTTTGGCATCTGAGCTTACATAGGTATTTAGCAGCTGAGGATTTAGCAGGCATTTTTTGCTTACAATGAAATATAGTTCTCTGTTAATCTTCAGGAAGACTTTCAGTTTTTCTCAGAGGATAACTGAAAAAGTAACTTCAGTGAGAGTTCTTCTGTCATTCCAGTTAAATAGGGGTCTCTTTTCTCATTACCAGGCAGATTGAACTATTCCTCCTAACTGTACACATTTTTCAAAAATTTACAAGCCTGTGAATTAGTGATCTGCTGGTGTTAAAATGTGTGGGGAAAAAAAACAAACAAACACATGGTAGTGAATTTTCCATTGCAATGGTCCACATTGCAATCCTGAACCTATCTCTTCTTACAGAGGATAGCTTCTTTTTCTGAGAGCCCATCATTGCTTTTGCATTATTTATGGGCCTGATCTGTTCCTTAAGATCTATTTCTAATTCTGTAAGAAAAGTGAATTAGTGTTTTGAAATTTAATAAAAGATTACATGGAAGTGGTTATGATGATAATATTACTTAGTAAGATAGCAGTTAGGGGGTTTATAAGTATTTTTTTAAATCATAATAGTGAAGTTGATGTGTGAGATATTGTTTTAATTCTTATAATAAATAGGGCATCAGCAGTACCAGAGGTACATTAAAAGTTTTTTCAGCTACTCTATTTCATAGAAAATTGCTTGTACAGGCCCCAAGATGAGGGCTTTTTGGATGACATGCCTTTTATCCAGAAAGTGGTATTTTCTGTCTGAGAGTGTTTTTAACCCACATGGACAAAAAAGGATGAGGATTGGAGAGGGGGAGAATCGCAAACAGATAGTGTGTGCAAATGTTTCTTTGATTGCCATTTATAAATGAGCTCTAAATCTATACGTTTACCTGCCTGGCTTTGATATCTGTCAGGTGTTTAGTTACCTAAACACCATCATGTGTGCTCTGAATTCTACATTGGGAAGTGGCAGTACAGTAAACACTACAGACACACACTGGAGAGCTGGCTCAGGTTCTCTTGAAACCATTCCTCCATGACAAAATCTCCATGCTTTTGATGAAACACTGGTGATGACAGCCAGCTCTCCCCTTTCTAAGCCATCCATGTACAGCTGGAGTTTGGTGGAGGGGTCCCAGCCACAGTCTGGACATTAAGATTTAATAGCAACAGCAGCACATAGGTGTGTGGGACCCTGTAAGAATTTCAGCACATAAGTGCAGATTCTTGCCGCTCGTTAGTAATTTCTGCAGTTAAGTCTCTGCGGTGATGGGTGACTTCTAATACGAGCTGCAGGAAATGTTATTTGCAAACCTGGACTTCTTGCACAAATTTGCTGCCTTGATGTATTTGCTGTTCTTTCTCAGTAGTTAGGATCATTAAGTCTGTGCCAGATGTAAAAATCTGGGCAGACTCCTGTGATTGTTACAAGACCAATTGTAAATTGTGCTTAGGATCAGCATTTCTTTGGTAAAATTAGTCTAATAAGCTGCAGGTAAAATATCAGTAGGTCAAATGAGCACAACATAGCTGAGGTGTGTATGCAGGTTTGCAATACATCTGAAAGGAGACATCCTGCTTCCTAGTCTTCATATGTAACAGCTGGGGGCTAAATTATGAAATAATTGATATAAACTAGATCCTCAGCTACTGGAGGTTAGCTTATCTATGCTATGAACTGTTGGGGAATTACTCCAGCATTAAGCAGTAACTTAGGACAAGAAAAGATGATACCTTCTGAGTGTCTGTGTGAGAGCCACTGCTTTTGGTGTGGAAAGGGTGCACCCAGAAATGAGAAGGACTTCAGGGTCTGACATGATGGTTTGGCCAGTGCTAAATTCATTTTTGTTTGTTTGTTTGTTTGTTTTTGTTTTTTTTTGTTTTTGTTTTTGTTTTTTCTCCTAAGGGTCTTTTCCCACCCTTGCACTGCATTCCATGACTGTGCAAGTTGCTCTCTCATCTTTTCAGATCAGCTGTCGAGAGAGCTGAAGTTAGCGCCCTTCTGGTGGTGATGGCTAGCCTCCAAAAAGCCCTTTTCTGTGGGGAGCATTTGGAAGCTCTCCTGACTGCAAGGAGGAGCAATCTGACTGTAGCAAAGCAAAAGGAAGATGTTAACAGCAAGACTTGGGTGTTTTTTTTTACACTTTATAGTCATTGGGAAAACAGATAGCCAGCAGAGTGATCAGAGTGGCACTACCACAGGTTGAGTTTATTAGGTTTTGTTACATGAAGGTTTGTTCACTAAGGAACAGAAAGAAATAAAAAATTAGATCTAGAAAGTCAATTGTCAACTGGATATCCTTTTGCATCTACTAAGGTGCAGAGCATAGGTACGAACTTAGTTACTTTAGAGATTTAAGCATTTTACAGAAGAAAACAGCAAGAGATAGCTGACATTTCCTTAGAAGAACACATATTATCAATCCCCTAGTCTTAATTCCATTAGGAAAAATGGAAACACAAAAACACCCTTTATACAAAAAAACATTCCAACCGAGCATATTGGTTTGTGATCAAAAGGTAGATTTATTTATAAAGAAGAGTTGCAGTTCTGTTTCTTAAATTCATCCTAGCGTCAGGTAATAAAAGGTTTTTATTCTTCTTTATTCTAACTTAATTAGAGTTTTATTGGAGTCATTTAAATTATAGCTACACTCACCAAAATGATTATTTGAAATAGTTGTAATCTTATTTGAGTGAGAGAACTGCTTGTCCATATTCAGAACTGTAAACCTGCTGATGGTGCCAACTAAATGACCCATTCTGGTACTTTAACTCTGTAGAGTCAGTGGCACTGTGAGGGGGGTAGGAAAAGGGTGGAAGTGTCTTGGTTTTCTCTGCCAGCTGTAGAAGCCTTACCTAGTTGCGGTGGTCCAGCCCACAGAAGACGGGGTCACAGATATATTAAATGCTTTTCCACCAGTTCCTTCAGACCTCTTGAGGCCAACCTTTCACCTTTGCAATTAGAACTAACCTTAAAAGAATTTTTAAAACTTTTTGGTATGTTGTTGTCTAAATCACAAGTTCTACAATGAACAACAATCACACATTTTATAGCTAAACTGTGTAGATATGGGAGAATGTTCACATGAGTTAGTCTGATGAAAACAAGGATGGTTACTAAGTAAAGGTTACTAAGCTTCAGTTATAGTCCAACTCTCATTTTGTATGTGCATTTATCTTCTGCTCTCTTTCTCTGATTAATGTTTTTGTGCTGGCTGGGCAGGAGGTGCAGTTACCTTTTGAAATGCCCGTGTTCTAGTGGAATATCACGGTTCTCTGCCACCTCCAGTCAAGCTGCAGCAGAGGTCAGCAATGAAAGGTTTAATAAAACTTCTGCCTCCCAGTGACTTACCAAATTTCAACCCTACAGAGATGACAGACTTGAAACAGCTGTGTGCAGTTACGTGTGTTTTCTCTGTTGCTCGCTGTGTGATTTCATATTCTCTACAAAGATGAAGCAGTATGTCTTGTTCCTCTGTGTAGACCAAGTGTTTTCAGGATCCTAAGTGTGTTGTTTCTTTGTACAATATTATGTGGTTTATCAGTGTAATGGCTCAAAACCCAAAGCCATATTATCATATTTGAGGTACTCCAACACATACACATGCACACACACAGTCTAGAGTTTGTTCAATGGTTGCTTCACAGACAAATAAGAGTCCAGAGCAGAAGATACTTTCATTAACCACATGGGTGTCAACTTTGCCTATCAGTAGTTGTCTTCAGATGCCCTTTCTGGCTTACTCCGTTAAGACTTCATGTCTTCTGAGGAGGTGTTTTTAAATAATCCTTTGTGTGGCAATTCACGTTTTATGGCTGGTCTTTCTTCATACATGTAATTGTCAAGATGTCTCTTTTCTGGCCACAAAACAAAAAATTAAATTTGTATATGGAAATCAGAAAGTAAAACGCAGGCCTGAACAGGAGAAGCATAATTAAGACATCTGAAAACCTACAGGCATTTCCTGAAGGGTCAGCATTTGTGCCCACTTGGAACAGGATGCTCAGTAAGGGCATAAATCTCTTCTCATTACACTAGTGAGTCATTGTGTAGAAAGGGCTCTACAGGGTTTCTACTGCAACTTTACTTGCAGTTTCAAGTGTTGAAGAAGCAAAATAACTCAACCTCTCCTGCATAGGTGGTCTTCCCTGTTTTTGTAAGTACTTAAACAGATGCTAAACTCACAGTAGGTACTTAAGGTACTCAGGTCAGAGTAAGTAAATTATGGAAGCAAAGAAATCCTAATGAACATCTTTCACGTATAACTTTTTGTTTGTTTTTGACTTTTAACCATTCTTAGCAGTGTGAATGGATGCTTAGATTTAAAATAGTAGTTGTCAAAACTGACTTAAAATTGTATAATGAGTTTTCAAGCCACAGTAGGGGTTATTAGTAAATACATAGAGAGAAAAATATAACATGCCCATTTCTAGCTCATCTGGAAATGAAGAGAAATTATTTATCCTGTCTTGGAGTTTTCTCACACATTGGAGCAGCAAAATCCAACTTCAGTGGCAGTCCTTGAAGATTCCCGGATCTGACTCCAGCTCCCAGCGCTGCCTTTTTGAGACTGGTATCTGAATCTCAGTTTGTGTAGCTTGTGACTTTTAATGTAAATTTATCATGTCTTAGATACAATCCTATCCCTTTCATTCTTCACATGCTGTCTAAAATGTTAATGAGCAGTTCACCTTTCTCTAATGTAGTGGCTTGTTTTCCTCAGTTTTTAGGGCAAATTCTGCCATCTTTCTTTCTCGTTTTTATTTGACTCTGAGGTGCTAGTGACAATGTTGCATTTGTGTATGCTTTATTTTGAGCAATGCATGAGTCTATAAGTTATAAAAAGGAAGTATTTTAGCAGCAGTCTTAAAAGTACCGTGTCCTGTATGTAGTATTTCTTTATTTTTTTTCCAAATTACCTGTATATACCTGAATGCAGGAGGGTGTTCAGCACCACGATGAACAAGTGAGCATTCCTTAAATCTTGGAGCGTCCTTTTATTTTATACTGTATTGATTGCAACTGAAGAACAGTTTCAAATATTGGCAATTAAGAATAAAAATGCAACAGTTGTGGCTATCATTAATACTCTGTCACGGAGGGAAAAGTTTCGAAGCAGGGTATTAGCTGCATGATTTTTGTTAATGATAATGGGAGCTCGTTGGCTGTCCCCTGCAGAAAATGTTCCCCTGATGTGTGCTTTGCATAGCAGTTAGAGCTGAGGGTAATAAGTTCTGCAATTTATTTCAGGTATTTTTTATTATTTGCAAGGTGACACTGCATACCAAGCAAGCATAAATGAATGCATTATTGCCCTCGTATCTTCACACATTTTTATATTTTTCTTTAAATCACAGCATTTGCAAATAAAACAATACTTTTATGCTCTTTAACACTAAGCTTTTTAATAAAGTAAGGGGAAGAGAAGCTCTTCTCCAGGGTTTCCAGGTATTAACAAGTAGTTTTAACTATTAAGCTTCTTGACTGTAGCCCACACACTTGGTAATAATCTATGCAAAGAATTCTGGCAGGGTCGCTCAAATCTGATATATTTATACGTCCTTACACGTGCATATACTTGCATTCTTTGTTGATCTTGGGTCTGTAGCATGGTTTTCTCTGCTCTTCTTATTTTTTGTGCTAAATCTGTCGTGCAGATTTATTGTAGTGTACAAAATGTTGTTTGGGAATTACTTTTCTGTGTAAGCAATTGCATAATGAACATTAGGGATTACTAAGTTCTTGAAGAAGGGATGGGCTTTGCAGACTTGTTTGTTGTTTTCTTGTTTGTTTTGTTTCTGAATTCATACAGCAACTAGCATAACACCATTGTCAATTACACCCTAATACAAAAGTTATACAGTGATGAGGGAGACTTTTGGATCGAATAACAGTGATGTGAACTGTGGAGTCAGGAAAAGTAGGCTAGCTGACTTCAAGGGGGTCTTAACTGGGAGGCAGAGTGTGGAGCTAGGAACTGTGCTTCAGCTAGTTTTTTAATAGGTTACGGAATCCTGCCTGTGATCAGTTTGAGGTGAACCAAAACACAGTGTTTTCAAAGACCACTTTGAAATTCATTAATTCTGTTGCTACTTAAGTGTTTGGCTTTTAAGCTTCAGGTGTGACCTTTACTTGCCGTAACCTTGCAAGTAATACCAAGACATTTAATATACATTAACTCTGAATATATCTTGCAGTCTGACATTTCTCCTTTCCTCAAGAACATCCCTCCGTACAGTCAGATGGGGCATGCGAGTGTGCTGTTTTGAGACAAAATGTAAATGGCATCAACTTGTGCTGCGGCTGTCTCTGGGAGTTAAAAAGAGACTTTGATTTTCACAGCAGTTATCAGGATTCTTCTGACAGATTTAAACAGACTTAGCACCCCTTCTGACCAGAGCAACCCTCGTCCTTCCAGTCAAAACTGACAGTCCGGAGAGCAAGCTGAAAGTGCATCTTACCAGTCAGAAAACTAGTTTTGAGGGCATTCATTTTGTTGCTGATGTTAAAATGGTTTAAATATTTATCCTGAAGAAATGCTAAGGTGTTTTACCTTCTGTATTCCCAACTACAAGATGCTTACGAAAGTCAAGGCTGACTTTAGTGACTTTTTTCATGGTAAATCGGAATCATGTCATCCTCACTGTGTTTTTCTACCTGGAAGTAGCTTAAGTGTGTCTATTATTCCAGGGTAAAAGGCACTGATTTTTAAAATTTATTTTTAGTAGTGAAAAAAAAAGTATGGGGAACCCACTCTGTGCCCTTGAGTGATACAGCTGGGATACATACAGCTTGTCTGTGTGGGATTGCTTGCTGTGCTGTAACTGAAGGAAGCAAAGGGTACCACAGATAACTGCCTTTAAATGTTCATGTCTCTGATGTTAACATTTGTTTAAAAAAGGTTAATTGCAGACAATTATGTGCTAAAGGAGCTACATCACAAGAAAAGTCAATAGTACTAGGAAACTGTAACTTTGAATTAATGATAGAACTGAACAGAGATGCCAGAGCAATTTATTTAAGTAGTCAGTGCAGTTTTTTATTATAAAATAACTGCTGAAGTGTGGCATGTTATATATTTTTTTCTTTTGTAACTATATAAAAAGGCATATTTACCACTTCATGCTGAATTCTTAAAGTGAATAAAGAAGCAAGTCTTCAGATGTTTAAAATTTAACGTGATGTTCATTACTGTTGAATATTTGGAAATAACTCTGCTTATTGAATTAAGCTGTGTCAAGTATATGGTTTTCTTGAAGGCAAAAGGCATGGTTGTGCTTACTTAGCATGAGAACATCAGAGTTTAAATAGCTTCTATTCATTTCATAATCTGTGTCTATGGATAGAGTTGATTATTGTTTTATGGTAGTAGTGACTAAAATTTCATTGGTGTATTATGGCAGATGTGCTACATTTTTTTTTGCCTTTCTCTGCAGCCCAGCATCCTGGGAGTTCATAAAACTGTTCACTCAACATTCAGCCTTTGTCCAGTTTAGTTAAATGCTTGGAGTCTGTCTCAAACATTGGGGTCTGTCTCAAAACTTCTGGTCCTTTTCTTTTTCTTTTTCTCTTTTTTTTTTTTTTTTTTTTTTGTAAGCTAGTTTAACCTTTACAGGATTCATACTGAAAATTTGCTTACTTTTTTTTTTGTTTGCTTTTTCCTTTTATAAATGTAACATAACCATTGTGCTATGGAAGTGCCTTCAGGTCCTGAGCTGAAAGCAATCCTGGCCCTTGTAACTCCAAACTCATTTTAGATAGATATTGTATGTCTCAAAAATGGTCTGGAACAAAAAAATAAAAACAAATAAAAAGGAAAAAGAATGGTAAGTGAAGAGAAACAAAACTCAATTTGGCCCAAGACTTTTGAGATATTTTTATTGCTCAGTACTTGGTGTTATGCTTCTTGATAGCTCTAGAAAAAGCATAGTAAGACTAGGATGATCTCACAGGAATGTTACACTTTGAGTCCCAGTGGGATTATGGAGTTGACTCGATTCTGATAAATGTCAGTGTAGAGCACCAGAGAATTAAGCCAGGTGAGCTAATCATGACCTAATAGGAAGAGTGCTAATTAATAGCTAATAAGACTGGTAAAACATGGTTATAAAATTCAGTAGATTGCATTATCAGGATTGTTTAGAAATGAAAATTTCAAATTGAACTTTGGAAAGGAATCAAAGACATCTTTTGCCATCTTGGGCAAAAAAAAGATAACCTCCTCTATTAAAGGATGTGTGTCATGTATGTCACTGAGAGAAGTGGTCATCTTAGATACAGTTGTGATACAAAATAAGAATTGTTCATGAATTTGAGGTTAGAGGGTAGGAAAGCATGAGTTAGACTGATAAAATACCTGGTTTTAATTCATACTTTAAATAAGGGCTGCTGTTATAAATTTTATGGAGAGACCTTTCTGGTTACTTTTTTTTCTGACATAATTTCGTCTGCTCACATGGTGGTAAGCTTGATAACAGGATTCTCCAGAGCCTGTTTTCCTGGATTATTCTGCTCTCTGGAGTAAATACAAAAGTATACCAAAAGCAAACAAGTAAAAACCATTTATTACAAAATATTATTGCAAAACATTCTTAAGTTCCTTTTGTATGGTTTGTTGTTGTTGTTTTCTTTTTCAATATATATCTCAAGTACTTCCCTATCTGTTTAACCAGCTAGTGGTGACCTTCTCTGAGGCTACTTAGTCTAGGACAGCTCAGCACATAAGGACTTCAGTCCTGTCATTAGCAGCCTTCAGTCCTGTTAATTGCAAAAGAAAATAGCTTTGACTAAATTGTGCTGTCCTGAATCAGACACTTTGTTCCACAAAACTTTAAAGGACTAAGTCAAACACAGCATTTGACTCTCAGCTGAATGTTAGCTTGCTTATATTGGTTTGCATAGTCGGTGAGGTACAAAGACCTACATTCATCCTCTGAAGGTAAAACTGAAATGTTTTTAAGGCAAATGGTGCAAGCTGAGATTTACTCATGATGGATATTTTTTTCTGAAGCAAGAGTTTCTTTCTGGATTTTATTTATTTTTTTTATTTCTGTTGTTACTCAAAGGGAAGGGAAGAGAAAAATGCTGTTCTAGAAAAAGGCAATGTTTGATAAGGTGAGGCTTAGACTTTTTGAAAATTCTACATTTCCCAGACATGATTCCTTATTCTCTGTTAGTCATTTCTGTTTTTGTGGTGGCTACAAGCAAAATACTTCCAGAGAGTGTTTTGAAATGGGACATAGTGCATCCTGGCAGAGGTTGCACCCAGTGCAACCAGGAACACTGTCAGAGTACATGAGAGACTTGATAGAGGTTGTTGTTGCTTTTCCTTGTAAAAATTTATGTAGAATTTGATCTACCTTTTGTCATGGAAGAGGTTTTAATTTGGATGAGAGCAAAAACTGTGCAGAAGCACTTGATTTAAAGAAGGTATATTTTTCAGCTAATTTGCTCCTAGCTGTTCCTCTTGAAGCGCTGGGGAGAAATGATGACTCCAAAGCACAGCAGTCTGTAGTTACTGTAGTGAAAAAATGACAAAGACACTTTTGGATTTATACATGGCAATTTGGTAAGATGAACAATCTTAACACATCAGCTTTTTCATCAGAGTGGATGTGTCATATCCAGTTGGCTTTCCATGGCAGCTTGCTGTTGTTCTTAATTGCCAGCCTGCTGGGCTGCATCCGATGCTCACATCTAGGGGCACCACAGTAATGCCTAGAGTGACTTTAGTTTGTTTAAAATGGGAGTAAACTAAAGGAAAATAACAAATTGAAAATGATTTGCTTTAGTTATTTAGGCACAGTGTAACCAGTAAATAGGTCATTGGCAAAGGTAAACTGACAGCAATTTTAATTTTACAAACACGTTTTTTTTTGTCTGTATGTTGAGGTGTTCAGCCTTACAACGAAGGAACACATATAATTTTCTGTTTAGTTTTGCTGGTTTTAAACTACCCTGACTTGGGCATATGAAACCAAGGACTGAAGTATTTGCATGTGTTCAAGTTGCTTCCTGTGTCCTCAATAAAACATGATACAGAAGGGACTGCCCTCCCCCGCCATGAGTATGGTAACGTCACTTTGGGTGACATTATTTTTGGAACATATCCTTTTATAACAGCCATAATAATAGCAGAGGGCAGTTAATTTGAAATGCAATAGCTGAACATAAACTAAGTCGCAACAACCATGCTTACCAGCTTTCAATTTTCAGAGGAAATGGTAGCCAGGTACCCTGTGTCTCTTTTGAAATCTTTGAATGTAGACAGAACACAGGAACTTTGTAAGTCTTCCTTTGGTGAGTTTGTAGACTCTGCAGTATTTGTTTAAAATTGTGTGGTAAAAGATGTCCCAGTATGCCTTGCCTAATACCTTGTAACTCAGCTTGAGCCATAAGCTAAGTTGCTAATGAACTCTCATGCCCATCATAAAGTATAGTAGCCATGGAGGAGAGGAGCTACGTGTTTCATTTGTTAAAAAACACTGGAGTCACAGTTTTAATTTCAAAACTCAATTGAGCCTCAGCTATTGAAACACCTGTCTTCATAGCTTGCTGCTTGAAACTACAAGAATTGGGCGAGATGGAGAGCTCTGTTTTGGGGTATTGTTGTTCTTTTCCTCAGAGTATTCTTAAATTGTTCTTTCTGTAGTGCAGTTGAAGTTTCATTGCACATTTTATAGGAATTTCTGCAGTAAATATTTCTAAGCGTTCTACAATTAAAAAAAAAAAAAAAAAAAAGTTGAGATACATACCACAACATTGCATTTTCTATGTTATTTGCAGCAATATTACTTTACAAATGATAGTTGGGATTTTAAATCAATTTCGTATATATTTTGTACATCCAAGATATGACTTAAAAATCCCTGAGCATTTGGTTTCTGTGTTCTGGGAAGAGAATTTCTAATAAGAAAAGAAAAAAAGCAGAAACAGTTGTCATCAGTAATGACTGAAATACAAATCTTTGGAACAAATGTGGGTACCTTGTTGAATCAGTCATCTAATGCATTAGCAATCCTGTGTTCTTTTTAGCACAGGAATAAAAGAAGGAAAGAAAGGAAGAAAATGAACATCATTCATAGTGGATTGGAGCATATCACAGTGGCAAAACAGACTAATCCTACTTTACTTATTCATCAGATTTTTAATGCAGTAAATCACCAGGAGAATAAGAACTGCATTGAATACATTTCCTTGTGACAAGTGATCAGCAAACTTCAAAAACTTTGTATAGGTAGAAAAATGCACCGCATTCTTGCATGCTAAATTGAACAAACTAGTTACAGTACTTCGACAGCGCACAGAAGCTCTTAATGTTTATCGTGTTCTGAAACTGAAGGTGACCAATTTAGGGCCTTTGTGAAAGACATAGGTTTTTTGCAACAGAAGACCCATGTATACCATCTTTCATGGCTCTGCAGTCTCATTTGAGCCATTATTACTATTTGCCTGTGACTTCAGACCGCAATATTTGGAACTGCTGCCTGAAACCAGATATGCTGCATTGAATTCAACTTGTTCAGTGATTTTTAATAAATAAATAAATAGGAGGAAGGAAAGGAAAAAGGGGAGAAGTGCCTCATTTGTGACCTCTCAGCTGTTCAGAAGCTATCATTATCATCGGACAAATGATACCTGCCAAGGCTTCTGTACAGCACAAAGATAATCTTTTTCTAATAGTTTGCAGTGTGATATGCTTGAAAGATATTTGAGGGGACAAATTCGCTTTCTAGAAACATGCAGATACAAGTCTTACCTTACTGACCTAGGGAGCTGTGTAAACATCTAAAGGATGTGTAGCTCCCTCAGCTAAGAAGAAGGGACAATTTTAGTTTGCCTGTTACCTTACTTTGTGTTAACTTGTGTTTTAACATGCTTTTAACTGTCTCCTGTTCCTTTGAGAGATTAATGCTTCTACCCTTTAGCACCCTTGAGGGGAAAAAAGAGGGAAAAAAAATAGAAAGTTGGATTAATTTTTCATTTTGTTGCTTACCTTTCAGCTTCTTGCCTGATTACATCAGTGGTGACTTTGATTCCATTCAGCCTGAAGTCAAGGAGTACTACAAGGCCAAGGTAAATTAATATCCCTTTGATGTGTTTGTGTGTTAGACCATTGTAAAATCCAACCCATTACTGCCCCCATTGGTTATTAGGTGTTTTTAGCTCCCCTTGGTTTCGTTGAGGCTTCAGGTGTAAGGCATCTTAGAGGCTCAGATGTGGTGTTCTGCCTGGCACTGTAGCAATGCTTGAAGTAAGTATGTGAGCCTGACTCCTGAGTAAGATACGGTTTCATAGCACCATCTCAAGAAATGGAAGATATGTTGCTGGAGATTATAGTAACAAGAAACAATGATAAAACTTCCTGAAAAATCTGAGACTTCTTTTGCTCTGTGAGATACAGAACAATGAAGATTAACCTCCCAAGATTCATGTATGGCTAGCACCCAGAAAAACTCCCAAGAGCATCTCTCTCTGTGATTTTTGCATGATTTTTGCTTTACCTTTTTAGCAGGAAGCTGCATATGGAAACATCTGTCTCTTTCATCACCCACTGAAGCATTGAATTATGCCCTGACTACTTCTGTGCTTCACTAGTGGAGTGCCCTCCTTAATGGATTTTTTTGACAAATTCCCGTGTCCATTAATTTATTCTTAATGTAGTCAACACATTTCCAGTGAGCAACATAAATGTAAACTCATGTTTCTTAGGTCTTAAAGCTCATTGTTGGCTACATTCCTACCATATTTAAAAGTTCTTTTTTAGCTTACTGTTCTGCATTTGACAGTTCACCCGCCTGCCTGTATAGGCTTTTGTGCTGAGCACTGTGCTTTTTACCCTCATGCCTTGGACAGCAGGTTTCTGCAAATTCAGAGCTTGCCTCAGTGTGTCAGCTTACATTTGCAGCAGACTGCGCTTGCAAGTGCAGTAAGGATTTGATCCTCAGGAGCTAGTAGACTTCGAGGTCTGTGATATGTCTACTGGTGATTCAAGGTGTGAGGCTCTAATTTGCCTAAAATCTCCCCTGGTGGACTTAACGATTAATAGAAAAAAAAAAAAATGGTTTCACACTGCAAGGGAAGGACTGTAGGAATGTGTAGGACTTGATTTCAGTACCCCAGGGAGCACCATACTTTTTCCTATATTCTGCCTCATTTATTAGAAGGCAGAAGTGTATGATGGCAGTCCACCTTGGGAGAACAGCACAAGAAAAATGCAAAGGAATCCTTGGGCTACAGCTTGAGAAGTGAAAATAAAAAAGCTTCAGATTAATGCTGTTCATTGCAGAGTAGAAATTCATGATCTGTGAATAAATGGAAAAACTGCAAAATGCACTGCTCTGTTTGTCACAGACTGGTACTAAAGCTTATATCAACTGCATGTTGGTGAGTAGGTTAAAACTACCAAAGAATGCAGGTTAAGGATTGTTCAACAGATAGAGTGGGAGAGATGGGAGATAAAAGTGGTATGAGAGAGAAGAATGCGGTCAAATATTGAAAGGGATAAGCTAAACTAAACTGGTACACTTTTTCACAGGGTCTACTTTTAAAAAAAAATTAAACTAAACTTCCAGAGTCAGGAAACTAGAATAGTAAATTGAGGTGGTTGTTTAAAGTGATCTTAGCAAAGAATATAACTAGATGTGGAATTAGGAGAGATGGAGAGACGGTTTTGTGTTTTGTTTTGTTTTGTTTTGTTTTGTTTTTCTTGTAGAGTATCTTGTCCAGTAAAAGCAGGTTAGGTAGTCCAGGCAATTTCCAAAATTCAGTTGCGTTGGTGACCCAGGAATAGGTGAGATCTGCTTAAATCAGGCAGTGACAGAACTTTGCATGATTAGCTCAGCATAATGTCATTCATTCCAGAGAAGTACATCATGATGTGAGTTAGGGTTTCCTTCTGTGCTGTCCTTCCTCCCTTACTGAAGCACTCTCTGGCTCACATGCAGATTTCACCAAGAGATGGGGCGAGATGATACCATTAGTTTGTATAACTACGTAGTTTCAAGCATTCTTTTATCAATTGTTCATGATTATGAATGGGAAAATGGGAGAAGTGTTGTAGCAAAGCTTAGACAAATATGATGTGGCAGTTTTCAGTGGTCAACTGGATGAGAATCTGCAGAAATCCTGCCTGTCAACCAGCTGATCAGCATTTCCCAGTACAAAATATAGCCCTCTCTCGTGCTAGCTTTTGATATTCTTGCTCCATGGCTTCAACATTAGAATGTTTCTACAGTCTTCCCTTTCCACAGGATTTCTTCCAAATACCCTCCTCAAATTGAAAGCCAGAACCATTCTTAGCACACAGAATTACCTGAAAGCACACACATTCATCAGAAAGTATCACTCCGGTTTCATTTGCCCACATTGTTACCAACAATTTCAAGAGCTAGGTGTTTATGAAGTTGAGCATGTTACTTTTGGACAATGAACTATTTATTTTTCTCTTGAAATGTGTGTCTGGGTAAGCTTCTTCAAGTAGTTAGATCTTCCTCAAATAACAAGAATAATCTATCGGCACTGCTAATGCTTCTGCTCCCGTTTTCTGCTCCCAGCCACCTTTCCTGCTCCACCAGGCAGCAGGCTGGCCTTCCTGTTCTTGATACACCTGTCTTGAGTTTTCCCTGTCTCATGCACCTGTCTTGAACTGCTGCCAGACCAGAGTTATTAATGACTTACACCGCAGCTAGAGCTTTGGCTTCATCAAAATTCAGGCTGTGTATGCAGAGCATTTTATATGGTGACATAGATTTTCATCTTTATGTGCCCCTGTTGTTCTTTTTATTTTATTTTTGTTTTTGTTTTTCATATATACCTAATGTAACTTATATTCAAATGTTACACAAAGGAAAAGGGTGGGAGGTAGGGCGCACAAGGAAGGCAATACTCCTTTGCACATGTATAACTGAGCAATTCATTATGGCCAGCACAAATCAACTTAGAGAGAGAGGAAGGAGTTCTCATGCTTGGAGCAGTTCATGGAGGGTATGCATGGAGTGAATATCAAGGAAAGTGAACCAAGCAGCAAGTACCGAGAGGTATTCACCCTTTGCACTCCCATCTGCCTTTTAGTATGATGTGCAGTGAAAAGTCACACAAACTTTTCTGTCACTAAAGTCTGACTTGAATGCTGTAGATTCAACTGCCAGATGAAGGGCAGGTGGTGCTGAAAGTTCCTTTGGTATTTCAATTGCAGTGTTTAAATTTATACCAGGAATTAAAATGCTATTTTTTTCTTTGTTTATGAAGCTGAAAGTATGTTTCCCTTCATTTCATTGTAAAGATGCTGTATAGTTATGTTGAGTTTTACATACACGGAGTGCCAGTAGCCATTTTTTTTGTTGCTGTTGTTTGTTTGTTTTTGTTTTCTGTGTTTTTTTAAACTACGCTTATTGACAGAAATTAATACCTCATAACTTCTTTTATCACAGAATCTCCTGAGTTGGAAGGGACCCACGAAGATCATTGGGTCCTACTCCTGGCTTTACGCAGGACCACCCAAAAATCAAGCCATGTGTCTGAGAGCATTGTCCAAACACTCCTTGAACTCTGTCAGGCTCGGTGCTGCGACCGCTTGCCTGGGGAGCCTGTCCCAGTGCCCGACCCCCCTCTGGGTGCAGAACCTTTCCATAACACCCAGCTTGACCCTCCCCTGTCCCAGCTCCATGCCGTCCCCTCGGGTCCTGTCGCTGTCCCCAGAGAGCAGAGCTCAGAGCCTGCCCCTCCGCTCCCCTCCTGAGGGAGCTGCAGGCCGCCATGAGGCCTCCCCTCGGCCTGCTCTGCTTGGGGCTGAGCAAACCAAGGGGCCTCAACTGCTCCTCATATGTCTCGCTGTCTATCTGGATATAACAAACCAATGTTTAGGAGATGTTACTATTTCATAGTAAAGCTTATGGATATTAATTATTAAATTATATTCACAAGTGGTTTTGTCAAAGTCGGCCTCGCATAGTGCTGCGTAGCAAAGGGGAGTATTAAATTCTGTGTGTGAAACTAATTATGGTTCTGTAAAGTAGATGTGCATTTCTTTAAGCAGATGTATCATTGTGGTGAAGCAATTACAGGTCTGATTCCTCCATCACACCAGCTTCATGCCAGGATGCTGTTCCTAGACTCAGAGGTTTTCTACCTCATTTAAGTGATGAAAGCAAGAGCAGATATTTGGCATTACAGAAAACATGACATACAGATTACTGAAGCCAAAGGGCTTTACTGGAAGTGGTATCTTCAAGCCAATTCCTCTGATGTTTTTAGTTGAGCAAGGATTACATGACAAGTGTTTCTGTTTTCCCTTAAGAAGGATTATCACCATTGTGTCAGGGAACCTCATATAAATAAAGTCCATAAAATGTATTTATTTGCTTCATGTTTATGTCTGTTAGGTGTGGCATGTTGTAGTTAGTAGAGATCTGAAGGCAAAACTGCTGCTTTTTTTTTTCAGTTATGTTGGAAAGTAATTGTATAATAGACTGTTAAAAGTGGGATGTGTAAGTAATGGTTTAGGCTCCTCATGCTTTTGGGAAAGAATAGGTATGTGTCACAGGTTATTCAGCTTTACGTTTTAGTCTCTGCAGCCTTTATTTTGCATCATTGGCTTGTTAAGTGAGTACTTACAGTCTTTTACCCTTTACATTAAAAAATAACTGATTAATTTTCCCATGTTTTAAAGAGTTAAATCATTAAAACTGGGTAAAACCACTCCTCAACTGGAAATGGAATATTGTGTTTAAATTCCTCTTTTTAAATCACAGTGCATGAAAACTGAAGGATAAAAAGCAACAATTTAATATTCTGTTTATTCTGTCAATGTTAAAACAGACAGAGAGAAGTGTAGTGTACTCCAGTGCTTCATGGATAAATATGTGTGTTCATACGATCCTGTAATAGATGCATTGGCAGTCTTTTTACAGTCTGAAGCGCATGAGAAATGACACTGCACAAAGCGGAGAGGACGTGGTGATATTTCTGTCACTGCAGTCTCATCTGCTTTAGCTGAATGTTTCTATTATTGAAACCTTTTAAGCATCACTTTGAAGATAAAACAGCCATTTGTATTGTTATGCCTCAAACAAGACTCAGTTTTTGAAGTTTCTGAGACCAAAGACATTATCTAAAATTATACCAAATCAGTACTGATGCCTAGAAACAGAAGGTTGAATGCAGTGCCCTTTGAAATCCAGATTATGCAGTTTAGTAAGAATACAGTTCAACTTTTCTACTAAGCAAACTGTATGTGCTTCAGAAGCACATAGACTTCCATAGATGTAGTAGGCATTGCTTCAGATGTGTAATTAAATGTTTTCAATTTATTTACAAATCTGTTTTTTTTCTATTCTCTTTTCTTTTTTAAACCTCATAGACCTGCTTATTTTTACAGACTGTTTTGTAGCTGTAGCACTTTCCATTTCCTTTTTCTATTACACTTTCAGGGTTAATGGTTATCAGGGTTGTAGAAATGCTTAATAGATATGTTGTGAACATTGCCTTTCTGTTTTACGATGATGCATCTATAATTAGATCAATGAAATGTGTTTGTGTGGTAGTGCTTGTACATCTCTCTAACTTCTACACTGTCTTGCTGAACTATATGTAGTTGTGCCATATTCCTTGCTTGCTTTCTGAGACCAAAATTTTTAATAATTTTGGAAAATCATAGTGTTAATTGATCTCTGACAGTTATATGATTTAAATTCAAATGCATAAAAAACAGTGATTTTTTCTGTGTCTATTTTAATTTATCTTTTATCCCTGCATTTTAAATGTCTCCTAAAAGTAAATTTTAATACAGCATGGAGCTTTTAACATTGAGAAATTTGACTCAAAACATTTTTGTTACATTGAACAGTTTTCTAAGAAATCATGTTTCATTTTAGAACCTGATTAATTTGTGAGAGTTTTTATACCTTCAGGAGGAGCTGTAAAAATTGTGCAGGTAGATCTGAAACAGTTCTGTCTTGCTGTTGAAGGGGCTATGCCTATCTGACAATCACCACTTCAGCTTTCAAGCAATCCCTGCTCTTATATATCCTGCTGAAGACATCTCTGACATAATTATAATAAGTGCTGCACCTACTTCATGGAGCTTCTAACATGTTGAGGGTGTCCAATGCCACCTGGACTTTATTTCAAGCATCTCTGGTTGTGCACCTTCGTTCTAAGTTTCTGAAAAGCTCTTTTTGATGGTGTGGTCACATAGGCTTTGCTCTGGTGAGTGAGACTAACAGACTGGTTTAGCAAAATAGGACCTGTCATGCACACGCGATCTTCTGAATGGTTTTCCACCCTTAGTCGCAGTGCTACAGGCACTGAGGTCGGTGGTGGGGAAGTGTTCTTGCTGCACTCCCCTATCTCCAATTTTATCTCTGTAGATGCAGCACCCCTGCTAACTGCAGTTATTCCTCATAATGCTGTCCTCTCGCTTCCTGAGGAACCTCATATCCCATCCCACTTCTTATCTCCAACATTCAGTGGAGAAACCAGTGTTTAAAGAGTTTGCATTATGTAGAGTTTTCCCTCAAAAACAGTTCTGTTACTGTATGGTCAGGAAAAAGGCAGTAAAAAAAGTCTCAGTTGGTACATGAGAAAATTACATTTCCTTTCCATCATAGTCCTGTCACCTGCATGACAGCACTTTCCAAACCACAGGCACAAGCTCTTCTGCAATTTATTTGAGAGTTATTAACTTCTAAGCTTTTAGAAGGAATTAGCTACCTGTCAGCTCACTGAAACACAGCTGTCAAGTAACTCCAACAATAACTAAACACACCTAGCTTACTGAAAAATGGATGGTCTGTATAACCAAGTTATATATTGTATTTTTTATTTTTTCTAACGTTCTTCTGGTATTAATTGAAAGAGCCTCAGTGTCTTAATACAGATACAGGTTCATCAGGTTAAAAAGATTTATGGGGTTGTGATGATCCTATTATTAATAGTTCAGATTGTGTATGGAGTTTAGGATTTTGGACTAGACATTTTCTGTATGTCTTTGTCACGTAATTATTCAGCAGAGCTATCATAAAATGGTTCTGTTCTTGAATAATATTTCAGAGGTCTTGTCAAGATCGCATTTTCAAGTGAGTTGTGTGGGTGATTTGGGTTATGTGGATTTTTTATTCATGCCAAATGAAAGTAATATCATAATGTTCCAGAAATGTCATAAATTTGTAGGAGATGCTGAGCTCAGTGGCACTTCATAAAGGTGAACATGACAGACAGTCACACTAGGTGAGACCGTAGGGTCATTCACCAGCGTCTGGTCTTGGCTGTGCCAGTATGGGTTACTTTTGAAAGTCTGTATCTGCACAGTGATGCTGCTTTGATGCACTTTTTCACCTCCCAGAAATATATGGTTTAAAGATTTCCTAAGTCAGAGCGGCATCTTAGTACTTAATAGCTCCATAATGGTTGCCCCCCAGATTGCACACTTTTCTTCAAACTGTGAAGAGAAGACTGAAAGAATCCATAAAAAGCTGTGGCAATACATTCCCCAGTTTAAGTGTTTATAGACAATGTCACCTAGATTTTATTTTGGTTTTGAGTTTGACTTGTGTTAGTTGAGTTTGATTCTGCTGATTTTTTATGTTATGCTAGAGTGGATGAACATGTTTTAACCACCTTTTTCTCTCCTGTTCTGTTGGTATTTGAATGATTGCGCTGAGGTTCCTGTAGGTATTTAGGTGTGTGTGCACAGCTAAACCACTGTGGCATTACATAGACTGGCCGGAAATTTTGTTCAGCCTGTTTTCTGTCCTGCGGAGCTAATACAAGTACAATTACATGCTGGGAAGTCCCATCGAAATGGATCTTCTGTAAAGTGAAGGAATTCTGGTCTCAAGGGCTTGCATTGTGCTGTTCTTGTGTGCCAGGTAAAAAACAAAGCTAAGAAAAATCTTTGTCCAATTCTTAATTTCGATGTTGAAAATTCCACCAAGGTAGCAGTTTACAGAAAATAATACACCTATTAAAATACAAATGAGATTTGTGAAAGAAACAAATTCAGTGTTACTGTCTTGCATATTTTTAAATAAAGTGTGTTCTTTGTGTTAGCACCTAGTTTTGTATATAAACACTTTTGAACCTGAATAAACAGTTAAGTCCTACTTGTTTTGTAAGGTCAAATTAATACTGCTGAGATTCAGCTAGTTAGGAGGTCATTGAGAGCCACTGTGTATTTGTAGTAGGACTTGAGTTAGACCTTAGTTTATCCAGTATGATTGAGAATGCAAGGTGGCCAAGTTTTTTTTTTTTAAAAAAAAAAAAAAAGCTAGACTAGAGAATTAGTTTGTGTGACCTTTGCTTGGGAGCTAAATACCAGTTTGCAAGTTACAAGTAGCCTTCTATGTTCTCACAAGTGCTTTAGCTGAACCTCAACTGCCTGACAGTAGAATACGTAAGAAAACAATGCATCGTGTAACAAAAATAATGCTGGTGGTATTTTAGTCTTGCATCCAATTTCATTTTCATACTGTGTTGCAATATGAGATTTATTTCTCCCTCATATTGGTTATGGCCTGAGGAGGGGAAAGGAGAGAACCTATATTGCATTAGACATTTGAGTTACTTCCAAGAATCTTAACAAAATTAATCCGGTGTTAATCTCTGAAAGAACTCATTACTCTTATCTGTCAGTCCGTGATGGAGAAAATACGAGAAAAGATTAAAAAACAACACCAAAAAAGTATTGAATTAACTTCATTTCCCATGCATAGAAAAAAAAAAGAAAAAAAAAAAAAAAAGGTGTTTTAAACGACAGCTTGATCTGGAGAAGGAAATCGAACAGACCTATTTTGTGATTAAGCCTCTTCAGACAAAAGAGACAGCTTTAATGTGGTATTAGCAGTTGAGAACTCAGATGATAGGCCTTTTTAGATGTAAGTAGGATTTCAACATCCATTTTTTCTTTCTAGAGAATTTAAGATCAAATTGTTCCTGGAGTGCAAAGCTCAGTTCCCCATTCCTGTGGACTGCTAATTAGAACAGTTTCCAAAAGCAGTGTAGAACCAAGAACCTTGCAGCTCATCAAACATTGCTGCAAACTCCAAGTTCAGCCCAAATGCTCCATGGGATTTGTAAGCTTGATTCTATTGCAGGGGAGCACATTAACTGGCAAAAGCACAGCAACATTTATGTGGTCATTAGCCAAGGAAAGGATCCCCAAAATCCCGATGCCACAATTCTTAAGGATTTTAAGAAGCTTGGCATCCTCTGCGAATGTTTCTATTGTGAATCTTGTCAAAGAACAGGTAGCTCTCATTTCAGAAGGTGAGGAGTGAGAGAACGTGAAGTCTGTTGCTCATTTTGAAGTAGGAAGGTTTGCTGGTAGGCTGGAGAAAAGGATGAGAAGGGTATCTTCTGATGTGATTTCAGGGACCTGTAGCAAGCGTTTTGGTGAGTGCATTCCCCTGCTTTAAAAGAGATGCATAGACTATCCAGAGTCATTCTCCCTAGCCCCCAGAATCAAGAGAGAGATTTGCCAAGGCTGCCATAAACCTCTCTTCTTCATCTTTGACACAACCATGAACATAAAAGGCACAATAGATTGGGATACATGGTTCAGGGCTGCTATGTATTTACCATAAATTGCCCTCATGGTGCTTACACTTCACTTAGTGCAATACAATTACAAAACCTCAAGGATGATAATCCAGATACATTAAGGTTGTTTGGTCTGTTTGTGTTCACGCAGATAAATGAGTGCTATACAAGCTTATAAATGAACAAGACAGATAAAATGATGTTTGTTGTTAAGGTAGAGAAGATAAAAGGCTTTTGTTGCTTGTCAGTGAAACAAAGGATTAATTAAGGCTGCCAAATTTGAACTTGCTTTTATTAATTAATTAACCATGGAAGCGTAAGATTATTTTGAGTTTTGACATGGACCAAAGCAGAGGTAGAGTGCAGCAGGAAAGTTTATGTTCAGATTTTGGAGCACTTATTTTTCCTTACTGGATTTTGATTTAGTAAAAAAAAATGCAAATTACAACACTTGTTTTATAGCTACACTGAGAAATGGTTTAGGATGATAAAAGTTGCATTTACATATACCAGGAGGAAATTTTATTTGAAATTGAGGGGGAGAGGGGAATGAAAGAAACAAAGTTCTGATTGTCTTAACTACAAACGGGTGGGGAAGGCTCTACAAATTGGAATATTTCTCCTAGTTATTTTTCTCGTCTATTCTTCTCTTACTTTTCTGTCCTGAATTTCCTGAGTATAATATTCTTCAGCAGCAAGAGCCCATTCTTGCTGTTTTTGCAGCCATCACTAAGCATTTGAAGCTCCAGTTTTCTGCTTCAATTCTGCTGTATTCCTCAAGCATGCTTAGCAGAGCCCAGCAAAGAGGGGTTGGATCAAGGTTTGATAAGCTGACTCTGCAGGAAACTTGGCTGAAACCCAGCGAGTCTCAGGACCAGTGTGAGTTAGCCTGTGTTCTGATGCATTGTCAGATTCCTTCATTTGCAGAAGCTGTGATAGTCTTTGATTAAAAAATAAATAAATGTTCTTCAAATCAAACAGATTTAGAGGTATAATTAGAGATGGAAACAGTACCCTATGTAATGAAATGAATTAAGAGAGAATAAGGAAACCTCCGGGGAGAGTAAAATAAGGAATGGAAACTGAGAAAATGGCAGGGAGTCTTAAAAAAGATAGAAAAGGGGATTTAAGAGAGAAATATAAAGGTAATAGCAGAGGAAAGGAAAGAGAACTGGGTTGAAATAGAAAAAAAAAATCCCTGATATGTCAGCAAATAAACTGTTTCTGCCATATTTTTTGCAGCCATGAATAAGTGAATGTGACAAGTATACATGGATGGGAAACTTTTTTTTTTTCCTAATCTTAAGCTAATGTTTTCAATTTATTAAGAAGTACAGGCTTCTTTCTTTCTTTCTTCCTTCCTTCTTTTCTTTCTTCCTTCCTTCCTTCCTTCCTTCCTTCCTTCCTTCCTTCCTTCCTT
>CM021732.1:57437329-57519862 GCA_011075105.1 Heteronetta atricapilla
CTTCCTTCCTTCCTTCCTTCCTTCCTTCCTTCCTTCCTTCCTTCCTTCCTTCCTTCCTTCCTTCCTTCCTTTCTTCCTTTCTTCCTTTCTTTCTGTTTCTTTGTTTCTTTCTTTTTATTTCTTTCTTTCCTATTGACTTCAGATGTGTTCATTTGAAGATAAATTAAAACAGGAGCACCTATGCTTATTCCCTCCTTGACTTTGATGGGAGTTTCATCAGGTGAAGAATAGAAAATGTTTTAGACCCAAATCATGTAAGAAGCTTAAAGCCTAAATAACTGCAATGGAAGCTGGAACACAGAGTAAATTTGCAGGTGTTAAGACTCTTTTGTCCAAATTCTGCAGCAACTGCTGTTGTAATGTACAATGTGTCTAAGCAACTACTAATCCAATTGAAACAACTAATTTAGTAAGTATTTACTTTGCACTTAATTGATGATAGTCCTTCAAGTAAGGAATTGGCATTTTACCATAAATTGCTGGTTAACATTACCAGATTTTTATTTAATTGAGAAAAATGTAGCCTTCAAGAGAAGCCTTCTATTGAGAGCTGAAAAGACCTTCCTCCTTTTAAGCTCAGCAGTGGGAGGACACCTTCAGAGAACAGAGCAGGGATTAAACATGGGATAAGATTGCTTATCATGACCCAGTTCCATTTATTTCTAGCATTTGAAAGCCAGAATCTTTTTGACATATCAGTGTGCAGATGCTGCTTGTAAAAGCCCTCCACTTGTTTTGTTCATCATCTAGTATTTCAACATACACTAAAAAAGAAAGAAGATACTATACTGCAGTGCCTTAGGTACTTTATATTTTAATCACTGTTGAAGTGGTATTTGTAGGAAGAAGTCAAAATTGGAGACCTGGCTATTAGTGTTGTCTCAGGGTTTTCAGCAGACTGATAGTTGCACTGGATTCCTGTACATTACTGCCCCAGCTGGTACTCCTTTACTTCTAGGACTGGGTTTGCAATATTTACTTTGGACAGAGGGAAGGGATAGTGCCTTGTAATTGTCTTTGTGGTATTATACCCTTTCTGTGCATCCACTGGCTACTTACGTGAATCCCACCTCAAAAATACTTCTGAGAGATAATAAGTCAGGCTTTGCCTCGACAGGATAGTAATGCTCATGGCAGGACCATAACCTTTCTGTCTTCAAATCAAGCATGGATGCATCTCTTGGGACTATTTACTACTACAGTTTCCTGGTGGAAGTTGTAATGGGGACAGTAGTGAGAACGTCTCCTCAGGCATCAGAACATGCTCTCGGTCCTTTATTTATTACAGGTTTTAGGAGCCGATAAATGTACTCATCAAGACTTGACATACAAGCAGAAGTGCAATTCTGATCTGGCATCGACAGTTGCTTACGCAGATGGATGTGTCAGCAGGTCTTTAGAGTGATTCAGAAAATCCTCTCTTTGATAAGATTGTGTGCTCAATATCTTGAGCATATCCTGGACTGGAAGTGGGGCACATGCTGTCAGGAAACTGGGAATATCACAGTTCAACTTCCGTTTTATTCTCCCATTGATCAGTTGAAATGGGCGAGATGATGGAGGGATTCTGAAACTCCTTGAAGTGTTGTTCCATGGCAAAAACTCCATTACTGTTCCAAAAGAGCTCAGCTCCCACTGGGCCTTGAGCAACTGTAATTTGGTCTGAGCGGCAGGATGTTGCAAGTTGTTTGTTTTTGTTTTGTAAACAACAACAGTCATTTTCATATGCTACAGCAGCTGTGATAAAATATGTTTGGCTTGATCTTGGAAAAGGGATTGGAGAAATTTTCAAATGTTTGGTTTTTTATTTTTGCTGTTTTTTGAGTGTTTGGACAAGCCCCTTCCTCCTGACTCCGGGCAGTTTTGGATTGAAGCATGTACCCTGACTTTAACTGCCAAGTTTAGACTGCTCTACATGCCTCAGTCCTTTGCCAACCTCCGTGAACAGCCCTGGTTGCAGCTTGCACCCCCAGGCAGATAAGTAGAGACCAGCTGCCACAGAGCCGTTCTCAATATCCAAGGAGAGGCTAGAGTTAGAAACAGTCAGCCAAGGGAGATAGCTCTCTCCTCCAATTTTACCATTTCTGTGTATTTTTCTGTCATCTAAATCTGTTTCCCCTCAATAAAGGAAATAGCTGGCTGTGGCCAGACTCACTCTCTTTCTCCTTTTTCCCCCTTCTGCAGAAGAGCATCCTTCTAGCTCTGAGAGCCACTCAGTGAGAGGCTTTGGAAAATTTCAGAGGTTCAGTATCTTAAATAGGTAAGAGTCAAAGCTGTGCCTTAAATGTAAAAGAAGCTCCATTCTTCACTGGGAAGTCTTTCAAACACTTGTAAGTCAGAAACAACTGATTTGCTCTGGTTGACTGAAGGCTGTGAATACAGCTTTGGTGGTAGTCCTTGGCACCAGGCTTGCAAAGAGTGTCCAAAGAATGTGTGATACCATGCAGCAAATTTACAGGAGGCATAGCCAGCCTGTGGCCTAGTGGGAAGTCCCATCCCCTTCCAAGTCGATGGTGATTCTGTTGTTGATGGTAACAGAGTGGTTTGGCTGGGTCCTGAGCAAGGTAACTGTATGCAGAGAGAGGTAAAAAAGCTATGATAATAGCTTGGTTTATCTCCTACAGTTAATAAAGAAAAGAAACTGATGAATTTGCAAAGTTTTCAGCTCGGTTAAGACAGTGGCAATGGTAAGGCTTTCAACATTTTGAACAGGAGCATCCTATCAGAAGGTACAGAGATTACAAGACATTTGAGAGTTAAAGTAGGTGATTCTCCTGTGATCATGTCCTCCTGTACAAAATACAGGACAGCTCTGTGTAACATTTTTTTGTAAATGCAGACCTGAAGCTCAAGTAGATGCATAGGTAGAGAAATGAAGTGATATGTGAAAGGGAATAATTGCATTTGACGTTTTTGACAGGTTCTTCTTGAACTTGGTTTTATAAAGTGTGAAAAATGTAGGTAGGGGTTGACAGCTTATAGATGCTGTGGAATAGCTTAGAACTCCCTGCGGCAGGAGGAAAATGGTGGATCAGGACAGAGGCCTATGTAAAATGAGTGGGGAAGGAAACAGTATAGGAAATGATTAGGGAAGGAAATAGTATAAAAAGTTTAAGGTTCCTTACAAAGCACTATTTATCGCTTTATGTGATAAATAACCTGAGCCTTTCTCACTGTCAGTTTTGTCTGACTTATGAACAAGTAGGAGCATTACAGTTGCACCCAAAATCTGAATTCAAATATGACAAGAGATCCAGGCTTTGAAATGGCATTCATGAAATAATGAATTGTGCCATCACAGAACAGTACACAGACACACTTCCTAAATGGCCACCTGTCCTTGAAAGTGATATTGTTCTTGGGTCTATGCAGTCTCAGTAATTCCAACCCCAAATTATGTTCCTGAATGCAGGGAACACGTCTTTGGTCTTTGTTGATTCAGTGAAAGGGTGTTTAGGCACGGTTACCTTGGGTGGCAGGCAACAAGTGTGAGGACACAGGAGATCCCTTCCACTCACTCTGTTGACAGACAACATAGTTTTTGAAGTCTGCTTGTCAGTCATTTCTGGGAATATTGGTTTTGGAAACATATAGTGTCCTCTACATGCCTTTCAGCAGCTACGTATTTAGCAGCTGCCATTTGTATTGCTAGCACGAATATCTATATGTGCTATTATAGCACACGAATATCTATATGTGCTATTATAGCACATATAGATATTCGTGCTAGCAATACAAATAGCACATATAGATGTTTGTGCTAGCAATACAAATTTGTATATTTATATGTATATATATACATATTTATATATGTGTGTGTTTGAAAGATACAAACACAGTATTTGTATTTTACTAAATTTATATATGTCTTTTGAAAAGTAAGCCTAAAGTAAGCCTAATTAAAATGAAAATTGTGATGCTTGTTGCCAAATTCCTTGATTCTGCTTGAAATCATTCATACTAAA
Source organism: Heteronetta atricapilla (assembly GCA_011075105.1). Taxonomy (NCBI): domain Eukaryota; kingdom Metazoa; phylum Chordata; class Aves; order Anseriformes; family Anatidae; genus Heteronetta; species Heteronetta atricapilla. Next base: position 57,441,295 of record CM021732.1, read on the forward strand.
TAAAGATTTTTAAAATATTAGCTACTGAAAGTTTAAGGGAACAGATATATCTATCCACATCAGTGGCTGAACTTGGAGCTAGAGTAAGATAAAGAAGCTTTTGATAGGGGTCTGTACTGTACAGCTAAAGATTTCTTCTATCATTATTTTATTATAGTCATTTGACTTCAGTTCAATGCTTAGGTTTGAAAAAAGGTTTGAATGGTTTATTTTCTCCTTCAGTGTATGAATAAAAATGAGGTATGAGATGATGAGAAGTACTATTCATAAAGTGCAGAAGGGCTTGGTGATGAGAAACGATCAATATTATCTCTAGCTACTGAGTTCAACCACATGCGTCCAGTAAATCAGTTCATTTTTAAATGCAAAATGTGGTTAGATAAGCTTATCTGTGTCTCCATAGCATTTAAGATTGCCTTATTTAGTAAAGGATAAAGACACAACTGGGGGTTAGAGTGTGGAACAGAGGGAAGAAGTACAATTTAATGTGGATTGGAGCTGTAGTTGGAGAATGTATGTAACCCAGCTAGAAAATTGGATAAGGTCAGCGAGGAGTAACTGAAATGCTTTGTTCACTAATGTACAAGAACCTTGACATCAAAACAGAAGAACTAGAATACCAGTTTTCATTGGTATGCAAATAGTTTTTCACTGCTTTACCAGAAATATCATGAATTGGCAGGCAAATATGGTGTAGAAATATTACAAGGTATGCACGGATTGGGAATAGTAGAAATAAAAAATAAAAGTTACTGCAAAATAACTTTATTAATAATAAAGTTATGAACAAAACCAGCTGATCTGGGTTCACATTTATGGGCATGAGGGGAGAAAATAGCATTTTTTTAATAGTACTAAATAGTAAAATCCAGGTATACCTGAATGGTGGATGGCAGATACTTTTTCAGCATGTGTCACTGAAGAGACAAGAAGTATTAGTATTTTCAGTGTAGTTTTGGTAGACAGTAAAACATTTTCTGGTAGATTTGGAGTCCAAAAATAACATTGGGTAGGACGATTGGAAGTTGAATTGTGAGCTGTGGAGATGAGCAGAAGGTCTGTGAGGTTTGTGCTCTACTTTGTCTTTTTTTTTTTTAATCTTATATAATTGTATTTCAAAATGGGAAAGACTCAAAAAACTGAGAACAGGCCATCTGCATAGGAGCTTATGCGCTAAATGTAAGAAGGCAGATTTCCACCCCCTTTATCCAAAAGAACTTCTGCCTGGTACTGGTTCATAAACAAAAGCTGAAAAACAATAAAGACTTCAAATACAACCATGTGAGCACAGAAAGGAAATTAAGAGCAAGTGTGAAGTATGCAAGAGGAGGAGGACCAGCCAAGGAAAGAGGAACTGATCAGCAAAAACACTGCTTAGAAGGTCAAAAATTCCAAACTTTGTTACTGAGAAAGAAACTTTTAGAAGATAATTTTTTGTTTTCATTTTTGGATCATCAGTTTAGATGCATTTGTGACCTTCCTGAAGCCAGCTTGAGTCTAAAAGACAGAATCCAGGCATCTAGTTTATCAGTTGCAGTTCTAATCATTAAATATAAACAGTGCAGGGGGATTGTTTTTTGTTTCTTGGGTGGTTTCTTAAACCCCTTTAATATAAAACAGTAAATATTTTTGCTGTAGAAGCAAAAGAAGATTTTACAATCATCAGGCTAGTATTCATCCACATGTTTTTAATAGCCCATTTAATATGACCTGATATGATTTGCATCTGTTATAGAGAGAGCACATTTTTCATCTTAATGACTTTATTGGATAATTTGACAATTGATAAATTAAATCTTGTTATGTATGATGAGAGTAGACTTAATTTGAATGTTGATACCAACATTCCTTTTTGGATATTGGAAAATTAAGTTCATTATGGCTACAAATACCATTCTGGGCTTTTTTTCCCCAGAATTGGATAGAGCGCTTGGTGGTGATTTCTAGATAAGGTAGTAAAATGACACTTAAAACCTAGAAATAATAGAGCACAAGCATATCTCCTAAATGTTTATTTCAACTTATTTATAGATTAATATCCTTGGAATTTGAAATTTGGCCCGGGAGAAGTCTGAGACAGGGAACAAAATAAACCCCCTGTGATTCAGGTAGAAATGGTTGAGAGACCTGCTACTCCGCCTGGACAGTCACCAGTCCATGGGGCCAGATGGGATCCACCTGTGGATGCTGAGGGAGTTGGTCAATGTCATTGCCGAGCTGCTTTCCGTCATCTATCAGTGGTCATGGTCACCTGGAGAGGTCATGGATGACTGGAGACTTGCTACTGTGATACCCCTCTGTAACAAGGATCATAACGAGGGTCTGGGGAACTACCAGCCTGTCAGCCTGACCTCGGTGCCAGGAAAGGTGATGGAACAGGTCATTTTGAATGCAGTCACGCAGCATATGCAGGACAACCCAGGGATCAGGCCCAGCCAGCATGGGTTCCTGAAAGGCAAGTCTTGCCTGACCAGTGTCATCTTCTTCTGTGGCCACAGAAACGAGGGAAAGGCTGTTGATGTAGTCTACCTAGACTTCAGCAAGGCTTTTGACACAGTCTCCCACCGTATTCTCCTGGAGAAGCTGGCAGCCCATGGCTTGGACAGGTACACACTTTGCTGGGTTAAAAGCTGGCTGGACGGCCAGGCCCAGAGAGTAGTGGTGAACGGAATGAGATCCAGCTGGCAGCCGGTCATGATTTTGTTCCCAGGGGTCAGTGTTGGGGCCCATCCTCTTTAATATCTTTATTGATTTGGATGAGGGAATTGAGTGCACCCCTGGCAAGTTTGTAACTGACCCCAAGTTGGGGGAAAATGTTGATCTGCCAGAGGGTAGGAAGACCCTGCAGAGGGGCCTGGACAGGGTGGATCGATAGGCAGAGGCCAATGGGATGAGGTTCAACATGGCTAAGTGCCAGGTCCTGCATTTGGCCAAAACAACCCCATGTAGCACTACAGGCCTGAGGCAGAGTGTCTCGAAAGCTGTGCACAGGAAAAGGATCTGAGGGTGTTGGTTGATGCTAACCTGAACATGAGCTGGCAGTGTGCACAGGTGGCCAAGAAGTCAGTGGCATCCTGGCTTGCATCAGGAATAGCATAGCCAGCAGGACCAGGGAGGTGATCATCCCCCTGTACTCAGCTCTGGTGAGGCCGTACCTTGAGTACTACGTTCTGCTTTGGGCTCCTCACTACAATGAGCACATTGAGGCCCTGGTGTGAGCCCAGAGAAGGGCTATGAAGCTGGTGAAGGGCCTGGAACACAAGTGCTATGAGGAGTGGCTGAGGCGCTGTTTAGTCTAGAGAAGAGGAGGCTCAGGGGAAACCTTACTGCTCTCTACAACTACCTGAAAGGAAGGTGTGGGGAGCTGGGGGTCGGCCTCTTCTCACAGGTAACTAGCGATAGGACTAGAGGGAATGGCCTCAAGCTGCACCAGGGGAGGTTTAGATTAGAAATTGGGAGACATTTCTTCTCAGAAGGAGTAGTCAGACATTCTAATGGGTTGCCAAGGGTGGTGGTGGAGTCACCGTCCCTGGGGGTGTTCAAAGAAAGGTTGGACATGGTGCTTAGGGACATGTTTTAGTGGGTGATATTGGTGATAGGGGGATGGTTGGAACGGATGATCTTAGTGATTCTTAATTATTCTTAATTATTTTTAATTATTCTATGAATTTATTTTTTTAAACTGTTTTTTCATTAATTGACTTGCATTTTTGTAACTGCTAGTATGTGCATTGTGAGGTGAAGTATAATACTGGATTTTTTTGTGGAAAATGGAATCTTCATGCTTGCAGAGTTGAAATCCAATTTTCGCTTAACTAAATATACTAATTCAGATAAGTGACTATTACAGTGAAGCATATGCATGTGGATTTAGCATACAGACAGTCCAAGAACTACTGCTGTCTTTCCTTTTCATTGCTGAGTTAAGAAAACCTCTAAAAACACTTTTCTCTCTTTCCTGAGTCCATCAGACCTAATTGGTCTGAGCTGAATTTAGGTTGGATTTCAAAAGCTCTTCTTAGATTTTTCACAGGTTGGCTGTATTCACCTTAGTTCACAGGCCAAGCACTTTTACCTGACTATATGCTTGTAATTATCAGATATGCCAGCCTGGTTGGATGTTTAGGCTGGCCACATGTTCACACAATGTATGCTGAATACATTTTCCCTTAAATCAGATATATTCAAGTATGTATGTGTGCATACTTGAAACTTAAGACCTTAGGAACTTCAAACCTTTGTGCTTTTGAACTGCAAAAAGTGCAAACAGAATTCTCAAATGAAATCTCCAGTTTGACCTCCATACAAACCTGTCACCATGTTTCATGCAGATTTTAAGTAAGAAATTCAGAAAATCCATCATTCAGGGCAGTCTACAGATCAATTATTCTGAGTAGTCTGTATGTGTATCCTGAAGGCATTGTACTTGAAATGTAGTGAAGTGAAGATGCATCTTTGCTGTAGACAGATGCAGATTTTTATCTGCCTCTTCTTGTGTCCTTCTGTATCAAGCAGCTTCCACACTAAATGTTGAGTTTGTGGTTATGGAGTGGACTACAAGCCTGTCATTGTGATTGATATTTTATTGCTATTTAGTATTTATTTTTCCCTTTTGCCAGGTACTGTTGAAATAAAATAAAGAGGGAATGCATTTCCTTCACCTAAGACAGGAGATGGTACGTGAGTGTAGAGTTTTAGGGAGGATTAGAGATAAAATTAAATAAGTCTTTATTTATTTATTTTATTTTTAATTTTACTTTTTGCACAGTAAGATAGAACACCTCTTTCCTGTGGTGATTCCAGAAATAATTGTCTGATGTCTCTGGTTTCTGAATGTACTGCAGACTGTCAGGCTTGCTTCTCCCAGCTAAATTCATGAAAGTTGTATGGCCCTTGTGTATAGCAATGTAAAGCCCCCGGTCCACAGCTGGTCTGAGGAATTCATTTGGGTCTAAGGACAGTTAGCTATTTAAACTGAAAATCACTTGATATTCTTACCATTAAATATGAGTAGCTGTTGGCTATAGGTTCCAGTGTGTGTGCTCTTTCCTACCTGCATGCAGTAACAGCTCCTTCCTCAGCTGAATGTGGTGAGTTTCCATGATAAAATGATTCCAGATCATTTTGCAGGTGGATGTCCCCCAGTCACTGGCAACATTCCTTGCCTTCTCTCCTTTTTTGTCTTCTTCTGAGCCCTCCCCTTTTAGCAGAGGCTTTGGTCTCAGCTTTGAGACCAAGCTGATCAGGTGTCCCCTGGAATGTCCTTGTTCTGGCTGACCTGAGAGCGTCTGTAGTATGACCAGCAGTGCTCCCCAGTCTGAGAACTTGATGCAAAGGTGCCTGCAGCAGCTCTGCACAGAGCTGACGTGGAGGTAGCAATGCGTGCATGCCTGGGCCAGAGTAATCGTGTGCTGATGTGTAGATGTGGAGTCATCAATACAGGAAAGCCCTGACAGTCCGCTGAGAAATATACAGCATGTATTGAATGCAAAGTACTTCCAGAGCATTTCCATGCCCTTGACAATGGGTTACTGTGTGAAATTATAATATAATGTAATCATTCCACTAGTTGTCTTTATCATTCTCTAGTATACAAAGTAATAAAGTCTTCTGTGATAAACTTTTCAGCCAAAAAAGCCATCTCTGTAAGCACACTACAGAGCAAGAAAAGCTACTGTTGTAGCAATCAAACTGAGAGTATTTATTCTCCCTAGAGCTTTGCTAATAGCTTACTGGAAAGCAGGTAAGTTGATTTAATCCCTCTAGCACTATTTTGCATCTCTGTACAGAGCGATGGCTCAAGATAAATCAGGAACAGAGGAAGGGATGTGTCAGTTTAGGGACAAGGTGCAGTTACAGGAGATGGGATAATAGATTATCCCTAGGAAGTTGAGTTTGCCAGGGACCTTTGTACAACATTGCTAGGCCAATTTATTAACTTGTTGATCCATGCCCAGGTATTTCTGAATACTTTGCTTCTCTTGTCCCTTTTAGTTTATTGATTTCATTGTACATCCCTGCACTTAATCTAGAAATGACTGATGTTACTGTTATTTATCATTTGTAGTGCCACCATATCAGGGAGCGCCATATGTTTACATCATTTTCTTCCTTGCATCTCCTCTCATCCTTCGCTCTTGTTTGAAAAGATCGATCAGTGGGCTTGGCTCCTTGCTCAGGTGAAGGCTCTGTTACCCCAGATCAAGGTGCCTCGTCAGAGGCATTCAGACAGTGACCAGGGACTCTCGCCTTCCCTGTATTGTTTCTCAGGTCATGGGCTCAGACCATTCAGTGCTTCTTGAAAGTTAGCTCATGAACTCATCTTCTTTCACAGTCACTAGGAAAATTAGAGTAAAGGAGATCCTCAGGGGTTAGGTAGAGTGTATTTTTATGCATGTCAGTTCTTTTCTCTTTTTTCTTTGCTTCCCCTGTACCATGATTAACAAATTTGGTGCTGTGCTAATCTGGCTCAGTTGACTCCATCTGTTTGTTTCTCCTGATAATGTAAGGTCTCTGAGGGTGGAAACATCTTCCAAATATTAAAAACCTGTGTTCGTTTCAGAGCTGACCTCTGAAATGGATGAGTGGCTCTCCTGCTGTTGGTGGCAGAGGAAGCCCTTACCCTGGCTGCTCCTTGGGCCATGTAGGGCCAGAGCAAGCACTTGGAAGGGGTGCTGGAGGTGCCACGTTCAGCTGCAAGTCGGGGCAGAGCATGGCTTTCACTGCAGCAATGTTCTGTTGTATTTTGAGGTGTGGTTGCCCTATAAAGGGGATGGCCTTTGCACCAGCTTGGCTATGGGGCTAAGTTGCTGAAACAATGGATCCTATCCAAAGTAGCTTGTTGAGCAAAAGGTTTGTGGAGAATCTAAGCTAAGGTGAATTGGAATAGATCACTACTGAATGGGGAAAGGCCACTGTTGGAAGTATAGGAAGTAGTACATGGGTTGCTACTTTCCTCGCGATTTATGTTTTACACTGTCTTTACTTCTGCTTTTGAGCTAGAAATCTGTGACAGTGGTTAGTGAGTTGAAATGTGGGAAAGGTAATACTGGAATGGAAAAGTGAAAAGTGAGATCTGGGTGGTGCAGCAGGACTCAGATGATTAATTTCTGAGTTACTGGAGGTTTTTAGAGGGATAGGAGAATTCAGTACTGAGTAGCTATTAGGTGCATTGCTTTTAATGGAAAAAATATTTGCGTGAGAGGCAGGCACCACATCTGCCTTCTCAGATGGGCTGTTCACAACAGTGATAGGCATTGGATGAATGAGATATGTAAAAACAAGTATCAGGGGGCAGTAATTCATTTATTTTCTCAAAACATATGAGATACCATGGAAAATGAAATGGAAGATGAATGTGCAGTGACACAAATCTCAATAAGAAATTCAGCTTTAGTGTTTGAGGCTCTATTTCTGCTTTCACAGGTATGTCCTCTGGTTTGCCAACCCTAGGGCAGTCTACGCAGGAGTGTCTTGTAGCATATGTTTCTGTTTTCTGATTATTGCCTCCTTTTTTTTTTCTGTATATTTTGTTTCTCATCTTTCTTGCCTACAGAAAAAAAAAAAAAAATGAATCTCTCAAAACACAGCTGTTAGGCCTGCAAATCTAAGAAGGTCTTTCAGGGAGTGTGGAGTTCTCCTGTTGCCCAGATTGGAAAGTCTGCAATTTGCACCAGAATGAATGCAACAGCAGTGACAGGACCATGGCTAGAATTACTGGTCTGTAGATAAAGCAACTGTGCCTGGTCACTTCAAGAAAATTGATTGTTTTCCTGAAGGAATGGGAAATCTTGCTTTTGGCTATTCCGGGTCAGCAGGAAGGGGAAGCTTGGTTCAGAGTTGCATCATGAAAATAATAAATGTTGTTTGAGTTCTGGTTGCAGATGCTGATGATAGAAAGTGAAAATGGTATGACACAGTCTTAAGTTGTATAGATTTCAAAACTTGTTACAGATTGCTTGCAATTAAGTGAAAATGTGTCTTGAAGTTGAATTTTACATAATGCAAGTGAAATAAAACCCTTGCCCCTGTTTCTCACCTAAATTTATTTTTCAGAAACGCTTTTTTTCTGGAGCACCTCTCCTGTGAGAACAGGCTGAGGGAATTGTGGTTGTTCAGCCTGGAGAAGAGAAGGCCCCAGGAAGGCATTAGAGTGGCCTGCCAATTCCTACAGAAAGGCTGGGGAGGGACTCTTCATCAGAGTGAAGGGATAGGACAGGGATTAATGGATTTAAACTAAAAGAGGGGAGATTTAGATTGGCTGTTTTGAATAAATTCTTCACTCAAAGGGTGGTGAGGCCCTGGCACAGGTTGCCCAGAGAAGCTGTGGATGCTGCATCCCTGGAGGTGCTCAAGGCCAGGCTGGATGGGGCTTTGGGCAACCTCGTCTGGTGGGAGGTGTCTCTGTCCATGGCAGGGGGCTTGGAACTGGATGATCTTTAAGGTCCCTTCCAACCCATGCCATCCTATTATTCTATGATTCTCTGTGTGTGATTCTGTGTACAAAAGAAGGTTGGGGAATGGCAGCCCTATGCAACGACATCAAACATCCTAATGTTGACTAATAACAGCAATCTGTCATACAAACATATCAAAATAATTGGCTGTGCTTCATTGATAATGTTGATCAGACTGCATGGCAGTACCTTCTGCCACCAAAATGATTTACAGTAAGTGTGCAGATGTTATTTACGATGACCTACTAATTCTTCTAGAATGAGGGACTGTATTTCTTCTTGCACATGATAATCTTAGCTCTTTTTAAAATGAGCTCTGTTCACTCAGCCAAATTATTTGGGAAAAATAAGTAGTTAATTAAAATGTCTGGTGCTATAACACTGTCTGAAGTTTAATATTAGCAAAATTTTGGCTGAGCTTGCTAAGAGTGAAGGAAATTGCTCTTACTGCCAGAAAAGGTGTTATATGGTATTTTGCAAGAAGTACTGAACAGAAAGTCTTTACTTTATGGTGTATTCTTACCTAAGTCTGCATTAGTTATTTCCTCCTTACATTCTGACAATCTAGCAAAATCCTTTACGTGCTTTATAACATTTTGAATGAAGTGATAAGAGTAGTTTTAGGTTTGTTTGTTTGTTTCAGTTAATCCATTTAAAACAATGTATTCTACAGTCCACTGCCCTGCATTCTGATACCAATTTTAGTAGCTAGCTGTCACATTCAAAAACTGTATAGCTGAAAGCTGCAGCTTCGCATTTCATTTGTATTATGTGCACAGAAAAGTTGGAAACAGTATGTGGGAAATATAAGTACTGACTTGACATAAAATTGTTGGAGGTGCAACCATGGTTCTTTAAGTTTGCATGAAGAAAATTAAGTAACTGTCTTCTTTTACTTAGTAATAGTATAATTGTATTAGGAAAAAAAAAAAAAAAAGTTTTTGCTTTAAATCTACTCTAAAAAATATTTCCACTGTGGATCTCCAATGTGATTCATTCAAATGAAAAAAGAAGCGAGTTGCGTTCTTCCTCTGTGGTATTTTTATTTTTACTTGATGCAGCATGTAATTCTAGAGTGCTCAGTTTTTGAATTTCCAAAGGAAGCAAAAGTTTCTGTGATGGCTAAAATGAGGATGCAGAACAGATGATGATTGATACTTTTTTATACGAGCTTCTTTTTTTGCATAAGCCAAGGTGAGGAAAGTATGCATTTCAAGAATTTTAATATAGGAGAAGCAAAAGTGTTGCATGGTGATGGGACTGAGAGAGAGGCCAAAACAATAGCCTAACACCCACAGCAAATGGGAACCACTGAGTGCTTCGACATGACTGCTGCGTGCTGATGGCTCGCCCAGATCATACAATATCCATGGCAGCACCAGTGACTGAATCCTTATTTGATGAATGTTGTCTCGGTGCCTTGTTCGCAAGACAATTGCTTTCCAAACCTTTTGGATGAGAGTTATAATATCGAAGACTGGAAAAGAGATGACTAATTCACAATGAATAGTGAAAGTAGGGCGTTACCTCCAGATGCCATGGGTGGACAACTCGTAATTAGGGAGACGTGGAATGAAAGGCGTTGGGGGAGATTTTGTTTAAGAGAAAACTATTAAGTGTCTGAATGTACTGGAATATGTTGGCATTTAGGGTACGAGTTGCAGCTTAAAAAGCAAAGCCGCTCATCACAAGTAATTTTCGTGGTCAAATTCAGGCACAGGACCGCAGTCCCATTATGTAAGTAAAAGCACAATGGGTTCGTGCAAAAAAATGAGCAGCTGTAAAGCCTTCTGTCAGCAGAGGAAGGCTGCTCTCTGTGTAATGCTTGTGTATTGGCTTTCCTTTTGTGTTTTCTTTGGCTGGATGCTAGGGATTTTGAAACAGGAATTTAAAGATAGATTGGGAAAGAGTTACAGAGATACTGGCATTGACAGGGACTAGGGATATATCGGTATATAACACCTATATGCAAGGGGGGATTTGTCTGAATAAGAGTCCATTTAGTAAATATCAGGAGAAACATCTGTCTGTTTCTGTTCAGTGTGGTACGGTTTCCTGATGGAAAGAAGTAAAACCTCTGAGTCTTGAAGAATATTTTTATGAAAGTGGACTCAACACTTGCCACAATACTATAGAAAAACTTTCTCTCTAGGAAGATGGACAGGATTACTGAAAACATTTGTTTAATCTCCATATTTCATGATGTCAGTACATGAATCACCTTCAGAAAATCCAGCCCTGGAATACATTAAGGGGTGTTTTCTCTCCTAGTGACCTCAAACCTTCAGAAATGTCTGATAAACCTTTAACAGGACGGATTAAAGGGCAGTCACTGATGTTCATCATTGCTTGAAAATGACTTGCAGGGAGAGGCTTTTGAGTCGTAGGAAAAGGTCTGGATTTGTTCTGCACATGGTCAGTGCAGACAACCTATCTAGCTCTCAGCCAGGTAGCCAGGGAAAGCCAACTACTTACAGTTCAGGCAAGGTTCAGTCAAAATAATGTATCTGGAAAAATTGCATAAGCTAAAAAAAAAAAAAAAAAAAGTGCACATAAAGCCCTAGTGATCTTCTGATGTCTCTTCTCACAGTTTCTTGAAGTTGCAAGTGTTTTTTAGATCTCTGATCAAAATGCAGAAGTAGGTGTTATCTTTTTTTTCTTTTATTTCTAACAGCAGTGGTTGAAAATAAAGGACAGCGAAGGGAAGTGGAAAAGAGGTTTCTAGATGTGATTGTGTGTTAGAATAGGACTTTACAGGAATTTTATATCATGCTTACATGTCCTGAGAGTTGGTATTAATGACTCTAGTAGGTCAGGCTCCTACAGCAGTCATGTTAACCTGTATGACTGATGGGAAGTTCAAAGCACATCAGGGTGCTCCGGAGCCTCATGTTTTGTATATGCAGCCATCAGGGAAATGGCTTGCCTTGCTTCCTTGCATGTCCCAGATACTCTGCTAGGCCACTCTGCCTTCATGTGTACACCCAACTCTCTTTGACACTTGCATTCATACCTTAGGGCGATGTCCTTTTAGGGACAATGTGTACAGTGCAATCTGCTTTTTTGCTGTATTCAGTTCCTGCAAACACGTTGCAGCTCTTTGCACTTCAGCTTTAGTTTGCACGTTGAATTATGAACGTCGCCTGAATGCTCCATTGCCCTTTGTCAACAACAGATGCACAAGGGCAAATTCTGCACTCAGTCACGTAGGGGAAGATCATGGGATCTGATCTTTTACATAGATATTGTTCAGGGTAATTCACTTCAGGCATACACTAGAACATTGACAGAGATCAGACTGGGAGCCATGCTATCAGGAGGTGGACGTATCCCCTAAAATATTACCTATCCAAGGGATTTATCACAGCTTGCAGAGTAGTTAGTGGAATGGGTTCTGAACAGATCTTAGCACAAGAAGGTGACAGTGTAGTGCCTTCTGTAATGTCTGTATGTGTTGTAGTGGCTTAGCTTCCCTTTGCCAGGAACCCTAGCTATATGTACAGAGTGCTAGAAATGCCATTGTTAGGCTTCAGAAAAGCACTGTTGCTATTCAAAGGAAAGCAATATCCTATTAAGAGAAACCCAGGGAGTACTAATGCAAAGTCTCTTACTGCAAAGCTCTGTGTTGCGCATAGAGCCATTGCTGTTAGTTGGCTACACATTATTTATTTTGTTCAATATAATGTTTGTCACCTGTTCAAAACCTGAAGCATTTCACACATGAAATGCCAATGTTTCCAGTACACTAATCTGGATATTTCACTATCCAGCTGAACAGTCCCCCTGAGTACTTGGTTATATATCAGGTGGAAGAGGGAGGTAGGGAGCAGGACATACAGCCCAGTTGCAGGATGTCCTCTGCTACGAAACATGCAACATATGACTACTGAAAAACCAGGCATTGAAGGTACACCTGGAGGAAGATAAACTTGGTTTCCAACTTACCAAGTAATCAAGTTACTTCAGACCTAAAGACTTAATGTTTATTCAGCAACCTCACAATTCAGCTAGAAGTAGCTGAGCCCCTCCACAAATTCAAAATATAACTTTATGAATATGATGTGTGATCTTTGATTATTCAAGAATCTACTTCATCTGTGTGGAAATATATCCTGAATTTCCCTTGGAAATGTATCTGTACTCAGTGGAACACTTGCTGGCGATGAAGTCAGAACTGTTGTGCTGGGCAGGGGGTTAATTTTCTGAGTTTTCCCTTCTGCCTATCAGAACGTCAACATGTCAGCTCCTTGTGTTCATTGCTCCCAGATGGTTTGGTGATGTTTGGAAAAGGATTATAAAGCTGAGTTTGATTTTTATTTGTTTACTTATTATTTTATTTGCTATTGCTTGCATCTTAATATCAGTTGCTGAAATACAGAACGATTTCAATTAATTTTCTTTTGACTTTGAGAAACCTGTTTCCGTTGGCCTACATGCAGATTATTCATTTGCAAAACCTGTTCAGTCTTCAGAAGTACCCATCAAAGTTCAGTTCAGTACAAAATGCTATAGTGAAATAAATAGCAATGTGTCCTTCATAGAGGAGGATAAATATGACTGCAAAGAAGCTTGCAAAACTGAAGGAGAAGAAAGAGGGGCTCAGCATATCATTTAAAATGCTGAGCTCTGGAGCTGACCCACTGAATGGGACTCAGGATACATACCACGTAGCATTCTCCTTTTGATCTTTATGAAATAATTCTATAACGATGAGGTATTCTAAACAATGAATAATTCCTACTAAAGAAAGTTTTCTCCACTCCTTGTAAAACGTAGCTCTTACAATGAGTCTGAGAGGTTTTAGAAACTGTCAGAGAAAACAATAACAAGGAAAAAAAATGAGTATTATCTGGCCGTATACCTAGCCCAGCTAGAAGTTAATACACAAACTAAAGACAGGAGGCTGTTCATAAAGGAAAACTAACAAGCAATGGCAAGTAATCAGTGACTTTCCTAAAGGATCAGTCTTGGGACTAATCTTGCTATTTTCATTAATACCCCAATACCAAAAGGAAGAATGTGTTGCTGAATTGTATTGATTGTACAAATTTTGGAGTTTTATCCACATGTAGGAAGGTATTTCTCTTCAATTTGATGTCTTCAGCTAATTAAAATCTTTGAATCCCTTTGTACTCTTTTTGTGCATGTAGGCAGAGTTGTGTAAGAAAGTACCATTTCTGTGAGCATAATGCACATTTGGGGCCTGTTCTCAATTAATTCTGTTCAGTGATCGATATCTGAGATGCAGCTCCCCTCTCGCAATCCAAATTCTTTTCAGATCAATTATATACCTCTGAAAATAGGGAAATACTGACAGATACTAGCTTAGGAACAATAATTCCTTCACATAAATCCTGAGTGCAAGAGATAGAGATTATCTGCACCAGCCACGTATATTTAAATAATCCTAATGATTAGAAATGCGTTGCAGAGAGTTTTATGCCACTCTGTTTAACGTCTCTCTTTCTGTTTTTTTTGTGTATTTTCACAGTCATGGGTACTGTTCGGGCCCTTGGCTGCCAAAGGGTCATAGAGAGATAGTGTTCAGAATGGCTAAAATTTGCCAGCCTGGATCCTTGAGATCACTCCAGTAAAGCCGTACTGTTTTCTCCTTGTTTTTCTTACCTTGAGATGAATCTTGAGAATTGGTAATCAGTCTGGAAACTGAAGTCAGTTCACATACAGTTCCTGCTTATTAACTTCAGCTCTTTAGAGCGTCTGTCATGCCACGTGATAAAAAGCAAAAGCTGTTAACCTGGAGCTCTTTTAATTAATTAAATAAATAAATAAATAATGTTGGGTTGCTGTGCATAAAGTGTTACGGGACTTGAAATTCAGGCGGCTTCTCTACCTCCCTCCCTCCCACCTCATAAAAGATACCTCAGATGGTTGAATTTCCAGGAATCGTGCATTCCCTATTCAGCTTTGCCGGACAAGGGGTTCGTGTTTGGGGCAGCTTGTGATTTCAGCATTATTTCAGGAAAGTGCTTGACTTGTGTTGTCATTTGTGCAGCGTGCCAAAGATAATGTTAGCTTTAATATGTGTTTAAATGAAGTTACAGCATTTTAGAAACATTACAGTTCTTAGTCTTGGTTCAAAGTGCATTCAAGTCCACAAAAAAGACTCTCACTGACATGGCTCGGTAGTGGCTCATGTTGTCCATGATCGATGCCATGTGCTTCCCTTCTGTCAGAGGCTGACGCTGTTCCAGCACTCTGATTTCCCTTACGTGAGCTACCTTCATACATAAATGCACACAGATAGAGGAACAATTTCTGTTTACACTTTACTTTCCAAGGAACGAGAGGTGCTCTAATCAGCCCTATCAATAGGTTAGGCTCCAAAGGGCCCAATCACCGTGGTAGACAAAAGATTTTCACGGTACTGATTATAGAGTCAGCCTGACCGTCAATTAAAATTCCCCTCTCCGAACTTTTGTTTTTAGACAAGGAAGGCCGCATAAGGGAAATTTCAAAGAAGATCCAAAAATAGCAGGTGGCTGTCACTGCTGTGCTGTGCTCAGTTTTAATCATCAGATTGGAGAAATAACATGTCTGGGTTGCACAGAGATGTACAAATGTAGGTTGACTGTTTAAATGCCAGAAATGGGGATGGAGAGGCATGGGTTGTAAATTTGATACTACAGCTGCTAACAAGCCCTTCTACTTTAGTTATTTACACAACACCTTTACCTTTCTGCTTGATTATTCAAAAGTGGTAAAAATTGCTGGTGATCTTCTGATAAATACAATATATTTATGTGTGTTTTGTTGCAATTTCTGACCTGTGGGTGAATAAGATGCTTGCTTTTATTTACCAGGCTTAATAAATCCAAAGAATTTGCTGCAATACAGGTAATCACTGTTAATTTATCCAGCAAATGTAAGGTTAGCTTTGGCTTTTTTTTTCTTTAAGTTGTTGTTGTTGTTGTTTGGGTTTAGTTGCTGTGATTTATGGTGATTATTATCTTTGGTTTTCTGCACTTCAGTTTGCTCTAGGTGTCAAAGAAGGCATGTTGGCTTTCTTTGGTATTGTTCAAATACCAAATAAACAGATTCATATTTCATTCGTTTTAAGCAATTGCCACGATTTCATGGTCAATAGATTTCTCTTTTGAAAGGGGGCAACATAATTAATGCAGAAGAACACTTTCATTGCTTCTATCTTCACATCAAATATATGGTATAAAAAAGCTATCCTCCATCAGAAGCCACATGCTGCCTCATTAAAAACACAAACAGGAAACATTTTATTTACTTTGAAAAAGACAGCATCAAAATAGAAAGAGGAGAAGGGAGGAGAGGCTGCAGCTGTTACAGTCAAAGTTTCAAGTACGTTGCCCTTTTTTTAACACTCAAATTTGACAAGTTCATGTAGCTATTGGTTTGCAGAGGTGTGCATATGTTTCCATATATTTACTGTGTTTATCTCATGCCACCAGGCAATACTTGCTTAATAAATCAAGCAGTGTTATGTATGGTTAGAAAGAAGTGATGGTCAAAAATGATATTCTTTGTTTGTTCTGGGGGGGTTTCACTGGAGTGTAGATCTCTGTTATTTGGCTTACAGTGCATACGCTTCGTCATGATTAATAAATTCCTGTAGTTAATCTGAATGGCAGCACCATCTAACGTGCAATTGGAAGAGTCAAATCATCAGCCACCCCAGAACTGAGGGCCAGGCAATCTGTACAGTATTAGTTTTGTGCTGATGTCAAGCAGTCAGCCAAATTTGTGTCCAAAAACTGAAAGAAAATGCATTTCACTTAATTATGTATTTTTGGCTATTTAAATATCCAATCTCATTTTCTCCAATTACACTTCCTTTTTACCCTACTACAAAAATCAAAAGGCAATTCATATAACTAAGCTGATCAGAACATAAGCTTTTCAATACTAGTTGCTCAACTGTATTTTAAACTACCAAAAGAAATCAGTGAACATGACTGCTTTGCTTTCTGTGTTTGCATCCTACTCCCCAAATGCAGAAGGATTCAACTGATTAATTTCCTGCTGGTTTGTAGTTCATAGAGGTAAACCAGCTCCACGGTTTTGGTGCTGTCTTGCTACATAAGTCTCCAGTAACTTATGGCTAATAGGAAATCTATGCCACTTGTATAACTATCAGCATCTTAAGCTACAGGGTCTTATTCTCTCTCTCTTTTTCCAGTCCTGCCCCTTTTAAATGTTATCAGGACCATTCTAGTCTGCTCCCTCTCTGCCCCATGCTAGCATTCAGTTTCCTCTCTGGGACAGCTGTTCTGGATCAGTTGTGAAACACTTGACCAACAGTAAAGAAGGCCGCTGTCTGGGTGACTTGTCACCTCCAGAATGTTTCCCAAGCTAGTTCTTCTGTTGATGTATTTTTTTTTTTTTGTGGTGTTTTTTTTTTCTTGTTTTGTTTTTCTTTCTGATACTGATTGAGTGTTCTGGTCTCACCACACCATCCCCCAATACAGAAGAAATGGTAGAACATAATGACTGTCATTTATTAAACTTGGCTGATTATGCATCCACACATCTATGTTTTTGGCAAGGCCTGGTCCATGACCTGCACTCAGACCCTGGGGCCCCTTTCTCTTCATCAGCACCTGGTCTAGAGCAGCACTTGTCTTGGATCCATTTCGCTCCAGAGTGTAAATATTTGTCTGCAAAAATGTTTGGGGGTTGAATACATTCAGGTGACTGCAGCTAATATATGATGGTTGTAGATGTTAGGGGGTTTTCTTCAAGCGGGAAAAAATGGAAGAGCGATCCAGGAGGTGAAGTGGCTGAAATTCCCTAGGGCCAGAAATTTACATTAAAAAGAGGAGAACTAGAAACCCTCTGCCTCTTTGCAGACACCATCAGGTTCTCTGAGCTGGAAATATTGCATACCCAGATAGTGCACATAAGGGAAATACACGTTAGGGATGTCTGAACCACATGATGCATGAGAGAAGGCTGAGGGAGACCAACTCATTCAACTTCCAGAAGAGAAGTGAAGGGGAGATGACATTACTGGGTTCCCGTTCCTTTTGGGAGGGCAGAGGAGACAGAACCAGACTCTTCTTCAGACCACTTCAGAGTGGTCAAGCAGTGGAACAGGTTGCCCAGAGAAGTTAAGGAATTTCCATCCTTGGAGGTGCTCAACATGGACCGGAAAGGGCCTTGAGTAACCTAAGCTAGTCTGAGCTACTGCGAGTGAAATGTTGGACTAGATGACTTGCCAAAGTCCTCTCCAACTGAAATTACTCTGTGAATCAGTAGCTGTTACTTAGCAGGCCTGTGAGGTGCTGGGATTGATGGGTGCATTGCTGTTCTGTTAGGTGAGATGGCAGGTAAGGCTTAGCGAAAGGAGAGTCTTTAGAAATGCCATTTAATTTATACAGCTTCCTTAAACTTTAACGTTTGTCTGTGCGGTGGTTTTGAGAGGCTCTATAAGCTGTCTCATCTCTTTTCTTTTAGCTTCAGGTTATATGATTTTCCTCTGTCTTACGTTAACACTATACATGAGTGCGCCTGTGTTGAGACTGATACCTCAAAATTGAGCTGTACTTCAACAACAGTCATTAAAAGAACTGGATATCACTGGTGCACTTGCTGAGCACAGCCAGACACGGGCTTCAAAAGCTAGACTCAGAGGTCTTGCCATAGGAGGGCCTTGGAAATAGAGTGTAAATGAGGATATCTTAAATATTCTGTCCTAATTATATTTTCATGCTTATAAAGATTAGGAAAAAAATAAAATAAAATAAAAAACCATAACTTTCTTTTACTAAGAGATTAATGAGGACATGTGGGAATGGACATCTACACACTGCTGTCTTCAAATGCACAGCATGCTGTGATGCATATTTCTAAAAACGGGAGAAGTACTGAGATGTTCAGATTGACATTTCAGTGCCTGTCTGGTTTCAGTGTCTGTCTGAAATATAGGGTTCAATAATCCTATTATGTGTGTCTGGCACACTCCTCCTTCTTTAGCAATGTGCCTCCTATAACTGCTATAATGAGACAGAACAGCCAAAGTCTCATTCTGTGTGAGCCTCATCCTATCACTCAGCAAAGTTATATCGTCATCAGATGCAATCTATTGTTTTCTTTCCTGCTGTGTGTTATTGATTTTTCTAACCTTTCTTAATGTTACATTTGCTTGGCTTTTTAACTTTCTTACCAAAGGTTAATGTTATTAAGTTGAGCAGATTCTATAAAACTGCAACCATTATTGCCTATCTTGCAATTACTATAGCATCCTTTCATTAAACCCTGGCTGCATCAGAAAGCTGTGTCCTGAAGATGTTCGTCATTTGTGAATATGGTGAAGGTTGACAAGAACTGCACCTGAACTGTCGCCAATTTTTGTGGTATAAAATATTAGATTTTTTTATGCCAGGAGTAACAGATTTACCAAAACCTCTCACCATCAGTGAACATGAACTGAACATTCATTCATTCCAGCAAAGTCAGAGAGAGGATATGGGCAGAGTGCTGCTGCCTGTCCTCCCTTGCGTCTGACTATGCCAGTCAGTCTCTGCCATTGTGGCAAAGGGAGCAGGTCTAAAATCTCTTGTCAGCTCCCAAACTGGTTGTCTGTTTGATGTGGAAAGAAAATGAAGAATCACAGTTTAATTTGAAGGAATTGATGGCTTTACTGGTGGCACTCTGTCAACATTTTTTCAGTGTGATCTATAGTAGTACTTGTATAAAGTGTCAAATGTGCAGACGGTGAGTGAACAGTTTTAGGATACTACCGTTGAACTATTTCATTTTTAGCTGCTGCTGTCACAGCACCATCTTGATACCAATACCATGGGTACAGCAACCTGCAATTATAACAAGTAGTGCATTCACAAGTTTAGAAAATCACATTTCTGTGATGTGCCTTCAAGACCTTCTATAGCAAATATGTGGAAAACACCCTGGCAGGGTTGAACATGGCATGTCCATGTGTGGTACTTCACAGCTTTCTTCTGGAGCTGTGGCTCCAGAAATGACCTATAAATGACCTGCAATGCCTTCCAGCCACTATGTTAAAGTTACCTTGCTTTGGAAGTGACACATAGTTGCTCCGAAGAACATTTTTTTATATCAAAGATCATCCTGAGAAGCTAGGCAAGAACGAACCTCAAGCAAAATGTTTTTAAACAGAAGAGCAGCTTTTAATTCCAGAGAAGCTGTGGATGCCCCATCCCTGGAGGTGTTCAAGACCAGGCTGGACAACGGCTAGGCTGGACAAGGCCCAGGCTGGACAAGGTCCAAGGCAACCTAGGTGGCATCCCTGCCCATGGCAGGGTGGTGGGAACCAGGTGATCTTTAAGGTCCCTTCCAACCCACACCATTCTCTGATTCTACGAATGTAAGCTGTTGTACATCATCACCTTAAAAACACAGGATGTTGAGTAAGTTTGGTCTTTCCTGGGTGGAAAGCAGAATCAGAATGTAGCTGCAGCTGCCAAAAAGTGACTGTCTAAGGAGGATATCAGGCTTGTTAGTGAGTGCCAGAAAGAGTATTTCAGAAGTTCTGGGGGCAGGTTGGGGTTAAATCTATTATTTATAAATCACTACTATAGACAACTACTGCCAGCACCAGGGAGCCAAGGAGTGGTCCTGGCAAAAGATAAAAGACTTCCTTCTCTACTGCTAATTTAGGAGCTGGTAACTCATGTTCCCCTCTTCTCCCATGCCCTGCAGTAGCTGTCCCCGCAGTTGATTTTGTCTGCATCTGTCACTTTCTCGAACTGTTCAAAAGCTGGTTGTGCAAGACCGGGGAGGTTCTGTCTGTTTATAGCTGCTTGCAGCTCGGTCTCTCTTGCCACTGTCACTGCCAATAACGAGCCCGCCTGAGAGCAACCTGTTCTTACTGGATGACACGTCTTTTCATTTAGAGTGGGCTTTGATTAACAAATTCACTTCAGAAGTTTTCAGGTCCAAATGCAAGCTTGCTGGATGGGCCAGAACATCCCTATACCTTTCTTGGGCACCCTCTGTGTTTCTGGCTGTTTCTGTTTCTGTACATCTCCCATATTGATTGCAGACCCCAGTTGGCTTGAGGCCCCTTTCCCTCTGCCAGTTTTATGTTCTGGCCATTCCTGGTGAAGAGTGAGAACATGGCAGCTCTTCAAATTGTTTGACACTTAGCACTGAATTCAGGTTCCAATTGCATTTTCCCTAGCCTCTTTATGGTGGTAACAATGTTGCTTCTGCAAAGGGATGTGTTTGGTGACATCTGCTGATGCATCTACAGCATGCTTCACTTCAACAGGCCTGTTATCACTACCTGAGAAGGCATTTAGAGCAACATGGGATATCAAAGTTTGTACTTTACTTTTGACCATTTTTCATTTTAGAAGATTTTGAGGAGGGAAGAAAAGTAAGGGGTATAATAAAAAGCATGCCATTATCTCCTCCTCGTTTCTTTCTCTTCATCCAGATCCCCTACTGCATGACAGTTTTGTTGGGTTTTATATGCGTTCTGGCTGTGTGGGGAAGCATTTCAGTGATAGCATATGTCCTTCTACTGGAGACTCATTATTTTATTGTGTGCAATCCACCAAACTCTCCGTGCACTGATCTGGGAAATTTTGTCTTCTATATATTTATTTTTAGCACTGAGGTAAAAGCAATTTGAAAGTTCTATTTTTTTTTCCTAATGTAACAAAATAATGTACTTCATATACACAGGCACACATGCAAAGATTCTGTATTCTGAATGTTTTTCTCTTATCAGTTGTTATGGTGTATAGAGAAACATAAAAACTGTCAGATAAAGAAAAAGCTAGGAGGCTTTTAAGGGCACCTTGAAGTGGTAGGAGAGGGAACCTCTAAATCCAGCATGTATGGTTCTTATTTTAATTTATGATGTTGTATGGGTATTTGGTATCTTCGAAGCCCCTTTGAGTGGTGACTTTATGTGGTAGATACACTTCATTTTTCCTTACTCAGCTCTTCATCAGAGGCTCAGGAGTTGCTTTAGCACTCAAAATATCTGAACTTCTACTCTTCTCCACTTCATCATGCTCTCATATATGTTAGCTCACTGCAAGGAGATTGTTGTTATATTACTGCAAATTAACAACTTCAGTGGTTCGGGGGAACTTGAAAATTTTGTATACATACAGTTATACACGTTTCAATATACGTAGCAGAAATGTAGTAACAGTAGTGCCAGAGCTAATTATTTTCCTGGAACTTGATCCTGGAAGCTCTTTAATACCCAGAGCTCACCACACCAGAATTTGTCCAGCCCACAGAATATCTTAGAATATGCTTATCCAAACTCATGAATATACTCAATAGGTTTGGAATATCTGTTCCTGTGCCTATCAAAGAGATGTTTTATAATAATTTGTTCAGCTGGGACCTAGCTGGGTCTTTGGGCTCTGTAAGGGTATAGCCTTTTACTTGATTCTTCTATCTCCATGCAGAGACTTTGGGAGTTGTTAACTGCAATTAATTTCACCAAAGAGAGTGTTGGTTCTCAAAACTGAAAGTTGTGTTAATTTTCTTTTTCTCTGTTTTGCTGCTTCTTCACTAGGGATGTGAGTTAATTGAGACCATGGATCAAGATTTCACAGACTTCACCAAGTGCCTTCAGATACTCCAGAGAAAGATAGAGGAGAAGGGCCTGCAGGTAAAGGCACAACATCTACGTCCCTGCTTGTTCATAATTATTCTTCATCTCAACATACTTAGGTTTATGTTTTAAGTTTGCACTGAAATGAAGTATTATTTTCTGTAGCCTTGCAATTCTGAGGTTTTGCCATGTTTACTGCACACCTTGTAAACATCGATGCTTCTGCTAAAAGAAATTACCCAGTGTGTCAACAAACAAGCGTTGGCTTTCTTAAAAGGCAGCTTGTATTGATTTCTGTTAATGAACAACCCAAAATGCAGAAGAGCTGTTGTGGATGGTGTTCAAAGCAGGAGTCCCGCTTTGGCATGTAAATGTTTTCAAGTCTTGGCATACTGAGCCTTGATGTTCATATCTCCTTCTTCTCTCCTCCCAAAGGTGAGATGGAAGGGGGAATCTTATCCTGCCAACATTACATATGGTGAGCAATATCTCCTCCTGCAAAGGTTCCCCTGGAATCAAATGGAACCTTTGCAGAGCAAGAAGTGCGCTAAACTTAAAAAGAACCATATGGAGTTGTCAGCTGCTCCTTTCATTGGAAAGGCAAAGGAGGCACTGTGCCCCCTCCCCTTCCACAATTTGTTTCATAGGCCCTCGTTTCATCTTTCTGAGATGTGAAGTTAAAATTTGTCAGAAATTTCAACATCATGAGTTGATGTCAGATGTGCTCTTGGGATTGCTGTTCTTTTCTCCCCATGGAGCATTCCTTCTTAAGGGGCTGAGCTCTCCTCTCTGCTCTCTAACTCTGGGTGAAAAGAGCTGAGAGGAAACAGCTGTTACATCCTCTTACCAATAGTGAGGGCAAGAGGCTTATAAGAAAATGAAAGCAACAGCACACAAGATGGAATGGCATGTGCAAACCTCCTCCTTTCCTATTTTTATTGTAGCAGGATAGGAAAGTTCACTGACTTCCTGAAATCACTTGTTCTCCATCAAGGCAGCAAGAGATGGAAATGCCAATACCACTCCCTCTTTCTTCTTTCCTTATTCCAGGGTGATACATAATTACCCAGGTTTTGCTGGTTGTTTTGAAATGTCTTCGTCTTCTGAAGGAGGTGTATGTATGTCCATGTGACACTTCAGAGTGCTGTTGCACAGTGCCCATTACATGCTGTTGTTCATTAGATGTTTTGTTTTTTTTTCCCCCATCAGTGTAAACAGAGCTAGGAGAGTTCCTCCTGCACCTCTTATCTATCTGTATGTGAGCCAGGAAGCTCTTTGGTATTTCATTTTTTAAAAATTAATTAATTTTATGCATTTATCATCAGAAAAGCACACCAGGGTGTCTTGCCACCTAAAACATGAATGATAATGAGTGTGATCAGAACTGATGAGCCACCTACACCTAGGACTTGTTTTGACTTTGACAAGTAAGGTGCTTCCCTCTTAATATAACTACCCCTAGAATAAAGAAGAACCTGAATGTTTCCTGGATTCAGTTCATTACCAAATCTCAGCTACAGAGGCATTTTTTCAGCTATCACAAGAGGTTTTATAATGAATAATCAATGTGTGGTTAAAATAAGAGCAGTGGGAACATGACAGCTTACAGATGTGTTTCAACAGTAAGTAGTCTATTTGTAAACTTGGAATTCTTTGATCTTAACAGGTAAAGCCCTATTAAGTTAGTTAAAGGATATTGCACTATAATCCTTTGTGACATTTTGTAAAGTGCAAGCCAGAGTGTAATTGCAGTAATTGTGTAGAGTTCACGCCAACGCACTAAACCTAAAGACTTCACTTTAGATACACTGTCATGCTGTTATACTTAAGACGTAGTTGAGACCTGCTTTAAATGCAGTTTTTCAGAGGTGCAAGAAGTAAAGCAGACATGTTATCTATAAACTAAGTACTACATTCCTTATATGCTAGCTGCTTCTTTTTTTTTTTTTTTTGCCGTGTCTGTTCCATGAAGTATAAGAAGATGCTATCAGGTAGTTCATACTCACTAACTAAAACATACTTTTCTATTTTTGGTTTTCTGCATTTTCTGACTTAAGGGGCTTCAGGAAGTCATTGATTCAACTTAAGCAACTAATATGCGAAGCTTAAGCAAAAAGAACACAAAACTGTATCACAACTGTATAAAGTAGAAGGGTTCAAATTTTCCCTATGATCAGAAGTGTTAAGTATACTTCATTAGTAGGAGAGTTGGTGATGCTTTTGGATGTCCTGATGATGCAGTGCTTAGTCTGATGCCTGGTTCCCCAATAACAGAGATTCTGATCATTTGCAACATTTATTGGCCTCAGTTAATGGATGCAACCACTCGGCTTCTCTGAAACTCCAGCCCCTATAAATACCTAAAATTGCAATTAATTTAGGCATCTTTATGGCATCTTTTGCCATGAAAATGTCAAGTGATAAGGAAACAGACTGTTCTAGCCATAGATCTAAAACCTTTGAGGAGAAT
This sequence comes from Heteronetta atricapilla, assembly GCA_011075105.1. Lineage (NCBI taxonomy): Eukaryota > Metazoa > Chordata > Aves > Anseriformes > Anatidae > Heteronetta > Heteronetta atricapilla. The sequence goes on from CM021732.1 coordinate 57,465,776, forward strand.
GCAGATCTCTTCAGAGAAGAAAGCTGCCACTGAATTCTGCAGTCACTCAGAAAGTACACACATCTGAGAAGAAAGGTCTAGGGTCTAAAAGTGGAAAGAGAAAGAGTTGTTCACCTGCATTTGCATTTTTGGCCTGAAGTACAAACTCGCATGTCACAGTGTGGATTTTTTTCTCCTTTAGGAAAGACAATCATAAAAGCTTTCCTTTTAACTGAGAATATTAACTAGGTAAAATATGTTTTTCTGGTTCCAAGTGAACAAAGATATATCTCCAGCTTTGATTTTTACTGATTCTGGCTGGCTTAACCAGAGTACATGTCAAAGAGGCAAAGTCTGTTTCCCAATGATTTGTAGTTGAAATTACTAAACAAGGAAAGTATCTTTTTAGTAGATTTTTTTTTAAAAAAAAAAAAAAGAAATAAAATGAAAAAGAAAAAGAAATTACAGTCATGCTGTATGTGGCTGCTCTTTCTGGGTAGCAATATGCTAAATTAGGAAATTAACTAAATTCAGTGTGTAGCCTGGATCCATAATCCTGTGACATAGTTTGTCTGGATTAAATTCAACTGTGAGACGTTCAAGTATTTGAAACAGATGTTCTTCAGTTACAGAATAAGTTATCATTTATCTGCTGCACTGGACGGATAAAATTTCTACTCTGATCTATCAGTCACCTCTATGGAAGTTCTATGTGAACGAGATTTTTGAGCTCTCTGGAACTTACGGGGGCAATATTTTGTTCCAAAGGAATTCCGTTTTGATAGTTTGTTTTCCATTTCCACACTTCTGTCCTCCTCCTCCTCTTCCTTCCCACTCACCCAAATTACTTGTGAACAAATAACTTTTGAACAGAGGAATAGAGTACGGAAAGGTAATCATGTCATACAGCTTTCTTGCCTGCAGACACCTGAGTGACAGACACAGTGAGACAAGATGCTCAGTTCCCCCACAGAAGAGAAGGCTGCAAAGTCAGTTTAGATTTAACTGGTTGTTGGAGAATTCAGTTTGGAAAGAGGCCCTAGGAATGCCTTTACCACAGTGAAGGATACAACTGGAGTTAACAGCCTACTGAGATAGATCTGGGAGAAAACATACCTTGTCAGTTCTTGAATTGCTTGTTTGATACAAACAGCAATAATTCTGACATATAGAATAATTTTCCAAGTTTATTATTACTTTTCCCTTTTCTCAAAGAAAAACACTTAGAAAGTTTCTGAATCCTCAGGGTCATTCATTTCTGGTTTACATTGTGCAATGCAGTATCATAATTTGCTTGCTTAGCCAAGTCATTCAGGAAGCAGTATTGGGGTCATTTTGTGATATCTGAGTCATCTAATTGTGTATATTTATAATCACCTACTGCAGTGAATGTTAGGACAAGCGGTACCAAGCTGTATAGACCAAGTTAGAATTGGTCTTAATTTTCCCTCTCCACAGCCCTAATTCATTTGTGAATTGAATTGTGTTGGATGGGTGAAGCAGTGAAGTACCACCAACAGAATCTGACTCCTGAAGTTTCTTTGCAACCTGAAGCCTGTTAAATATATCTCTTTCTCTTTCTGCATGACTGTGAGTATGCATGTGTACACACATGTGCATGTATGTTTATATATACCCACAACTTTTCTGTCAGCATACCTTCCTATCCCTATGTGATGGTTTTTTAATGTCATAATAGCTCCGTCTTTATTTCTGACATTTGTTTCTTTTACCTTGTTAATGGTCTATTCAACTTTAGATGTGCATATCTCGTTTTACTGCTTTAATCGCTTTTTTTTTTTGTTTGATAGTTATGTGAGTACTTTTGTTTCTTCATTACAAGACCTTCAAGTAAACTTATTTTCAGTGATTTCTGTCTGATACAATTTGCTGGTCTTAACTTTCTCTTATGTAACACAAGCTATTTCAAGAAACCATCTGAACTGGCAGAAATGGTAGACTTGCTTAGAGTATCTTTTTTGAGATCAGCTGATCTTACATTAAAAGTGAGCATCGTTATCTCCGTTTTGCAGATCAAAAAGCAGATGTACAGAAGCGACTTGTCCGTGGTCTCCCAGCATGGTAGTGGTCCAGCTGGGGATGATCCTCCAGCTCCTGGTCTTTATCGTGCCCTCTTTCCATAACGCTCTCCCTGGTCTCACTCCCAGGCAGCTCACAGCAGCACGCTTCAGTAGGATGTGGAAGTGTATTTATCAATTATGCAGCTCCAAGGAGAATCTGCATAATGTAATGATAGATTTAAGCCATTATCTTTATCTCAGAGTTGCAAACTCTGTGTTCTTTAACTGTTTCATCTAAAATACCATTTAGTCTTAAAACTAAGCTCCGGGACTTTTCATTTAGCTTTATTATCTTTTCTGTTTAAAAGTTAAAGCAGCTCATTTGCTTACATGAGCTGGAGATATAAAAAATTGATTTTATTGAAAAATAAATGCCTTTTAGTGGTTTAGTATTGGTGTGTTTCAATTGATAAAAAAAGCATTAGTGTCAGTATGAGAAGGTGAAAAAATCCAAAGCAACTCTTCTCAAAAACTCATTGCAGTAAAGGGATACTATACTAACATTTCCATTTTAAAATTGCATTTTAAAGGTTCACTCTATCAGCAGCCTATGGCATTGCTTCTTTTAAGTGAATGCAAGCATTCTTCCCTTTGCCCTATTATAGGAAGTGTAAAATCAGTCCACTTTCTTCTCTGTTGAGGGAAACTAAGCCTAATGTAGTGAAGTCATGTGTTCATAAAGTGCTTGAGAAAAGACAATGAAGTGCTGTTGATGTTCCACTTCATCAATGCAGTGTTCAAACAGCATATTAAGTACTCCCTGGTTTGTCTTTACCCAAAGAAAAAGACCCTGAAGGAAAAGAAAATGCCATAGTAAGCAGATCTAATGATTTAAAAGAGAAGAATTTCTTGACATAAAGAACAATCCCATGTAGAAAATATATAACCTGACTCTGTTTGACCAGTCCTTGGTTTTGCCAGTCTGTTGAGGTCATTCTTGATGGCATGACATTTTTGTAACAGTTAACATACTGGCTTCAGCTCCTGACTGCACTGAAATTTTGCTGCTCACATTAGTGGCTGTTAATTTCACGGAGGGACACTAGTTCTAATTTTCTAAAAAACTCAGGGTGCCAAGAACAGCAGTGGGAACAGTAGTTAAAGGAAAGCCTAGGAATGAGGACCGGTGGGTCATTACAAGGATTTGGGAGCAGGGAGTATCAAAGAGGGAGAGGCAGTCTGTAAGATACCAAAGCTGGCATGGAGCAGGACTGTGCAGCTCTTAGGAGGAGACTGAAGTTTATGGCTCTGTCTGGCACAGCTCAGAATAAACCTGTTCAGTTTTGGTGGCACTGTTGCGTTTTTCTTCTTAATGCCTCACTGGAGGAGAATAGAAAATGCAAATGAGATATATTTAAGGGAAGTTAAATACATTTATAAAAGGTTTCTACACTGTCAAGTGCTATATCAAAAGATTTTCATAAGTTATTAATAGTTAAATCCTCTTCATAAAGCTTTCTTGTCAGAAACAACCAGATCTAAAGTGTTTCCTATGAATTCCCACTTTAATGTTTAGAACCTCGTAATAACTTTCAGCAGGGGTAGATCCATCCTGTAGGGTATACAGACATATCCTTGACTGCTGACCATTTTGACTCTAAGGTCTAAATTCACCTTCCAGAAATGCAACATCTACCCCATCCAACCTACTGTAGAAATATTTTAAGGCTTCCCATTGTGAAGGTATGCAAGGTACATTTCTGTAATAAAGGATATCAGAAACACCCTAATCTTTCGTGAAGGGAGCAGGCTGTCTACCTGTTCCTTTGTAACTGTGGGCATCAAGAGACACTAAATATCTTAGGCATTTGTGTTAAATAATTTAATGTAAAATGGATGTCTGCAAGAACATACTGCATCGTATACTGTGAAATTTTCTTATGCAGTGCTTGAATACTCTGCTGGGGCTTGTGTTTGGTCTGTGAAGATAATTTAAAGAAAAAAGGCAGAAGCAGAACAAAATTGATGGAGAATGTATTGATTTCTGTTTGTTAGTTTAAAAACTCAGATAAACCCCATGTCAAACTTTGGGGTGGAGAACAAAGGGGGAAAGCACAGTTTATTTGGTCAGATTGGGGAATGGAGAGATTACTCATAAGCTAGACTGTGGTATCTGTTCAGAATCCAGGTTTCCGACAACCGTCTTACCATTTTCACAGTTTAGCTATGAGGTAAATATTTTTGAAATACAAAACATGAGGTTACTACAGGTAGCTTGCCGTTCCATTTGTAATCACCAATTTTGTCCTGTTTATAGCTATTTTTGATAGAAAACATGATTTTTTTTTCCCTACCATGTTTTTAAATTAATCCAGCCTCTTTTGCCTTCAACAGCAGAGTTTATTCAGCTTCCTCTATAGTAGCAATTGCTGATGTAACTGCCTTCATGCTGGGAAAGTGGTGAGCTACATTAACATACCATTATTCTCAAAAGGCTGTTGCATTTGTACTGATGAAGTCTTGGAGATGGAAGCTGTAGCAGGAAATCTTGAAGTGCCATAGCTTTTGACACCAGGAATTTTTTCTGCAGCTTGAGGACCAAGAGCTGAGTTTGTTGCCCGAGATGCTCGTAGAAAACTTGGAATTATTTTTTTCCGTTTAACACATGGGTACTGTGATGTTGGGAAACATCCCCTCTGTAAGTTATGAGTATTTTTATGAAATTGTTTGGTTAATGAGATGTAAGCTTATCTTTATAATTAAGCATATTAAGAAAATTGTGCTGGTACAGCAAATTTTAACTGCAGATTATAATAGCCAGTATGTTACTACATCTCAAGGGTGATATCTTCCTAATAGATTGAGATACTTGTCAAGAATAAATAACAATTTTGTGGCTTTTAGATATTTTTATAAATACTTTTAGCAGCTTGCTACATCCATTAGTGTAGAAAAATGGCTTTGGAGAGAACAAATTGATGAACTTCATAAACAGCATTGATCTGGTCCTTCAGTCAGTAGGCGAATCAACAAACTAACCTTTTTCTGTGCCATCTCTTCAAGGTTTCCTGCTCAGGGAAACTTATTTAACCTAAGTAGTGCATATAAGACTACTTACTGGTTTGAAAATTCTTTGTTTTCATGATTCTTTCCCCATTTTTGTAGCATTGGGCCTTTGAATAAACAGAAGAAACAGTGAAATTGAAATACAGGTCAAATCTTTTGAAGCTGTTGTGGGCCTTTTTCTTTTCTTTTTCTTTTTTTTTTAATTTTATTTCTTATTTTCTTATTTTTTCTTGCCTAGGTAGGAATAACAGAGGGGAAGAGGGGTAGGGGGGAATGTAGTGGGACTGTAGCATAGTAAAAATGTATGGGTGCATGGGTAGTACTGCACAGAAGTGCTTTAGGACCTTGTGGTCCTTGAGGCCTCTCTGTCTTCTGCAGTTCTTTGACTGTCTCTTGCTTCTGAACCTGGGCCAACGCCAGCAGTGTTCAAGGATGGGGGGGAAGGGGATGAGGCTTAGAGCAATTCATGCTCTTCGCAAGCGTTGTGAACATGAGGCAGCCTGCTGATACTTGGGAAGCCCATGCGGCGTTCCCAGTCTGACAAAGGCAGTAGCAAAAGTTTTCAGAAGAGACTTGAAGGGACTAAGCAGCAGAGCTGCTCTGTCAGCCAGACTTTTCTATGTCTGATGCTCAGTGCTATTCTTGTTTTAATCAGTTACCTTTTAATATGGCTGTGTCAAATCTTGCTAAGCGGGTGGCTTTGGGGATGGTGTCTCCAGCTTGCTTAGAATACCTGTTGAGCTTCCATTTTAAACAACTGAACAGTTAAACACTGAACAATTAAAGCTCAGTATTTGTGCAAATTAAATGTGAGCATAAAATGTTTACAGCTTCACAAGCGCCTCCAATTTAAAGAAATCACACTACATTTCTTTTTAAGTGCATGGATATATTTATATGGTCTAGAGGACAGTGTGGAAAAAAATAGATTTCGTAATGAATGTAAGCTGACGTTATTCAGGCTATGTTTAGCTTACCTCCTATAAATACTGAACCTACTCTGAAAAGGAAAATTGGCATCCAAGATCCTAACCTACTTCCTTCAGTATAAGAATATCACTGGCCTCCTAGAAACAAATGTATAAATTTAGGAGTTCTTCCTGCAAATCAGTACTCCCATGAAGAAGAAGAAGAAAAAAAAATCTGTACTGCCCAAGTATTCAGTGAAATCACTCAAAAGGGAAACCATTTGTAGCATAGGGCCTGAGAGACATGAGGAAATTTTTCTGTCTTTCGTTTCAGGTCTTATATCTGACCCTTGAGTATAATAAGACAGGCTATTATCCCCTTGTTCATCATGAAGATTAATGTTGAGACCAGTTGAAAATACTACTGCTCTGTTGGGACCTATCAGGACATCCTCAGACCTGTATGAACCCAAATTTAAACTTTTTAAATAGCAGAGCTAACGTCTCCTTCTAGTTAGATGCAAATGTCTCTCTTACCATTATCTCCTCGGTGTTGTTGCTGTAAGAGAGTAAGGATTCAGCATAGCTCCACATTATTTATGGCATCTTTTATACAAACTTCATTGCTAAATGTTAAAATATGCAGGAAGAGCACCTGAGCCCAGCTAGCCTGAGCCATTAACTCTTATTCAGAAGAAGAAAAAAAAGAAAAAAAAATAGCTTTGGAAATGGAGATTATTTCTTTTTTTTTTTCTGTGTTCTGTGCAGAATGCTTTCCTTTAAAAACGTTTGTTATCTAAATTCAGCGTGACAGAATTAAAATAAAAATAGGCAGAAAATGAATTTAAAAGAAAAAACTCATTTGGTTTAAAAAGCCACAGGAAAAGATATCATCTGTCATAGTGTTAAAGTTGGCTTTCTCTGTTCATATGGTTGTAAACACCTGTGAGCTGCTGGCACAGCATTTCACAGAATAACCCTTTTTTATAGAAAATCTACCCCACTGCCTGGAAATACAACGCATTTGTTCACCTCCTTTGTAACCTTTCCAAGGATCCTGGGCCAGTGTCTGATCAGGAACTGGAAAAAAAAAAAGGGGGGGGGGGGAATGAAAGGATGTTTTGTGACGGTGAGAGAAAATAATTCTGTAAAGGATCTCTAAGCACTTGGGTCCTGAGTGGGTGGGGACCTTCCTGCACGAGGATATATCTGGCAGTGTGCCCCAGCAGAAGCCGTGTTCCCCCTGGAGAAATAACAGAAGCTTTTAGGGAGAGCCTTACCAGCAAAGAAGCCCTTCACCGTGCAGTGCTCTGCCCACCCATGGGACCAGCCTTCGGTGTGGGTTTCAGGCTGGCTCGAGCTGCAAGTGGTGCAGGGTGAGGGGACACGGTGGGTTGTGCTTGTTCTGTCCTGCTGGGCACAGGATGGAAGCATGTCAGAGGAGAGAAGGAAGGCCATTCCGGATGATACTTGTTTTGTACCTGCTGGTTGGTTGTGTTTTTAAATATAGATTTAGTGCACTCAGGTGTAGTGGTGCTTTTGGATAGTAATCTGAAAGAAAACAGACTACAGTATTAAAAATATATATGCTTTTGGTTTTATACACAGTCAGCTGGAGACTTTGCAAATGCTACCTTTGGATTATGCTCTGGATTTCTCTTAAATAAAGACTGACAATCAGAGTTAAGTGAAATGTGAAATATAAAGCTCACAAAGAACAGATTCTCTTGGAGAAGATAGGATCGCTTTTTCTCCCTTGAGTTGTTCATTGATGGGAGGTTTTAGTTAGTTTGTTATTTCTTTTTTACTCCTGGAGGCAGTATACGAAGAAATTAAAAGCACAGCATGTGCCAAACACAGCTTTTGGCACTAGAGACGAGTGAATATGGGATCGTTAAAGAGATTTTCTAGACCATTTTAGCATAATCTTTTGAGGGTCTCTTGCATTGCTGCTAATAGAAATCCAGGGCTTGCTTTCTTAGAGATATGATAGCTTACAACAATTGGTTTTACTTTTCCGTAGGGGTGACACCACAACACACACACTGTCAGTTACACGCCACTGTCAGTGGTTCAGCCATGGGAACAGGAAGGTGCTAAATTGGGATAGCTTGCTACATGTGAGTGTCTTTCCATGCTGTTTTGAAATAAGAGTGCATAAAGTTTGCAGAAGACACATGATCGATGGTCCTAGTTGTTCATGCACACAATAAACACATCAGGGTCAAAACCAGAACATGTTCTCCTCCAAGCCTCAGTGAGCAGGTTACTCTAAGAGTTTTAGTGCACTTTTACCTACTTAGAACAACACATAAGGGTGTGGAGCGGGGACACTTCACCCAGAAGGGTTAAAGCAATAAGGAATTCCAATGACCCTGATCTTATACGCAGCACACATTGTAGAGCTGCACTCCAGCTGAGCAGCAGTAGTAGAGCAGGCATAATTGCTGTCCTTACTCTCCCCAAGGCACAGGGAGTACTGCTTGATCAAGGTCATCCACGAATATTCAGCACAAGAGCAAGCAGTCAAATTCAAATTGCCTGGGATCCAGTTCACGCGAATTTCACAAGTTACTCTTCCGTACTTGCAGAAACCTAAAGTCAATGGTTATGAAGTTAATGTTCCACTAAATTTATGCCGGATTATGTGGTATATACCCACAAACTTTCCATATACCTACAGGAGATAGCAAAACCAAAGCACTGAAATTGAGTCATTCGGAACATAGATATGAACACAAGACTGTGCATGTAGAACTAAGACTAAAGCATTTCCTTCTACTCTGTGGCTGGATTTCAAGATTACCTTTTCCTGTTCCATCTCACTATCAGATGTTACATGTTTTAAGCAGACAAGTGCAATCTGCGAATTTGTTGGTATTAAAAAAAAGAATTAACCTCCCACTTGAAATACAAAGGGTTACAAACAGAGAAGGTGCTCAGACAAAAAAAGTAAGAAAATGAACAGAAGCAAGAAATGCTTTGTGCAGGAGCTGACAATTGACCTAGAATAATATCATATGAAGATTAGGGAATCGGTGGGTTGACAATGAAGCTGATTGAAGGCTATCATCTGAGGCACACAGACAGGATGACAGCCTTTGGCTAAGAGCTCTTGCTCCCGTGAGGAGTCAGACAGCTAAAGCAACAAGCATATTTCTGCTAGAATAAAGAGTATCCCACCTGAGCAAAGTTCAGATGCTGCTGTGTGACTGTGCATGTCATTCCCATAGTAAATGAATGACATACCTTTTATGTAAAACACTGAAAAAGAAAGCCAATATAATCAACTAAAACTGACGATATCTTACTATGTATTTGACATTGATTGTGGGATTTTAATCATTCATTGTATTTACATTGCAATTTTGTGGATGATAAAAAATAAAAATGAAATTGCTGTGCTCTGGCCAGCACAAAAGAACTAATAAACCTATGGGAGAATGAGCTGAAATCTACTCTGGCTCATTTGTTATCAAGGAAAATGCTTGCTCTGTTTTAAAGTCGTCAGTACAAAAACCAGTGCACAGACCAGAAAGGATACATCTGGATTTTCAAACCACATCCTGAGTCATCAAAATTGTCTTATGAACAAAAAAAGGCTTTTCTTGTAAACTGATTTAAATAGATAACATGTCGTAATGATAAAGGAATAATAAACACAGAATTCACACCACAACTTAATTGTTTACTTTTCAACATGTAATATACTTCAATATATGCATGCTGCTACAGTAATTTTTTTCTCTGTATCATCTTCCTCCCGTATTTTAAACTAACGCAATAGGCTTATGAATGGTAGGAAATTAAGAAAGATCGTGAAGGGTGACAAGGTACCAGTGAAGTGAGGAAGTGAAAATAAGAAGTGGTGTTCAAATCAGATATGGTATCAGATCTGTAATTGGCATAGAACTATCTTGGGTATTAGCAGTGGATGATTTCTATTGCCTCAGAGAGAGGAAGCTTTATTTATGGCTCCAGAGCTTTTAGAACATCTCGGTTATTCTTGCCTTTGCTCTTTCCTTTAGGGGTGGTCTTTTTCACTGTTTGTTCCAGTGCCACTATTTGCTGTCAGTGAACGTGTTCCCTTTCATGTAGTCACTCCTCTGAGACTTAGGCATGTTTGTTTGGAAATCGTCTGGCTGAAACTGAACTCGTGTGGAAGAAAGTCCTTTGAGTTGTCTGTCCAGAGCCCTAACCTTGCCCTGGGGAGAGAATTTGAAGATAATGAACACAGCTTTGAAAAGAATGGGTATCCTTTGCTGTCAGTTTGAGCCTTTGACTTTGCTCTTAGATGTCATGGTTATGCTCACATTACAAGCTAGATACTGTACTCTGTTCACCTACCTTGGGCAGTGCCCAGCTTCCTCTGTCCTTTCACCCTTCTCCTCAAATATGTGTTCTTCAATTTTATAAGGAAAATCCTCTTTGTATTTAATCTATCCATGCCAGAAAGAGGAATGTAAGCAGGACCAGTTGTCACAGAAGAGTGGTTAGCAAGCCTGCAACCAGCTCACAGCAAATTGCACATTTCAGCAGTCTCCATGGGAGTGGGAGCAGAAGGCTGAGCAGCTTCACCTTGACGTGGTGGCAGCCTCTGCTCCCTAAGGTCACAGCCTGCTCTAAATTAGATCTTAGGGGGAGAAGAAACAACCAAGTGTCTGAATTGCCATGTACAGTCTTTCTATATGCTTCCCCTCTCTGTTTAACTCATGTTAAACTGATGTTTCCCTGATGTTTGGTAGCAACTTCTAACACCCTTTCAAGAGATGCTAATGTATAAGTTTCTAAACTTATACTATTTCTAAATTAAAGCTTGATAGCCCTTAAAAATGCTGTGCAACTCATTTAAGTCAGATTTTAGATAGTCTAAGAGAATATGCCCCCCCCCCCCCCCCTTTACACTGTGGTTGAAATGATCTAAGCTGTTCTTTGTAGTTATTTCAAATTTTATATCCTTTTTTTCAGGAAATGAATAGCGCGGTGTGAAAACAAATTGTGTAAAGGGACTGCTGACAGGACGTTTAAGTGAAGCATGGACATTTCAATTGAAGTACAGTGTGTTAGTCAAATGCTACCCGCTGAGCTGATTAGCAGTAGCTGGGTATAATTCTGTAGCCTGTGTTATATGGGAAATCATACTAGAAAAATGAATGGCCTTCTCTCTGAAGTATGTGAATCTATAAATGCTCTGTGCTTTGGTATTTACTTTCTCTTTGTCTTACATTCTGGAATGGCCAAGAGTCGTGTATATGCTTTCATGGCGCATCCATTTTCTTAAGTGCATGGTGGAGTGAGAGGAGCAGAGATTGCAGGGAAGGAGCTGATTGTTCTGTTAGCTTGAGGTTTTTGTTTGCTTGTTTTTTTGAATGGAGGTGATAGTTTTAGGATGAAAAGGCTTTTAAGGTTTTTGCTGGACTAAACCTTTTGTGTATTTGTTAAATAAACAAAGTGTATTGTATATCTAAACCTTCAAACAGAGGCTTTAAAAGTCCCACAATGTCTGTGTGCCTGTCACTGCTGCCAGAACTCTCTGGTGAAAGGCAGGAGTGTCTGCTGTCACACAAGTGCAAAACTTAGCTTTTCTCCCTGCCTGTCCCTTGGATGCTCCATCTGGTTTTGTTTCCATACCTGTCACGTACTTGTATTTTTCATTTTCACAAACCTGTGCAAACCCTGTATAATAGTTACATTTCATTTCAGGATATCTTTATTAGCCTTTTCCCAGCACGCCACAGCCCCAAACCTCTGTTTTAATGAACGTCTTATCAACAGATCTACTCCATGCTAGATTGAGTTTGTTTTCTGATTTTGAGGGCAACAATCCCAAAGTTCATTTTGCTATTGCTACTGAAGAAGGAGTAGGATTTTGGGATCACTTCAGTCAGACTTCAAGATGCAGAAGTATTTTTGGTTATGTTTTTCTTCAACTTGCAGCAGTCATACAGTATCACAGAAAGATGCAGTCAGTGAGCACTTCATTGTCTCAGATATGTCCTGTACTTCGTGGTAAGTACACGTGTGCGAATAATAGAGCAGAACTCGTCTGACGTGCTGACAGTTTTACAAGGCAAAGAAGACACATTCAGAATGTTATTGCATCATTTTAATTAACAGTCAGAGTGAACTCTCTGTTTCCTTCATTCTTAACATTAAACAGTAGAAAACATCAAAGCTGAAACAAACAAGTTAAAACAATATATGGTGAGATATATATACACCAGGAAACAATAATACAGTACAATAAAATACACAATAATTGCTCAGCTTTTTGAAGGCTGGATCAACTGGGTTAATATTTTAAGCTGTAGTCCCATTACTCACAAGAAAAACACCATATATATGAATTACTTATCCTTTGCAAAGCCCCGTTAACTTCACTGTGGTTTTAGGTTAATGTAACATTTTTTTCTTATGGCCTCCATTAGGGTAGGGGGCATTTTTACTGGTTCTTGACTGGTAGGGAACTGGTGGTGGTGGGTCTTTTCAGTAATACTGTTTTCAGAGAATTGATCCACCTTTTTTAATCATAGTCAGCAGCAGCCAAACAAAAGCAGTTTGTTTCTACAGTGGAATCAATAAAATGGGAAATATATTATGGCTTAGCTGGGGATACATGCTTTCTACCTTTGCCTGCTTAGTCTCTGTTTAAGGGTAGGTTTTCCTACCATTCATATTCTGTTAGTCATGTGTTTGCTTTGTGTGATCTGTAATCCACTCAGAAAATATGTGCCCTCTGCAATACAATAATATATTTTAAAAAAATGTTTGCTGCTAATATAACATGCTATATTGATTCAGCTTGGGTTTTCTAGTGTTTTCCTGGTTGTGATGAGAAAGATGGTGTAATTCTTAACCAAATGGAAAAGAGCTTAATTTTCATGCAAACCAATATTCAACAGAATCATAAAGCCCTAGCCCTGGTAATAAAAATTGAAGCTGATGTTATTAATGCATCATTCCAGATACACAGAGCACCATTATGTGACTCCTGGGTTGAGTAAAACTTCATGTAATCACAGTGGCCATAGACTTAAACCCTATAAAGCTGGAAACTTCAACAGATGGCCATTGTCAATGCAGCTTCTAAAAGCTTTAGAGCTATGTTGTGTTAGGGCACCAGATATGACTTACTCAGTGGTAGCTTTTTAAATTACAATTACTGAACATAACTGATCTGCATTATGGAAGTAATAATAATAATACTTTGCACTCAGTAACATGTGTGAGGGTCTGAAAGATCTTAACCAAGGTTTTGAAGATTCCCTTTCTGCTTATTGAAAATAAAGAGCATGCAGGGGTTGTTGGAGCGTGAGAGGATCGAGAGCTAAGGGCGGCAGCAGCAGCGGCAGGCAGGCTGCGGGTCAGCAGCCAGGCCACACTCTCTGAGGGCCTGGGGCTCTGGTCTCTGGCATGGGCCTGGGCTGCAATCTCCCACTTCCAAAGTGTATCAGTAATGGAAGGAATCATAGAATGGTTTGGGTTGGAAGGGACCTTAAAGCCCATCCAGTTCCAAGCCCCCTGCCATGGGCAGGGACACCTCCCACCAGACCAGGTTGCCCAAAGCCCCATCCAGCCTGGCCTTGAACACCTCCAGGGGTGGGGCATCCACAGCTTCTCTGGGCAACCTGTGCCAGGGCCTCACCACCCTCTGAGTGAAAAAATCTTTCTAATATCTGATCTAAAAATTTTTTTTTTTTTTTTTTTTTTTTTTTTTTAAATTTAAAGCCATTACTCCTTGGTTGAAATGTCTGTATTTGAGATTTACTTTTGTCTAGTCGGTAGTTGTCTTTTTTCTTTTTCTTCTTTTTTTTTATTTTCACAAAGTGATTCTGTTTTTCATTTTCAGGGTCTGGAGATCACATGTGAAAGTATCCTGGTGGCTGTTCTCTCTGACTGTTTTTGTTTTATCTTTCAGATCGATATGATTGTGACTTTGGGTGGACTTGGAGGACGCTTTGACCAAGTAATGGCATCAGTGGAAACACTTTTTCATGCAACAAATATCACTCCTTTTCCAGTGATAGTTATCCAGGAGTGCTCGCTGATTTACCTCCTTCAGCCTGTAAGTGCTGTGAAAAGTTACTTCATAATACACCTGACCTGCCATCTCCCCTCACCCTGTAGGTCTGGCACTATTAACTGCTCATTTTCTTAATTGTAATCTATAGAGACACAACCTAAATTGAAAATATATTGCAGAGCAGTGGACAGCAAATCATATGCTCTGCACTCCTGCCTTGGAAAAGATCATTTTTAGTTTGTTCAGGATAGGTTTGTTTAAAAGGGGAGGAAAGCTAAATCTGAGTAAGTTTGGGATTCTGATTATAAACAAACAAACAAAAAAACATCTTTAAACTTTTTAATTAGATTCCAGTAAGTTTAAATTTAGCATGCAGCCCTTTGCATGTTGAATAGCAATACAGACATCTGCAGTATGAGAAAAAAAAAAAAAAAAAAAAGCTACAAGATGAAGATACGACGGAGTTCCTGACAAACGTGTCAGGTAGAGTTCTTGTGTGGTCTGAGTGGTGCAGTTCATTATGATGTGGATTCAGTGAGGATCAGCAAGGGAATTCATTTAAGATGTATTACTTTTTTGCATGTGGTTTCAGGTCTTATTCCATTTATTGATTCATAAAACAACACACACAAAAGATCTTGCAGGGCTTCTGCTTCTAAGTCTTAAATTAAAGGCAAATCTAAGTATCAAAGAGTCTTCTCTAACAGCAGTTCATTTGCTTGAAAATATCTTTTTCCTGATGTCAGGGTTTCTAGACACTTAACTAACTTTTCCATTTTACCTTAGACAGCGTATTTCATTAAAATAAATAACATTCACAGATAAATTTGACAAAACCCTGCAACACACATGCTTTAGTGTAATTTGAGAAAAGAATTAATAAGGTTCTATGAGATTATAGATTTAAATCCACAGGGGGAAATGCTGTATTAACAACTTTTAAGCACTGTGTCTGCAGGAAAGACTGTAGGCGCAGGAGCTCATTTGCCAGTATGGCCAGGAATGACTGTGATCATTAGTTGCAATGCTATATGACTAGAGGCAGCAGAGTGAGGGGGAAGTAGGGTTGAAGGATAACTGTGGTTAAACTCTGGAAGTGAGGAGTAACTCACATATGGCTGGTCTATGTGTGCAGCATTTTACTGGCCACAGTTGATTAATATTAGGATACTTTTAAGAACATGTTGAAGAGCTGAAATAAGATGGAGAATTCCAAATTTAGCTTACAAAATACTTACTTGGACTGGAAAGACTACTGATTCTTTTAATTCATCTTTTCCATAAGTGACTTTGAAATGTCACAGAATCACAGAATTGTAGGTGTTGGAAGGGACCTCGAGAGATCATTGGGTCCAATCCCCCTGCCAAAGCAGGTTCCCTAGAGAAAGTTTTCCTAGTCATGCATAAGGTTGCTTTCAGAAGAGTCTTCAATGAATAATTAACCCCTTTGCAACTTGAAAAAAAAAAAAAAAAAAAAAAAAAAAAAATGATCTGTGCATTTAAATAGAAATTAGAGGTTTCTAACTGTTCAGGTTTGCTGGAAAAAAAATTGTGTGCTGTTTTTATCATGCTGTATGAGAAGCATTTAACTTTTTTGTTGGTGGGGATAGTTCCACAGGATATTATTTTCTACCATCCCTGGCTGTCAATCTGCATTGCTGGTAACTGACATCTGTAACTTCAGGCTGTTTCTAGCATTCAGGAATAAAGGGCAGATATAGAGGGCAGGCCTTTTAAGCAATCTTAATGCTGACTTTAACACAAAATTGCTTTTCACTGTTGGTTTAAACTTGTCGCTGTCAGTATCTTCAGTCAACTGTCGTGGTACCTCCAGATAACAGTATTAATCCTGTATAGTTTAGATAAAAATCAAGTGAGTAGTTTACACATAGGGACAAACAGGAATACTTAGCTTGGACGTACTCTTTTTTTGCTATGGAGTTCAACATGGTATTTTTCTCTTGTAAACATCCACAGTCTCTCTTTCCCTTCTCTTGTTTGTAATTTTAAAATCAAGGTGGGAGGGAGTTGAACACAGAGGGAGACCAACTGACTTTTTGAATGCAAGTATGGAAACTGCAACAAATGAAGCAAAGTTTTGAGATCCAAATGCTAATGCAAATGATAAACTTAAGAGCATCTTGCTTTTCCTGTAAAATGTAGATCTGAAATCCTTCTCTCTTGGGTAAGGAGAATCTGATCTTTTTTGGATTCTTTGGATAAGATATATGAGCAAAATATAACTATATTTTTGCTTTGGAATTACATTAACCCTCTGCTCACTATAGTGGGAGATTAGTATTGGTTCTATATCATGTGTACCTAGGCAGAAGCTAAAATACTTAGATAGAGCAGTGAAACTGGTAATCCCTTAACAGCCCTAGGAAGGATACAAAGAGGAATAGCAAATCAAGCTGCTGAACATTTAGCTACTAATACAGAAACTAAGGGGATGACTCAGTGAGTGACTGCATAGGAAAAAAAGAGTACTTCCAATCTAAGGATTCCTGTTTGTCCCTATGTGTAAACTACTGACTTGATTTTTATCTAAACTATACAGGATTAATACTATTATCTGGAGGTACCATGACAGTTGACTGAAGATACTGGCAGCAACAAGCTTAAACCAACAGTGAAAAGCAATTTTGTGTTAAAGTCAGCATTAAGATTGCTTAAAAGGTCTGCCCTCTATATCTAAGTACACAAAAAGTTACTAATTTGTCTGAAATAGTTAATCCATATTATTAGAATGTTGAGATAGAAGGGCACAGGAAAAAAAATAATAATACACCTGTAAAGGTACACAGTGGTGTAGGAAACGTGGTTGGAGTCTTGCTAGAAGTCTTCAGAATGAAAGAGAAAGACAGCAAGGACGTCTGACTGAATCCACTGCAGACTACCAAGCAAGGAGGACCAGGTCAACAAAGCCTTTTTTTTGTTAACCAATAATATTATCCATGTACTGAATGTAAGGGTAATCACATTTTTATGCAGGAGTCTCTTGGGTTATAGGCAGACAGTGCAAGTTTTTGAAACGTATTGGGAAAAACGTTGTGTCATGGAAAGCGAAGAAACCTGCAAGAACACTCTGGAGTCAGAAATAGGGAGACTATGTAAGAATTCCAGGAGGTGATGCTTTCTCTAAAACACTGTCTAATGTGATGACTGAAATTTTAAAAAGGGGGAAAAAAAAAAAAAGAAAGAAAGAAAAGTGGGGAGGTGGGGGCCAGGAGGGAGTTTCTCTGCACTGAATAGTCACCTCATTTCTTTCTATAGTGGAGGGGAAGGGTCCTATAGGGGAAGGGAACATGAATCCTTAATAAGGAGTAACCACTTCTATGAGCGGGATATTTTATGTAACAGTCCATACATTTTATGCTTCAAATTTTAGTAATATCAATTACCATTAGAATATACCCTGGCTGAAGAGCATTAGGCTCTTAGAGTCATGTTTATCATGCTAGCCATGCTCAGTACGAATGGCTTAAGATTTCACATACATACTTTCTCATTTTCTGGTAGTGTGCTTCTCAGGAGTACAGAAACATTAGCTTCTGTACACTGAGCATAAATTATCTTTTTTTCTGTGAGTTTTATGGCAGTTTGTAATACAAGGTAATAGGATTTATGACCAAGAAATGAGAAGATGTCCAAGAGTTAATGAGGCCTGTCTTTTACATTATACTGAGCAACTCAGTGTTCCCCATGCAGAATTCTTGAAGTGGCATGTAAGGGAGAAGATCTGTTAGCTACACATGAAAATGCATTACAGACGCATACCTATGTCAATTAGCTGGCTCTTCCAAATGAGTGTATGAATGCTTTGATAACCCTTTTTTCTCAGACACAGCTTTTCTTGTGTGTGCATGTCTTCCTTCCAAGGGAGAGTGAAGAGTAAATTAACATCATACATAGTAGACCAGCAACTAAATATGAGCAATAAGAATCAGAAGTCTCATTCCTCATTCTTGGCTGTCTTTTACTTCTTGGCTTCCTTGCTGTCTTGGCTATTCTTTACCGTCATTTCATTGAAGAGAAAGTAATTGTATGGTCTTTTGATCTCACAGTCGCCTAGTTTGTAAATTGGATAAGAGCCATGTCTTTCTCTGAATGAGCACTGTGAGGCTTGTGTAGTTTTTAACAAAACACCCTTACATTCTCAGCTCTGCACTGAAGTGGAACACAGTATTACTGTAACAGTAACAGCAGTATTAATAAGGCCTTTAATTAACATAGGCGTTGGCATACTGTAGGCTGTGCAGCTAATTAGTTAGCATGGTCCCAAGCACAGTTTTAGTGAGAGCCAGCTATCATTTTCACGGACAGTGCCTTGGCAGAGTCCGGGGCTACCATAGCTTAGTAACTGCCTACTAAGCGTTTTGGATGGTACCACTTCATTTTGGGGGCAAGAGAGAACAACCATAATATGCATGTGAGCCATGCTGTGCCCATTGGCTTGAGGTCCAGAGAACAGTACTTGGACCACCTTACACATGCAGACAGAGTGACCAGGTATAGAGTTCTGCTCCTAGCTGCAGGCACTGCGATAGATACAAGCTGAGGAAGGTACAAGACTGACAACTTATTCTGCTGTAGTGTGCTGCTGCAGTTTTCTACGTCAGTGTTCTTTGTTTTTATTTGTATCCATGCTTGGAGAGTCAAATGTAATGGGAAATTCAAGGTATATATATTCAGTTTCTGAGTTTTCTTTGGCAGTTCCTTGAATATCATAACTAGCTCCTTGAGTATCGTGGGAACTTCAAAAATGAGTTATCAGTTTGGTTTTGTGCTGCCTCATCTGTGTAAGAAACATCTGGTTTGCACTGACATTCAGTGGAGAAAATCCTTAGTGCGCGTGTCTCTTTTGGAGGATAACTTTGGAATATGGGAAACCTGACATTATTTGTACATCTTGTGGGTAGGTTCTGTTGCAATAAGGAAGGGGGGGGGGAGGGTTAAACATGCATTTAATATTTAAACAAAATATTTATTGTCCTTCCTCATTCCGAAAGGCTACCTTTCCTATTTGGTTTCTGCTCTCCAAGAGATCTCCTGAAACTTAAAGTAGTCGACAAAGCAGTGAGTCTCTTCCTCAGTCTCCCTGTAGGTCACTTGAATGAGCATTTATGGAGTTCTCAAACATATAATTTTTGTTCCTGGTTAAATACATCTTTCTACTGTTTCTTCTAATGAGAAAGCCAGCTATTCAGCTGGACAGAAATACTTCCAATATCTAAAAAATTAGATCTCTTGAGCCCTTGTCTGAGAGCCTAACTTGTTCAAAGGAGTCTCAGAAGCCCTTGTGGAAAGGGTTTTTGTGCTTCCAGAGCACATTTTCCAGGGGGTTGAAAGAAAAAAATAATAAATAAATAAAATGAAGTTGCTATGTTGGTCGTTTAGCTGCCTTAGTTTCCTTCTTTTGTAAGAAAACTTGAGGATTTTGCTACAGCTCAACTTCCATCCTTAAACATATCACGACTGTTAGAGATACAACCTGTCTTTTTCTTCTTTCTTGGAGAAACTCCACTGGGCTGGTAATCACTTATTCATTCTTGCCTTGTATTTTTGTAATGGTCCTGTCTAAATGGGACCTTCAGAATGCTCCAGGCCCGAATGACTTCAGTTTATTTCATGGTATTGTATGGCTATCAAGTGCTGTTGCTTCAAGTTTACCACAGGATATCTGTGTTTTGCCAGATGTCAGTGATCCAAATTTAATTCATATTTTTGTCAGTCACTTCCTGAACTAGCAAAGATTTTACTTTCTACCTTGTTTCTCGCTGTTACCAAAGGAAAATCTTAGTCGGATCTTCTCGTAGTAGCTAAATTCTTTATAGCTTAGCTATAATCCAGCATCAGTAAAAGTGCAGTATAAAATGTAGAAAAATATATATATATTATCTTAGAAATCATAACTAGCTTCTGCAACAATCATACCCTTTCAAATTTTTTAAGTATCAGTTAAAAATGCAGTTTGCATCAAGTTGTGAAGCATTTGGAAAAATGTAGATTTTTTTTGTAGACTTGTTTGCAGAGGATGACATCTAATACCTATGGACTACTTCTGTATAATGAAGACATATGCAAAATATTTAAATATTTTGTCTACAGCTGCTCCTTAGACAGACAGATATTGCAACAATTTTTTAAGTCAGTTTGTTAGCTTGCAGGTAACCACTTAATAAAAAACTTTGTCTTTCAGTGAGGAAAGGAAAATAACAAGCCATCATTGCCAAGTAAAAAATATTTCTTTTTACTAAATGAGATTTTCACCTAACTCTTAAGAAATAAGTAATAATCTATGGCAGGATATGTTAATCACACGGCTGTTTTTAAATTCACATATTAATGGTTCCTTATATCAAAGGACTTCACTCCTATACCGGTATTTTGTGGCGAGCTAAAGAGTTTCCAAGCTTTTCATGAATAGATTTTTGACAACAACAACAAAAGAAAACTAGTATCTAAAAGATAATTAATATTGATTCCAAATCTTATGAACAGATTTAAATACTTTGTACATAATTCAGATAAGTTTTCTAACATTTTTTGTTTTGTTTTTAACTTTAGAAAGAAAAAAAATCAAGTGCTTGTTTCTATGAAGGTCTCATATATTGGTATTTTTGATTGATTTTGTTTTATTTTTATGATTATTTTGTTGTGGTTTAAAGTATGTCTCCCACCTGACACCCACAGGGGATAACACAATATTTTGGATGTTTAAGGTAAACAATCAGACATAAAGGATTAAAGAAATTTAAAGGGATAATTATTGACACATTCTGTGACTTGCCTGATCAGAGTTCAGCCCCTTTACAAATTAACCACCCTAGAGCAAGTCTTGTTTTCTCCTTCTGATCTTACTTTTTCTTTCATTTTTCTTGACTCTTGGATCCCATCAAATGTCTTTTCTCAGTATGTCATGATTTAGTTTAATTCTGCAGAAAACATTCTTGTTTTAACTTCAGCAGCCACTGGTTTCCTGAAGATTTTCTCCCAGGGTTCATCTCCTTCCAACAGTCACAATTTATGTAATCTTCTGCTGTACTACTACTGCTATGAAGTATTAGTTCATCAATGCCCTTTTGTCGTACTGACTTCATCTCTTCCTCTTGGGTCTCGTAGTATTTTCTCTTGATTCTTCAGTTGTATTATAATCAATGTGGACTCATCTATGTAGTACTGGAAACTATTGAGGCGATGTCTACTGCAACATGCCTGTGTACCACAAATTATACTGAGTTATAACTCTGTTCAGCTTTATTGTAGTGAACCAAATGTCTCAAGTCCCTGGATGCTGTGGTACCCACTAAATGACACTGCCTCTATCACAGCATGTTACTGCCTTGCTTGAGATGAATTCCACCAAAGTTTTGTAGTGAGTGCTTTCATCTTCCGGTATTGAAATACTTCAGTGCCAATTTGGGGGTATGTGATTTTTTCACTCCTTATCATTACAGAAGGTTCTGTATGGAAACTAGCAGGTATGAAAAGTCTGTAATCTGAAGGCAGAGCCTCTTCTGGAAAGAGAATGAATGCCTGGAAAACATTTTATTGCATGCTATTAAAAAAATGTAGCAGGCAAAATCAATATTACTGTTCTGAGACTGAATGTAAATGACAGTAAAAATTGAAGTGATAATAGGTGACAAATCACTATCTACTACAAAAACAAAACAATCAGAATTCTAAATACTTAATGGCTGTCCAAGCCTGAAGGATTGATGGATTCTTCTAGAAGAAAACTTTCTGCTCAAATCTGAATACTGGCTTCAGTTGAAATTGCAAAAGGTGAGCATCTGTAGTCTGGCCTCATAGTTATATTTGAAAATATGTTGTCTGTAAAATTGCTTGGGCTTTTCCAATCCCTTTCAGAACTACTGCTAATTCTGTGTCTGCTGTGGCAGTGGTGTAAACTGTATCAATTTACAGTTTCTGTTTAAAAATATTTAAATTAAAATGTTAAAAAAATAAAAAAAAGATCAGTGCAAAAGAAGGATTATGTTTAGTAAAATCAGGTCCTGGGAAAAAAGCTGTACTACTAAACAAGATTTAGCTACAGCTACTTGTAGGAAGTCATTTCCTTGCCATAGGAGGTTATTTACTTTGCAATCTGAATTTTCTTCATGTTGGTAACAACTGGTTACATTACTTCAGAACACATTGTCTGCTGTTAGCATGACATCCCAAAAACAGACAGTTATCAGGGATTGCATTCTTCAATGTATTTTAAGAATGCAATGTTTCTACCACCCTAAAGTTAAGTGCAATTGAAAATACTTGCCAACAGTGCTGCTGGGCCCCATTAACCCCCAGGGCTGCATTAGCTTCCTACTTATAATCCTAAAATCGAGATATTTGGAGTGAATGGGTTCATAGTGAAAGCAAGAAAAGGAGGCTGGAAGCTTGTGACTTCTGGCAGTAGGACGAAGGCTGCTTCTCTACCCTCAACTCTAAATTTATAGAATTGGTAATGTGTCCTAAGAGCCAATTATGGAATCATAGAATTGCTTGGGATGAAAGGGACCTTAAAGATCATCTAGTCCCAACTAGGCATCTAGTTCCGTGCCATGAGCAGGAATGCCACCAACTAGAACAGGTTGCCCTGGCCTTAAACACCTCCAGGGATGTTCTCTGGGCAACCTGTTCCAATGCCTCACCACCTTCTGAGTGCAGAATTTCATCTTACCCTCTAATCTAAATCTCCCTTCTTTTAGTTTAAAACCATTCCCCCTTGTGCTGTCATTATCTACCTGAGCAAAAAGTTGCTCTCCATCTTTCTTATAAGCTGCCTTAGAGTGGTGAGAAGCTGCAGTTAGGTATCCCTGGAGCCTTCTATTCTCCAGGATGAATGGATGAACAGCCCCAGTTCTTCCAGCCTTTCTTCGTGGCAGAGGTGCTCCAGGCCTCTGATCATCTTCATGACCCTCCCCTGGACCCACTCTAACAGCTCCACATCCTTCTTGTTCTGGAGGCCCCAGACCTGGACACAGCACTCCAGGTGGGGCCCCATGAGGGCAGAGCAGAGGGGGATAATCGCTTCCCTTGATGTGCTGGTCACTCCTCTATTGATGCAGCCCAGGATGCAGTTGGCCTTCTGGGTGGCAAGCACACACTGCTGGCTCATGTGGAGCTTTTCATCTACCAGAATTCACAAGTCCCCCTCTGCAGGGCTGCTCTCAATGAGTTCTTCTCCCAGTCTGTCCTCGTGTCTGGGATTGCCCTGACCCAGGCGCAGCACCTTGCACTTGGCCTTGTTGAACCTCATTAGGTTCACATGGGTCTACTTCTCTAGCTACTTCAGGTCCCTTTGGATGACATCCCTTTCTTTTGCTGTATTGATTGCACCACTCAGCTTAGTGTCATCTGCAGACTTGCTGAGGGTGCTCTTGATCCCATTTACTACAACACTGATAAAGATACTAAGCAATATTGGTGCCAAAAAAGACCCCTGAGGGACACCACTTGTAACCAGCCTCCACCAGGCCTTAGAGCCATTGACCACACCTCTCTGGGTGCAACCCTTCAAATCAATCTCTCTCCAATTTGGAGATCAGGATGTCATGTAGGACTGTGCCAAAGGCCTTACAGAAATCCAGGTAGACATTAGTCGGTCTTCCCTTGTCAACTGATGCAGTCACTCCATCACAAAAGGCCACCAGATTGGTCAGGCACGATTTGCCCTTGCTGAAGCTATGCTGGCTGTCCCAGATCACCTCCTTGTCCTGCATCTACCTTGACATTGCTTCCAGGATGATCTGTTCTGTGATCTTACTAGGCACAGAGGTGAGGCTCACTGGTCTGTAGGTCCCCAGGTCCTCCTTTTGACCCTTTTTAAAAATGAGAGTGATGTTTCCATTTTTCCAGTCACCAGGGACTTGAGCTGACTTCCAGGACTTTTCAAAGTCTGATGGAGAGAGGCCTGGTAACTCGATGAGCCAGTACCCTCAGGGCCCTGGCATGCATGTCATCAGGCCTCATAGCCTTGTACCTGTTCAGTTTCAACAGGTGGTCTCGAACCTGCTCATTGCTTTCCATGGGAGGGACTTTGCTCCCCCAGCCCTCTACAGGTTCAGGGAAATGAGAGATGTGGGAAGCCTGACTGGCAGTGAACGCTGACACAAAGTAGTTGCTGAGTACTTCAGCCTTCTCCATGTCTGTTGTTACCAGTTCTCCCTTCTCATCCTTCAAAGGGGGTACACTCGCCTTGGCCTTTATCTTCTGAGCTATGTTCCTATAGAATCCCTCCCTGTTATTCTTTGCATCCCTTGCCAAGCTCAATTCCATTCATGCCTTGGCTTTCCTGATCCCATCCCTGCACGTCCTGACTGTATCCCTGTGCTCTTCCCAGGCCACGTGTCCCAGTTTCCACTGCCTGTGCATTTCCTTCTTGAACTTCAGTCTGACCATCAGGTCCTTGCTCCACCTTCCTGGTTGTCTGCCCTCCCTGCTCACTTTCTGACACAGAGGGATGGAGAGTTCTGTTGCTCTAAGAAAAATACCCTTAAAGAGTTCCCAGCTCTGTTCAGCTCCTTTGCTCCTAAGGATGGTGTTCCAGGGGATCTTGCCTACTAGGTCTTTAAATAGCTGGAAGTTCACTCTTTGGAATTTCAAGAATTCCTGACTTTGTTGTTTGCCAGGCCTATATGCCTTGAGATCACAAACGGAACCAGAGCAAGGTGACTGCAGTCCACACTGCCTCTGATCTTAACCTCTTTAATGAGTTCATCTGCACTGGTGAGCACCAGTTCCAGTAACATTTCTCCTCTGGTTGGTTTATCTAATAACTTGGTCCAGGAAATTATTCTCAGTGCACTCCAGGAGTCTCCTGGATTGCCCACATCCTGCTGTGTAGTTTTCCCAGCAGACATCCAGATGGGTGAAGTCCCCCATCAGGATAAGAGCATCCAAGGATGATGCTTTGTGTAGGTGAAGCAAGAAGGCCTCACCAATAGGCTCCCCTTGATCAGGCAGTCCATAGCAGACCCCAACCACAAGCTGCCCTTTATTGTTCTGATCCTTAACTTTTACCCACAAGCTCTCAACCTGTCCATGGCTGTTTCTCAGAGGCAGCTCCTCTCAATCAATCCATTCCCTAACAGAGGACAACACCCCCGCCCCTCCTTCCCTGCCTGTCTCTCCTGTAAAGGAGCCCTCTGTTCTGGTGTTCCAGTTATGGGATCTCTCCCCCCATGTTTCCGTGGCAGCACTCAGGTCATAGTTTTCTAATTGCACTGTGGTTTCCAGCTCCTCCTGCTTTTTTTCCCATGCAGCATGCACTGGTGTAGCAGCACTTCAGCTGAGCTACCAGCCAAACCACCTTTTCAGAAGAACCCTTCCTAATTGCTTTGGGACAGTTCACAAGTATTTCCGTGTTGTTTCCTAAAGTGACAATATTCCCAGGTACCATTCTGTCACTCCGAAGTACATCCCCTTCCCCTGCTACATGTAGTTTAAAGCCCTGCTAAAAAGCCCAGCCCACTTACTGCCCCAAACACTCTTGCCCCACGTGATTAGGTGTGCCCCAGGTGGTGTCAGCATACCCAGTCAGTCTCTCAAAAGTGCGCTCAAAATCATAGAACCCAAACCTTGAGCATGGCACCAGCCATGCAGACAGTTGTCCATTCGTCTCCTTCATTGTGGGTCCCAGTCACCAACTGGGAGGATAAATGAAAACACTACTTGCTCTCCCAGTCCCTTCAACATCTTTCCAAAGGACATATAGTCCATTTTGATATTTCAGTCTCTTTGTGGCAGCCTCATTTGACCCTACATGAAAGAGCAGGAATGGGTGGTAGGATTCAGTCCCCACCAAGCCTGCTAGTCTCTTCATAATATCATGAATGCGGGCTCCGGGCAAGAAGCAAACCTTTCTGGAGATATTATCTGGATGACAAAAAGGTGCTTCAGTGCCTCTCAGCAAGAAGTCTCCCATTGCTAACACTCTTCATGCCTTTTTTGTGGCATGGGCTCTGATGCAGGTGGTTGACTGGGCCAACTTTGTACAGTTGCCCTTTTCTAGGTCTTTACCAATGAAAGGGAGCAAAGTCCTTCAGGGAAAGCCATCTCAGCATTAGATAAGATGTGAGGAAATGGTCTCAAGTTGTGCTAGGGGAGGTTGTTTTGGACAATAGGAAGAATTTATTCATGGAGAGGGTCAAACTTTGGAACAGGCTGCCCAGGGAAGTGGTAGGGTCCCCATCCCTGGAGGTATTTAAAAGATGTGAGGATGTAGCACTAATGGACATGGTTCTGCGATGGGACTTGGTAGGGTAGGTTGATGGTTAGGCCTGATGATCTTGAAGGTCCCTTCCAAGCTAAATGATTCTGTGATTAGCAGCAGGAGGAAGCAGCAGGTAACAGTGACTGGAGATGTCTTTCCTCAGGAGACAGAGGCACCCATCAGTGCTGATCAGACATGCTATCATGGGAGCTGTGTTGCTTGGCAAGGGCCTGGATCCAGGATGTTGCAAAGAGACTGCTTAAGTTCATCTGTCCTTGAACTGTTGTTCATTGCTATTCATCTGCATGGACACCAGTGCTACCGTCAAAGGAAATCTGAAATAAATCAACTTAGACTACAGATATCTGGGGACAAAGGCAGAGATGTTCCTTAATTTCCTTTGGATGATGGGGAAATGCTCAGATAGGTACAGACAAAACTTTTGAGTTAACTGCTTGAATGGGGCTGGTGTCCCAAGAAGTGTTTTGGCTTTTATGATCACGGGTTCCTCTGAGGCATGAGGAATGCTAGAGAGAGACAGCATCCATTTGAAAAACTGAAGGAAAAACATCTTTGCCAAGAGGTTGGCCAACCTGGTGAGAAGGGTTTTAAACTGGGCTGTATCAGGGCATGGTGATGACAGCTTACATTAAGTGAGGAGTAGAGGTTATGGCTGGGTAACTACAAGGGACAGAGGAATGAAGTGAGAAAGTCCTGCGGAAAGATGAAAAAAGGCAAAAGGAAACCCCTCTCAAGTGCCTGTGCACAAATGCATGCAGCCTAGGAAACAAACAGGAGGAGCTAGAGCTCCATCTATGGACACAAAACTGTGAAATCATTGGGAAAACTGAGAAGTGGTGGAACAGCTCATATGCCTGGAGATCTGCGATAGGGCGGTAACAGCTCTTTAAGAAACACAGGCAAGGAAGAAGAAACGAGCGGTGGCCTTTTAGGGGAGTGAGCAGTTCACAATAGAAGGGATCCTGGGGGAGACAGCTCTGTGAATGTCAATGCAGCGAATTCAGTGGAGGGCCACCAAGATGGCTAGGGGCTGGGAGTGCAGAGTGCCATGTGAGGCTGAGGACGTTGGGCTAGTTCAGCCCAGAGAGCAGAAGGCTTTGGGCAGCACTAATAGCAGCCTTCCAGAGGTACCCAGCAGAGACACAGTAGTCCTAAACTGAAACAGAGTTGATTCTGTGTTGCTGTAAGGAAAATTTTCTCCTATGAAGATAATTAGGTATAAATATAATTAAGAAATTGAGTGTCCAGAGAATCTCCAGCCCTGGAAGTGTTCAAAAGCTGTTTGTAAGGCTGCACTGAATGATCTCCCAAGACCCCTTTCAATGTAAGGGATTCTGAAACAGTTGCAGAGATGCAGGTGTATTGAAAAGGGGCATTAGTGCCATTGTACAAGAATCTGTTGAGAAGCATCTGGAATCTCCTGATACAGAACACTGTGTGGCCACATTCAGAAATAGTAGTTGTGTCCACTCCAATCTCAGTTCATGTTTTCATTACCTTACAAGGGGAGATTTGTTTTAGTCTCTTGTGTAACCTCTCAGAACAAGCACCAAAAGGAGAAAAGATTGCTGTCTGTAAATACACAGAAGGAGTAAATGCCAGGGAGATAAACAGTCTGTTTAAGTGCAAGGCCAATACTAGAACAAGAGCAAATTGGTTTAAACCAGTAATGGATAAATTTCCATGGGAAATTAGAAGAAAAGTCACTAATCATTGGTTTAATGAGATTCTGCAACAGCTTTCCAAAAAAGAATAATGGAAAGAGGGGGACAATTAGAAATGGAGCTCACTATGTTAATTTTATATTTCCAATTGTATTGCCAACAAAAATGTGAACCTAAAACTTGAAAAAGTTGCAACATAAAACTTTATGTAGGCATTGCTTTTCAAACTGTTTTTTTTTATTTCCTGCTTTTTAAACTTGAAGCTTGGGGTTCATATTAGTAATTTTGAACTATGAGTCACACAAGCTGTTATGGTCTGTACCCAGCCTTTCAGCAGTGCTGGTTTGCAAACGGTTAGCATTAGTTCCAGCCCTGGCAATGGGGTCTGCTTCACAAATGTAGTCCCCTTTCACTTTTGATTAACTGTACCCTGAAATCTAGGTTTCACTTTTGTTTATACCATCAGAAGACACAGATATCCAAAGGTGATTTAGCAATCTGGGAAGATATGCTAGTATTAAAGTGTATACCTCTAGTATACACTTTGCATTTGGTAATGCTAAATGTACAGAATAAATTTAAGCATATGGCAAAGCAGATTAATGGAATCTAAGCATGTGCTTAAGCAGTTTGTTGAATTGTGGTCCACAGATGTAACTATAGTATCTCATCTGTGTTTTCCCATCCACATGACAGCCAGTGACTCTTCATAGGCAGTATCTGGATTTCTGTACCATCAACATCTGTTTCTGAATGGTTGATTTTCATTAAAAGTTCCCATTCATTGTTAATTGAATTATGTCCTTCAGTTTCAGCAGTGTCAGGTACCTGAGGGAGAAGAAGCTACACCCAGAGGGGAATGCTTTTTATTCTGATCAAAGAAAAAATTATCAGATTGAATAATAATTAGCATGCAGAATTCTCTACTAGTAACCACGGTGTTGGCAATGAAATGTGCCCTTGCTTTAGGAGGCTGAGGTCTTCCTACCTCATAGCAACTTAAAGATTTTTAGATACATGCATCTAAAAGCTGTATTACAGCAGGTATCTCTCTCTCCTTAGGCTCTTAATAATGAGGTCACCTTGTTCATTCCTTTCTCAGCTATCACATTGCTTTTGGGGCAGGGAAAAGAAGAAGCCTCTCTGGTAAAAGAGACTCCTTTTTGTAATTGCCAGCAGTTCTTTCCTCAACTGGCAGAGGTACTTCAGAGGTGAGAGCAGCTGAAGATCTGGAATTAGTTTTCTGTGGCAATGGTGCCACAGGCTGAGTCTCATTAGCTGAGAGCTTGGTGAATATCCTTAAGGAGGAGCTGCCTGTCTCCTTTATGTTAGAGGAGCCTGGGAACTGGGAATAAAACTGATAGGGTATTCAACGTACCCAAGATACCAGTGAAAACTTACTGTGGTTTTATCCTGCTGGGCAGCTAATCTCCAACATAACCAGTCTCTCCTTCCTGCTCCACAAAAGAGGGTGAGAAAAAAGTGTGATGGAAAGAAAAAAAAAAAAAAAAGGCTCATGGGTTGACATAAGGATAATTTCATTAAAAGGAAAAGAAAGAGGGAAAAACAAGCAAAGGCCACACAGAAACAAAGGGGGAAGGAGGGGTAAAGGGAATTATTCTCTACTTCCCATGAATAAGCCACATTCGGCCACATCCTGGGAAGCAGGGCCTCAATATCACAGCAGTAGTTTGTGAGGACAGACGTCTTCATAATGAGAGCCCACGCAGGAGCAGACTTCAGGCAGGAGCTGCCGCCCGTGGGGTACCCATGCTAGAGCAGTTTGCTCATGACAGATGGACCCCGTGGTACGGAGCCGTGTGGGAGCAGTTGTTGAAGAGCTGCTGCCTGTGGGCAGCCCCCGCAGGCTCAGCTGGGGAAGGACGGCATCCCGTGGGAGGGACCCCATGGGGAGCAGGGGCAGGGAGGGACCATGAGGGAGCAGCGGAGACGAAGAGTCAGGGACTGACCACAGCCCCCAGTCCCCTGCACTGCTTGGGGGGGAGGAGTTAGAAGCATGTTGATGAGGGGAAGATGTTTTTAGTTTGTTTTTAGTTCTCACTGCTCTAGTCTGTTAGTAATAGGCAATAAATTTTATTAATCTCCCTATTCTGAGTCTGTTCTGCCCATGACAATAGTTGTTGATTGATCTCTCTGTCCTTATCTCAACCCTTGAGCCCTTTGCATCATACTTCCTCCCTCCACCCCCTTTTGCTTTGAGGAGGAGGAGTGAGAGAGCAGCTATGGTGGTGTTCAGCTTCCCAGCTGGTTAAGACCACCACAAAACTTTAAAGCAATTAACACTGTCCTGAAATCTAGGTGTCACTTTTGTGTATACCGTAAGAAATCACGGATATTGAAAGGTGATTTAGCCATCAGGGAAGTTTTACTGGTATGCAAGTGTATACCTTTTGGCTAGTAATGTTACTCGGTAGGTCTCCTAGGGGGCATATTTCTCCACATGAAGTCTTGGACCTTCCTGTCCTTTCAGGAGTTATATCTGTGTCTTGTGAGTGTGCAAACTATTGCACACAACCTTCACCCACCCATGCTCACTGGTTCCTAAAATCCCACAGGAAGTGTGGGGAGCTTGGTGTAGTCCCATTTTGCAAGATGGGTGGCCGCATACAGAGCCTGAGCTATCATAAACAAATCCAGCTACTGCATTGTGCCACATGATATATGTAAGAAATGAAAGTGTATTTCAGGGCCTGTGCAGTTAAAGGAGCTATCTCATCATCTCTTGTACACATATTTTACCAGTTTTCTGTAAGCTCAATGTTATCAGCTAAATTAATAATGCCATTCAGGCTGTGTCATTTCTTGGTCTTTCATGTGTCTGACTCATGGATATCCTTTCTTCCTTGCTCACAAGCAATCAGTGATGCTGCAGAAGTGTCAGGGAAATATGTAATCTCCATTGTGTTTTATGAATAGTAACATCCTTCATTAAAGTGTTATTTCTTTTTTTTTTATTTTGTACTTAAATCTTGTTCCAGATTATTGTATTAAATGTTCTTTGTCTCCTTGGGGAAGTGTTTTGAAGCTGTAGATTTAGACAACAGGTTTTCTAACAACAGTGTAGCGAGTTTTAAAGTTCTTCTACTATGGAAGTACACTGAACTGACAAATATAGCCTTAGAAAACTTGAAGGAGATAAAGTACTAAAACACTTAAAAAAAAAAAATCAAGTCACCTGGGAAAGTGAATCAGTTTTAGCTATTTCATGTAGTCTGTTAAAAGGCACTAAATGGTCAGAAATGACTGTCAACACTATGGTGAGCTAACTAGGATTGGTAACGTAATCCAAATGTGCAGTTTGGATGTTCCTTCTCCTAATTTATGCTCTTTTGTGGCAAGGACAGCAAAGTTCACAAGCATCAACCAAAGCCAGAGTCTTCAGATAATGAAGCAAATGTAATTGCTCATTTCTGTAGTGCTTGGAAACCTCTGCATAATAATGTTAACATCTCTCATCTTGAAAGATAGTAGGAGGCTGAGTTTTTGAGACAGAGACAAACGATGCAGTTAAGTGAAACTGACACTGTGCTGGCATTTCCTCCTGGAAGCCCAGAGGCATCTCCTGCCCAGAGCCTGAATCTGGCTGTTCCCATGCAAACTATGCTTTCTGTTTGGGGAGTGAGAACAAGATCTTCTCTTTTTACAGTTTGTCAGTGTTTCTCCATGGGATTCTGGAAATGCAGGTATATTTTGAGCACACTGTCTTATAGCTGGACATATTTTCCCTTCTGAGGGAAAAAAATCCAGTGATGAGTCAGCTAGGCCTACCTCAAGATGCTTTCTCTTAACTGATAGTTTTGATAATTCCAGCTTAATGGTCATCTTGGAGAGGGGGGAGACAGAGGTGAAGCAAATCTGAAATGAAGACTAGTGTTTAGACCTCCTTTACACCAGTCTGTACAGTTTTCTACTGGAGTATGATAGTGCAGTGGCATGATTTCTTTCATTCAGCAAACAGACTATATATCTAAAATCAGTTTAATTGGATTGTATATTCTCAATATTTTTTATCATGAGGGGCAGCTGACACACAAAGTCCTTGGTGGAAATAGTTATTTCTTGGAAGAATCTGTAAGAGGAGGAATAATAACATACTTAGTTTCTCATATAGTCTCTGATCGTGCATTAGTGAATCTCAGACCACATCTCATGTCGCACTCTTTAGCTAGATCTCAAGGTATATTATTCTTATATTGCAGACAGAGAGAGAGAGAGACAAAGGCAGAAGGAAGTAAAATGATTTGCCTAGCTACCCAGGGAGTAAATAGCATGTTGAGAATTGTATTCAGTTTTTCAAGTTTTTATCTCCAGTGATCTGTCATCTGGGAATTTTGTCCCACTTCTTGGTGATTGTGACTTGATTAGGAGAGACCTTTAGAGATGATGGAGGTTTTTACTGAAAATTCTTATTCTTCTCAGAAAATCACAAAAGCCCACTTTTTTACAGTAGTCAAATATTCATCCTAAATTCCTTAGAAGATATTGTGGAGAAGCTGGACATTTATAAGATAATTAATACCAGTTCTTAAGAAGCATGAAAAAAAAAAATCTCACAGCTGAATCTGAGAATGACATCATTTAGCTTGGTCAAATAAATAAACACCATTTGTAACAATAGTTGATGATTTGTAATAGAGAATATATCCATGGAGAAAAAGAAAAGAAAAGAAAAGAAAAGAAAAGAAAAGAAAAGAAAAGAAAAGAAAAGAAAAGAAAAGAAAAGAAAAGAAAAGAAAAGAAAAGAAAAGAAAAGAAAAGAAAAGAAAAGAAAAGAGAAAAAGAAAGAAAAGAAGAGAAAAAGAAAAAAGGAGAAAAGAAAGGAAAAAAAAAAAGAAAAAAGGAGAAAAGAAAAGCTAGTCAGGGTGCGGAAGACAACTATTAGAA
Organism: Heteronetta atricapilla; assembly: GCA_011075105.1. Lineage (NCBI taxonomy): Eukaryota > Metazoa > Chordata > Aves > Anseriformes > Anatidae > Heteronetta > Heteronetta atricapilla. Next base: position 57,498,586 of record CM021732.1, read on the forward strand.
ATCTACATCATTTAGCTTTTTGCCCCATGCATGAGCAGTGAGTGTTGTGCTATGCAATAAAATGAGTTTTCTCTCTACAAAAGTTCTGCTTTGATTGTCATAGCAAAGAACAGTTCACAGGAGACATTAGAAGATGGATGTTTGTTTCCTCCTGCCTTTTTTAATTAGTTAGATATGTGTAGGTTAGAAGTGCAGAAGGAAAAATGACTATACCTATGACAGTCTTTCATAGATGACTGAGCAAAAGAAAATCCTTGCATATCACATAACAGAGCTTACAGCTAGATTTGTTCTCAGTCTGTGAGGTTTCTAGGAAATTCATGTATCATGTCCCAGAGCAATGAGCTGTTATGAACACAGACCACTCAAGCATAGCAGTATGTTGCTTTTGCTTTAACACGTAGTCAGACAAAGCTTTGAGGTTGGACATCCAGGCACTTTTTCCTGCTTTCTGAACTAATCTCTAACTGTAAATGATGTACAAATCCCTAAGCAAGTAACTGATCCTTTGCCTTCTAAGAAGCCCGGTGACCTACATTTTTAAAGAAAGGAAAAATTTCTTGAAATTTGTTTAAAAATACAAAAATCAAGTGCTTGTTCACCACAGTTGTATACAACTACAGTACATTTCTTTCTTTCTTTTTCCTGGAAATACGATAACTCTCAAATATATGTCAAATAAAGTGTTTAAAGTGTAATGTTCAGCATGGAGGAAGAGACTGAAAATGCTGTGAGAAAATCAGTATCAAACCTCAGTTTTGTAGCACAAAGGCAAAGGAGGTTTATAAGTGTTAGGTTAGGTCTGTATTCCATGCCAATTTAGGCAATAACTTTGGACATGGAGGGTAAACATTTGCCCTTAATGCTGTGCAGGACTGAAACTGGTGAAGAGATACAAAGAGAACAGAGAGACAATGCAGATCTTACAAACTGTATATGGTCTGGAAAGGAGTGTGCCATGACTTTGAGCAGGTGAGATGACGAGAGGATGTGGTAAATTACAGAAAAAACTAGCAGAGGATAGATATGGTAATAAAGCTACCAGGATAAAAATTGAAGTTTTTTTTGTCTGATTGTCTTGTCTAGGAAAAATGTTAAGAGATTCTCAACACCTGGATCTATGATAAATTAAAAAGGAAATTGAAATGAACATCAACTATCTGTTACGTCTCATCCATGTTTAATCTTCAAGGCATTGAAGTTATTTCAGCCATGCACTCTACTGTTGTGGCCCTTAACAGAAGCTTCTATAATAATTCCTAGAAGCTTCCTTTAATAATTCCTAAGGTGACCAATGGGGTCTTGGACATCCCAGTGATGCTGTTAACTTCAGAGAACCATGGCCCAATCCTTGTCTAAATGCAGTGGGTTGCCTGTGAAGATATATGATGGTCATAGCAGTTGTAAAGGTATGTTGGTCAGATGCACAATTCACATTGCATAAGGTTTTCACAAGGGTTCCTACCTACACACACACACACTCATGCTTAACACTACGCTAAGATCATCTAGTCCAACCTTTAACATTGTACTGACAAAGCCAGCACTAAACCACACTACTAAGTTCTACATCTGCCTGCTTCCAGAAGACCTCCAGGGGTGGTGACTCAACCACTTCCCTAGGTAGAATATTTCAATACTACACAACCCTTTCAGTAAAAGAATTTCTCCTGATATGCAACATAACCTCCCCTGGTGCAGCTTGAGATCGTTTCCCCTCAGCTTATCACTTGGTGCTTGGGAGAAGAGCCTGATCCCCATGTCACTACAACCTCCTTTAAGGTAATTGTAAAGTACAATGAGGTCTCCCCTGAGCCTTCTTATAATGTTCTACATTCTGGTAAGATATCAGTGCATGAATTGTGCACCACACTGTATAAAAACTGGGCTGTCACCAAGTATTTATAATTCAGTATTTGAAAAATCACAGGTAGTGCATGCTAGTATATAGGAGATTATTCCTTAGCATCTATGGTGAGTTGCAGAGGTAACCTATGTTCAGGAAAAGGTGATACTTGTTATATTTGTGTCTCCTTTTCTCATTAGTTTTATAGGCTTTCACTGAGTGAATATTTGTATATGTACTTATCTCCCAGTAAACCTGAGGGAAACTTTAATAATCTGGTCTCTGATTGCAGACTGTGGTTGGAAGGAGCAGGACTTTCTCATTAGACCTTCATACATAAGCTGTTAACAAAAGGTGCTCTGGAGGGCAAGCACTCTGGCAAGTACATAGTACATAATGTGGTAGCTGGAGACATAGCCAGCTGAGGAGGCCACCACAGAAAGACTTCGAAGGGAGTCAGAAGCAGAGGGAAGTGTGCTGGTAGGATGAGCTTTTTTTCTACCCGCCCCCTGTCTCTGCATCACAAAGCAATGAGTTTCCCAAATCAGACACAACATTTTCCATCTCCAGAGACAGTCTCTTCAGAATGGGCTCTAATTGGCACTAGCCTGAGTCTTAACATTCATTACCTGCAACTGAGTGGCACTCAAAAAGTCTGATGACTTTTCTCCACCCTAAGAAATTTTTCAAAGGAAATAAATATAATTGCTCCCAATCTGTTCCTTACAATTGAATGACCTGAACAAAATAAATGAGGGCCAAATGGAGCCAGAGTTTGAAGCCAAATGAAATTTATTACATTTTATGGAAGTAATGTCATCTCAGAATAGGTGAGGAAGTTTCTGTGAATAAGAATCACTTAAACGTTATACTGTGTAATACATAATGAAATTTGTTTTGAAGATTTTAGGTTGGCATGTGCAATTATAAATTTATCATAAGGATGAAATAAGTCATGTGAAAAAGTAAGATTCCCTAGCTGTAGGACCTTTCCATTTCCAAAACTCCTCATTTTTTTTCTTCTGCGTGGGTGTGTTCTTACATACCTGGAGAAAATTACATAGTTCTAAAAATTTAATGTTATCCAATAAAGAACATTTTGCTGAGTTTCATTATAGACCCATAATGTGTTCTCAGAAATGGAACACGATTTTTGAAGAGGAAGTTATTAACCATAGTGTTATAACTGTTACGCTCTCAGGAATAAGATGGATGGATGGAAAGAATATGCTTATAAGTCATTTGGGGACAGTGTTTTCTGCCACATTTTTATTATTACTGGGGGGGGGGGAGGGGGAAGCAATATAATGATATATATTGGAATTATTTGAAGGCTACTTCATTTGAATTGATTAATGTTTCTGCTGGTTAAAAAGGGTTTTCCCATTTTATGATATTAAGACAAATTAGATAGAAACTGAATAAGTGTTTTATAAAATAGCTTTCATCTAGACAGAATTGCAAAGATGGGTCTGTTCCTATAAACTGTAAAACAACAGAGGTAGAACACTCTCAGTCTTCTCCAAAGATCTACTTGTATGCATTTTTGAAAAGGGAAAAATAATATATTTCCTTATGACATGAGTATCCCAAAGACACTTGTCCTAGGAATGCATGCATAGCAGCAAAGTATTGTGTGTGCTGCCATTTACTTCAGTAGAACTTTTTGAAATTGTAGTTGTGCAGCATTTAACACTTTTTGTACCTAAGGCATTACTTGGACTAATGGACATATTTCATGCATCTGCAGGAAAGTGCATGCGTTTATGAAAAAGTTAACGGGAAAGAAGGAGAATGTTTGGCACTATTCAAAATTGTATATCCATGTAAATGAGAAATTTTACACTTTTCTAAAACACTTTTGTAATTGTGCTGCACAGATGAATCTTTTTAGAGATAAGACTTTATTCACAGGAGTTCATTTTTTGAAAAGCTACCTGAGCCCTGCTATCAAACATGGGCAAAGTTTGGGCAAAGTTTGACTTCTTCTTTCTTTCTCAATTAATATGTATGATGGGCAGGAAATAGGGATGTATTTGTGTACACAGGTAAATAAACCAAACAGACTCAATAATAAAGAATTAAGTTTAAGAGCATTTGTGAGTTCATTAGATTAACCAGCCACTCTAGGGGAGGTTACAGGCAGAACACATCCTGGTAGGAAAAAAATATATATTCTATTAGACAGCAAACATTCACTGTATATAAAGTGCATTCTTATTGTTGCTTCCATATTCATTAAAGTTTAAGGACTTAAAAGACTCGTCAAGATGTTATGCCAAGCTGAGAAACATTGCCTTGACATGTCTTAGCTTAGCAAGTATTATTGACATTGCTGGCACTGAGTCTGAGTAGTCAAGAAAAAAAAATACATTTTTCAATTCACTTGTATGTTTGTCCCCAGTCTGCACTTTTTGTTTTTCTTCATTCTTGATATATTTTTCCAAATTTTATACCTTTCTCATGTCACTCATGTCTAAAAGTGTGATGGTATTTACTTGTAGGTATATGTGGAGCTGATTAGGGAAGGTCAACTCTAAAGTTAGATCTGAACTTTCTTCAGGTTCTGGGAATGTCATAATGGAGGTTTAGTCCAAGTCCATTCTTACTCTTCGTTTATTTATTTATGAATAAGAGGACTTGGTGTAGGCTTAAATGCACATGCTCTGTAGACTTTGACAACAGAGCTTAGGAGTCTTTGATTGTTTAATGTTTAATACATATGTTACTTTGTAAGTACCTCTTTCTACCTGTTTTCTATTGTGGTGGTTGTTTTGTTTCTTAAAGATATAAAGAACTCTTTAAGAAATTTTGATAGGCTTGAGTCTGGGGTAGAAATGGATGGGGAAAGAGCTTTAAAGACAGGATGGTGTATCACACATTTACATAAATATCCTGTATAGCAATCCAAATACTTCTGTCAAGCCAAATGGGAAACCAGTAGTTTAGCCAGTCAGTCAATATGTCTGAAGAAAGAAAGAGAAAAACATGGGGGAAGGGTAAGGAGGTTGGCATTAGAAAAATGAATGCTTCTATTTTTATGCAGTGTTGTATGTGTAAGTCATTGTTAATGTTTTCTCAGAAAATGTCCAGTGTAACTTACCTAGCTCCCCCTGGGCCCTGGAAATTTAACGCTGATGTTAGTGAGAAGAGAGGCAGATGAATGCAGTGTGCTTGAAATTGCCCCTCCAAAACTTCAGTGGCATGCAACTGAAATGCTGCAGGAACATGACCTACAACAGACTTCCTTCCAGTGACACCTCTGTGAGATGCAGAAAAGGAAGCCTTTTGCAATAAGAGCCCTTCCTCCTAAGAAAAGGCCTTTTCTGTCAGACTTTGCCTGTTCTCTGAAACATCTTAGACCTGAAATAAATATGAAAGCAGTTGGGTATCTTTACACTCTGTTAAGTAAAACTTAATTTAAAAGTAAAAAGCTATTTTTACTAGACCCACTGGTGTCAATGACTTAGGAGTGCTCAAATGGCTTACATTTTTATTATTCTGGATAGAAACTAAAAGCATTAACTTTTGTTTTGTGCTTGTCTCTGCCTAAAGCAAATTTTTATGGTCTAGTTATGTTCTCTTGCAAATAGGTTTTTATAAGTAAATACTCATGGATGATTAACTGTCCTGAAATAAAACTGTTGTCAAGTGTTTAAAATGTGTGGGGCATGAGGGAGAAGGTATGTGTATGTTGAACTGAAAGCTAATTTCTACATTTCAGTGCATCTGCAATGGTTAGTAAAACTGGGACACCTACATCTGTACTTCCAAGGGCATGAGCTGGGGGGAGGCACATCTTTTTAATTTAATTGGTTCTAGTGTTATGGATCAAAAAAAAATTTGGAGTGGTGAATTGATTTCTTAATTTTTGCAGTGTAAAGGAAGGATGTGTTAATCAAAGTAAATTTTTGAAGACCAGTATTAGTTCTTTGAAAGTGAAACAGGCATCAACTGAAGAAGTGACACCTGAAGAAACATAGAGAAAAACCTGTAAATGAGTCTACAGAAAATACTTTCATGTGTTGTTTTGCTGTATCCATCAATAAAATGCCAATATGCTGCTGACTGGTTACTTGTCACTATAAGAAAAAAATAATGGATTTTGGAAAACGATTTTCTTAGAAAAGCATGCAGAAATCTTATTTCCAGATTAGTATTTCTAATACTAATTTGGCTTTTCTCACTCATTCTTATTTTAACCATAATTTGCATGGCAGTATACAGGCTGTAATTAATGCAGTGGACTCGGTTGAATGACTTTGTAACTGACAAGAGACAGTCCTTTTTGACCTTCATTTTAATATTGCAAAATTAGGCAAAATGAAATAACTTCTGCAAAAGAATGAATAAAAGATGGTTCAAGAAGCGCCCTGTTTCCATTAAATAGCAATATGCCGTTTGATTATCCATTAGTCACTGGTAGTCAGTTGAATTCTTAGGTGGGAAAAGCAAAGCATTTTTTGTGTCCTTTTATTTCTGCTTGACGTTAAAGAGGATCTGTTTTGTTTTGTTTTTTTTTTTTTTTTTTTTAATTATGTCTTTCTTCTGCTTTAGAAGCATTAGATCTCACTTTGGAAGATAGAAGAGGCCTAATTGGAAACACACCCCCAGTCACATCCGAATCTCATGAGCCCTCTATTTTATTTTTTCATTAGGAGGAACATGAAAGCCTGGACATTTGGGGTGTGTCCCAGGGTGACGGGAGTGGGATTTGGTGTTGAAAATCAGTGATGTGTTTATCAGGGAGATCACCTGAGAGCCAGCTTCAGGTTCTAGTTGTTACTGCATGAGTTAGGCCTCCCTTCCTTTTCCGTACAGAGCTCATTCCTCCTTGCCATTGCTACTGCTGTGTGCTGGCAAAATTATGGCTGCCTCCTTCCTTCAGCCTTTCTGGGCTCTGGAGGGCAGGCACAGGAGTGCTGCGTGAAAGGTGAATGTAATATTCAAAAGCTACGTGACTGCCAGTGAGAGATGTTGCATTGCCTTGACAACAAGTACAATTTAAATGTGCTGATTGACACTTTACTTACTTCCCTTGCTTATAGTTTTATGAAACCTGCTGTTTTTCAGACAATGGAAAGAGATTTCCTCAGGAATGTGAGTGCAGGGTCAAGAGAGTTATTTACCTGAGGGAGGAAAACGAGGGAGCAGGCCCGTACGCTGCATGGAAGCGTAAGGTTCATAGGCGGCAGTGCGTTCGTGGCATGCAGAGGCAATTACCAATAATCTTGTTTGAATATGGGAATGAATAGAGTCATTCACGTTGCTCAGGGTAGGTTTGGGTTTTTTCTTTCTCTTTTTAGAGGGGGTGAGAGAGATCTCCCCATCAGGCAGGTATTGTGGAGCTGATCTTTAGACAGCCACAGAAGAAAGCATCCTGTGGTGCCTTTCTCTGCCTTTTGTTAATAATAGCTAATCTGAAAGCAGAAAGGGATTGAATGGGTTGCCACATACCTGCCGCACTTGCCAGCTGACTTTCTTATTTATACAGGGTTCCCTGTGAGAATTTCTGGAAGGTGGGAAATTTGTGTTTTAAATTAAAAACAATGAGCAGTGCTCATTTGGGTTAGCTGGGGACTGCCAGAAGTAGAAATGTAAATGACTTCCAAGGATGTAGGATGCATTGATTTCCTCATCCTTCTTTCAAGTTTGCTGAAACCTGTGCAGCATATTTTGGTAGTGATTCAAATCCATGATAGTTGGATCAGGATGTGGAAGTCAAAATAAAACAACAACAAAAAAAAACATCCCATCTTCTCGTCATTGAAATTTATGGTAAAAGGTTGCCTTGCAGTGAAACTAAGATTTGGCCTGTAGCCTGCAGGGTTTTAGTTGTGCCGCATAATTGCATGCAGTACTGTTCATGCAAACTGAGAGAGAACGCATGCCAGTAATTTGCAGAAGTCATTAACATGGTTTTGGGGGAGATGGTGAAAATTAAACATTATCAGCTGACTGATTAATGGGCATTTATGGTGTACAGTGGTAGTCACTGAAACATAGAATCTTCCGGTCACAAAGTCAAAACAGACTTTTTCTTCTTTTTCTGGCTCGCCAGATGGCAATGTTAAGTGATTTATGCATTTTTGGAAATGTTTTTTGAAATATTTTTACATGATGATGTGAAGGCAGGCAGTGAAGAAGAAATTCTTGAGACAGAATATGAAGATTCTGTTTACATATGGAGCAGAAAGTACTTTCAAATTTGGGGCTTGCTTATCTTTAATAAATCCCTGCGGTGAACTCCATCTTTGGCTGCTGTCCAGCTTCTTACCATCACCCAATATTTTAATGAAAGTCAGAAGCCTTTGTTATTGAAGCAAAAGGAAATGACCCTCCTTCCTCTCTTGTTGAAAAAACAGGTGCCTACAGCAAACAGCTTTTTTCATCTTTCATCTGTGTACATGTGATCAATCAGTACCTTGATTTGGGAACAGTATATCCTCCTATACTTCAAATTATGTATTCCTAGCATATATCCTGTGTTTACTGTATGACTTACATTGTGTTCAGATTAAGCTTTAATGTACAGTGAATCGGTTCAAGATGTGGCACAAATTTCTGTTTCTTATATATCATAGCATCTTATCTTTAACTTAGGACACATTGTAATTTATTTCTAAGCCACATATTTGTCCTTTTCATCATGGGAATAGTATTTTAAAATGTGCTTGGTATGAAAAAATGTTCTTGGTATGAACAGAATTTTATTAATATATAGATATTTTTTCAGCACAGTTTGTACACATACACATATATATGGATGGATATGGATCTATGTCATACAGCCAGAGCCTTCAGGACTTTAGATTCTTTAAGAATGGAATCTACTTCTGATGATGGAATATGAGGAAAGAGGGCAATTATTTACAAAACCCTTCTGCTTTTGAGCAGAGGAAAAAGATTAATGTGTTGAGTGGTTGCATATACACAACCTTTCCAGTAGAAAATACACTGCAAATTGTCCAGAGGTTTTATATACAAACAGCTGTCTAGTCTTGCATTACTTACAGTGATAGTTGGAATAGCTCACAAGAATGTGTAATAGGCAGATGTTTAATCACAGCTCTTTCCAATTCCTCAGATTTTAAAAGCAAATATATGTTTGTCTCCTGAAACTTAATCAAACCTGAAAATAAGATACACCAAGTCTAGAATTTTTAAATTGCATCTGTAGGTATGCATGTCTATATATTTCTAAATACAAAAAGAAGAGCAGGCTTCAAAACTGTGCCCCAAAGTGCCAAGTATTTAAAACAAAACTACCAGACTTAGAATGGACTTAACACTATCTCATCCACAGAAAGCCAGGAAACAAAATGAAAATTTTAACTTTACTCATTAGTAGTTTAAAATGCAATATCCTAAAAGAAAGCTTGCTGTTCTGAACGTGAAACTTTAAGTACTGACCCACTTCTCTTGGGATATATCTGTGGTAACTCTAGGTTAGGGGTACTAACTCATGTTTATGTCACGTTCTTTCTTCGTTTTCCAGGGGCATGGGGGAAGTAAAAAAACTCTGGACTTTTAAAAATCCTTTGAGAAAATCACTGGCTGCTTTAATGAAAACTGCCTGCTGATTATACCTTGCAAACCAAAAATCTAAGGATTACGCAGTTGATAGCAGCAAAGACAGCAGGTAGGAAACAGATGAGCAGTGAAGCAGCTAGTAATTTTGACATAAAAAAAAAAAAAAAAAAAAAAAACATAAGGAAAATTAGCCCCTTTGCAAAACAGAACCAACAATAAGTTTGTAGCTGGGATTTCCAAATGGCAATGGGCCCTCAGAGACTGGATTTTTTCTTACAAGTGACATCTACACTGAAGACAATTCAGCATTTCAGGAAACTGCAGAGTAGTCTGTAATAGAGATCTTGTCTCAGCATCAGCAGCTGTAGGTGTTTAAAAATGATAGGAATATTTATACATACATTCAGTGGGTAGGCAAAGAGACTGTTTAGAAGCAAATAAGACAAAGATAAGAACTCTGATTTTGTGCATAATCTGAACACTGAAATTTTACCCCTTTAAATATGTCTGTTATATTAATTTACTCTACAACTGCTATAGCTGTACATATCTTCAGTAGATATTTCTCCTGTGCTGGTCCAAGAGCAGGTTTCTGTGGTGAGTCACATTTTGCAGTAGTATGAAAACCTCGTAGAAGATGAAAACCCTACCACTTAACACTGAAAGCTTGGGGAAAGCTTGGGTTAAGGTTGGATCTGAACTTTCTGATTATTCTTTATCTGACTTTGTTATCTCTTACACCTATGTTTAAACAATTCCAAAGAGAAAAACAGATGTTTCTTTCTAGAACAGTGCAAATCAGTACCATTCATTCTCCAGATCAAAATGAAGAGTGGTGTATGGATATAATTAAGGAGGAAAGGAAAGGGGAAAAGCTTTAGTAAAGAATAAGCTATTTATTTATTCTTTGATCTGAGTATTTTTGAGTTCTTTAGTCACAGTTGTAGTGTGGCAGCATGGGGCAGTGTAAACGGTAGTTATTTTATTATTTAAATCCATATACACACCTGTAGGTATGAAGATAATGGTTATTTTTTGTAGTATGTCTTAAGTCATGTCCAGATTTAACTACAATTTTGACAGGAGCCAACTTGTACACGTTTAACCATGGGTCGATGCTGCTTTTTCCCATCTGTATTTATGTTTGATTTTCTTTCTAATAAAATAATTTTAAATGCTTATTTTTAGCAAGCAGGAATTTTACACACAGGAGGATAAAATATCAAATGGTGCAGAAATATAATGTATGATTTCTGTTCTTTAACTTGTAAGCAGGTCCCAAAATGCTAGGTTTTATAAATTTGCTGTTAGGAAAGTTAAATTTCAGTGTTTTGGGTACAGGTTTTTTGTTTGATTTCTTTTTACCAGCTCAGTTGGTCCTTAAAACAGTCGTAGGCTTCCTGAGCATTAGTCAAGACTTAGCTTTTTGTCTTGTGTACTGCAGAGCCAGCAGATCCAAACAGCAGCTGGACTGGTTCCAGGGCTAGCAGATTCAATACAGATCCCTTAACTTTGTGCACCTGTGATTCCTCCTTTCAGGAGTCGGTGACCAGATGGCAATATAATGGTCAAAGATTCTTCTTAAATGCTCTGCATTATAACATTAAAACCAAAAATCTGTAACGAAGTTGGCATGCAGACTGTTTGCTGCTTCTAGTTCTGTCACATAGTATGCTTTCATCTTCTCTGGTGATGTGTTGGCAGAACTGTCTTTTCAATCATCCTCAGCAGATTCCTTAACAAACAGCTCCTCCAAAGACCCTGTCTCCTTGCCAGGATGTGACATGTCTTTACATGCAACCATAACTAAACTGTTGAGATCCAGAATTTTTTCTGGCTTCCCCTGAGCCAATGTTTTTCTTGTCTGGTGTTAAAAAGTAAAATGCTCAGAGTTGTTAATCTCGCCATTACATTGCAACAGTCTCCAGCTTCAAGGGGAATTTGTCCTGAGCTGATGTTTGTTGCCTGCCTGTTTTCTTTAAAGCATATTAAGATAAACCACAGTATTCATAGACTGAGTGTACAGTATTTACAAATTGTTGCAAAAGACATCACATAAATTGTTTCAAGACATCAAGAATTTGCTTTCCTAAATCTTGCTGACTGTAATCATTTGCCTCTCTATGTGCAGGTAGACGACACTACCCTCAAACTATTAACACATTTCTTTCAGACCTCCTTCATCTCTAGCTCTGAGTCTACATCTGTGGTAGCAAGCAGTGCAGACCAAGAGCAGGAGGTTTGCAGGGCTGAAACACTTGGTGGCTGATGTCTGCACTGCATGCCTTTCAAGCTGCTTTGTTTCAGACTAGTCCTAGTCTTGGACTGATTTTGCATGTGCCTATTAGTGGCTAGAGGACTTCAGGTGCTCTTCTGAAGAGCACCTTCCAATTTAGTTTTGTACAGAAGAAATTTGTTGTGCATGCTCCAGCTTGATGTGAATCAAAGCACAGTAAGTGGAGACAGTTGAGAGGTTTGATTTTTTACTTTTTTTTTATTTTAAAAAGAGGTTAGTGATCTAAACTGTTAATGTAAACACAATATGAACTGCCAATAGTAAAAGCCTACTAATATACTATTTTATATATAGACTTTTTTTTTTTTTTTGTAATTCCTTTATCATCTTTTGGTGATCACCCTTTTTTTCCTCTATGGAAATTACTTCTGCAATTTCAGCTAGCACCTCCTTCATTTCAACTCCAATTTTTTGTCCTGTCCTCTACTACCAGATTCAAAGTTACCTTTGTGTGGCTGATGTCCCTGGCAGATGTCTTCGTCTGACCTGAATGCTCCTTAGCACCTGTCAGCTTTCCTTCTCACTTTTATTAAAATTCTCAAAAGCTGTATGATTTTTTGTTTGCCAGCAGTTTTGCTCTTGTTTGATACAAGTTCTGCTGCCCCAAAACTTTTGATGCCCCAATAGAACTTTGCTTTTAATTCTCTAGTCTTACTTAACAGAGTAAAATGGTGACATTTCTGTTGTCTAGCTATGTTTGTGTTTGCAATGGTAAGCACTTTGAGGATCTGAATTCTTCATTCTTTTTTCCCCTTAAAATCGAAGTATAAGCTTCAAGGTTGAAGAACATGAAGAGGGTGGAGGACCAATGGCATATCCAGTTGTACTACTGAAAGATTACTTGTCTAAAATTCAAGATCTCTGGATTTGACTTAAACTCTAGTGTGGCACTTAAGGCTAAGATGTGGCAAGAGGAAATCATGATACAGTGAAACTTGTACTTTGATAGGCTTTTACAGTGTCTTTGTCAACAGACAAAAGAAGGATTTGAAAAATAGAAAATGAAAATCTGCTGTTCTTTGGCATTCTCAGAACCTGTGGGGAATCTAGGCAGGTGGCTAAGAATGAATGAGCAGGTTAAATGGTTTCCTCACCAACTGCTGGTGATAAGACAGTGATGACCCACTTTTGTTAGAAGTAATGTTTTCTGGAAGCTAACAGAAAACACTCATCTTAAGAATCTATTAGTCCTTGAGGATGATAAGATGCTGTTCTAAAAGTATCAAAAGAAGAGCAGAAGACAGAAAGGGAAATGGAGTAAAACAAACGGTACAGATTTAGAAGGTAGACATGAAACTTTATCCCAAAACTTGCATCCCAAGAAGACAACTTACAAAATTTTGATCTAAAGTGGAGATTGAAACTCATTATGTTATGTGCAATGTGTTCACATTTCCATGTAGTCACAAGAAATTATTTTTCAAACCTCATTCTATCTGAGAGAGCTAAGACAAGCACATACTAATTTTATTGTACAGAGACAGGCAAAAATAATAATGTAAAATCTGAGATTACAAGATTAAATTTCTGATGAACTTTATGTGAAAAGAAATACATGACTCTAACATGTAAATTAGTTGAAATAACACAATTTGGAGGTTTTTAACAAGATACACTTTTCAAGATTAATCACAAAATGGTCTGGGTTGGAACAGACCTTAAAGATCATCTAATTCTACCTCTCTGCTGTGGGAAGGGACACCTCCCTTCCAGGTTGCTCAAAAGGACCAGGTTGCCCAAAGCCCCATTCAGCCTGTTCTTCAACACTTCCAGGGATCGGAAATACACAGCTTCTCTGGGTAACCTGTGCCAGTGCCTCACCATCCTATGATTGAAGAATTTCTTTGTAATATCTAATGTAAATCAACCCTTTTGTAGTTAGATTTAGATTAAGCTCAAATATTGAAAGTAATTTGGATTAATAACCATACTGTAGAATAGAACATTTCAGCACTAGCTGAATGTAAGAACCTAGTAGCCAACTTATTTGTCATTACCTAAGCTAAAGCTAACCAAATTAACCTACCTTATTTATTACTCTAAATATTCCTCCACTAAGTGACCATATAAAGCCTCCTGGTACATTTTAGCCAGTCCAGGTGTGCAGCAATTATCCATGCAAGTGCTTCTCAACTAGCTAATTTTGTAACTATTTAAAGTAAAATAAAGCCTATAAATTGAATTAATGTTATTGTGGACTAGCGTTTCATTAGAGTGCACCAGATTAGGGAGAGGTCTTTTGCCATTCTCTTCTGAAAGAAATCTGCAATGCCTATTTTGTTCTCTGATAAAACAGGGCATGTTTCTCTATATATCTTGAGGGGATTTCTTTTTAATCTGATATGCTTAGTATTTCTTGGCCATAATGACTGGTCAACACACTTTTGACCAAAGGCTGCAAGTCTTTATTCACCTTCCATTTAGTTTCTGTCTAAAACCTGAAATAAATAAATTAAAACACCAAATGGATGCTTTGTCTCCAGAGATGCTGTTAATACATTGAGCTGTTTATCTGGTTTCATCCTGCCACCACATTCGGCTCTGTAGCTAGAACAAATGGGGCTAATTATACGTACAGTCCTCCTAACGGGCCACACGGGGATTGTTGGCTATTAAAGGTGGCCTGTTGTTAACAAGAGAGACAGCCACTGAAAGGCTGTAAACTCCTGTAGTGATTGTCAGCTGCCTGTCAGATGTCGGGTCCTGTCATGTATCTGTTTGTAGGGGTTCAATTTCTGTTTCATGCGATAAAGTGCCCTGTGCTTGTGCAGAGTCAGTTGAGCCTGCGACAGGAGGGGTTGGGCACTGCAGTGCAAACACTGCTGGTGGTTTCCTGGCTCCAACTCTCCTCACATTACTGTGTTGCAGCCAGCAGCGGCCCACGAACCTCTGTAGGGGCACCTCCAGCTCCAGTAGTCTGCCAGAAAGAGTCTGGGCCTTTTCCTAAAACCTGCCTAAAAACAGCCATGAACACGGTTGCTTTTCATCTGGAGGTTGAAGTGATTCCGTCTTTCCAGTGGCCCATCATAGGCTTTGCTCTGCACTTTGTCTCAAGTCCTGGTTGTTAAGAAGTAAATTCCTAATACTTCACTAAGTGGAGCAGAGCAGAGCTGTTGGAGATGAGGGAAGAGATGAAGTGCCCTGTCAGAAAAGCCTTTCTGAAGAGCATCCTGCCCTGAGCTTCTCATTTGCAAGAAGCACTGTAGAGTAGAAGTGATCTGTTTGCCCTCGTTCTGGAAGGGGTCCCTCTGCAAATCCCCTGTGCATGCCTGAGTGTCCACGCATGGGCTTCTTATTTTAAGCCAGAAATATTAATTGCTGCTCATTTCAATGTCTCAAGTTGCACATTTAAATTATAATTATTTTTTTTTTCAAAGATGACTGTGTTGGAACTTAGTGGCTCAGGTCAAGATTGCAATAAATTCCAGATAGTTTTAAACTTGCACTTGTCTGAAATGATTATTCAGAAGAAACTTTAAAGTAACAAACCTTTTTTATGGTGCTGTTATTTGTGAAGTCCTCACAAAGATTAGTTCTGATTTAGATGCCTATTCATCAAAACAGAACAGAAACATTGGGATCTTGTGTTTTGAGGAGAAAAGTTGTATTTCAAAACTTCCTTTCTCATCAGACACTTTCAGATCACTTTGAACTAAGTAGTGCTCTGCACATATATCTTCTTCATGGATAGGTAAAAATTTTCTGTTGAAACATTTAGTAGCCCGTTTCAGTGCTGAATAAAAAGTCTTGTGTATTTTTTCTTACCTTTCCTGTCTGTATTTGATGTTTCAGAGTTTCCAGATTTGGGGAGTGGGAAGATACAAAGGAATACTGTATCTGCTTAAAACTAATAAAAATAATAATAATAAAAAAAATTAAAAAGATTTGCAATAATCTCATCTATGCTCTATGTAAAGAGCTCTATGGCCTATGCTTTCACTGCCACCTCCACAGTGAATCTGGGGTCAGGGGGAAGGAAGCACTGGGGAAAAGTCTGCGGCTGGCTGTAGGGCTGGACCAGGCACTTGGAGGTGCTGGCACCAGGCAGGGGCACAGCCCAAGCCAGCAGCTACAGGAGGACTCTGCTGAAACATCTGCTGATACAAATACAAATCTATGGTAGTGGAAAGCTGGACCACGTCATCTCGATAAGAAGTGATGAAAATAAATGAACTCTGTGGCTTATACTGTGGGGAATAGTGGAGGGTGCACATGCACTTAGTTGAGAAAGAGGGAAAATTATTGTTAGATAAAAGGAGTTTGGCTTGCTATTCAAGGTCAGATATTTTTTCCCTGACGTTGACATAGACATAGACAAATGGACAGACCAACAGATTCATACACACCCATACATTGTTCTTTGTATATAATGAAGATGACTGTTTATTCAGCTAAATACAGTAATTCTCAATCCATATATACCCCCGATGAAATTTGGCTAAAATGTTGATAAGCATACAGTGAAACTGTGAAAATGAATACACCTGCATATAATGGATTTCATTCATTTACACAGTTGATAATTTAAATTGAGGAGGTGAGCTTACAGTGTTAGAGGATCCAAAATCAACATGTGAAAATACAGAGACCTAGTCCTCAGAGAATACTAAGTATTTGCTGTTGGAAATTTCACTGCCCTCTCCCAGCCCCAAGTTCCCAGGTCACTAGCTAGTGCTTTTAAAACTGGACAAAAATACACCTTCAAATTCTTTTTCATACCATGGGTAGGCCTTAGAGATTTGCTGGAAGACAATGCATTTTCTATCAGCAGAAAAGTTTTTTTGGTTCTGCAAACTTCCATTGTGTTGCTTCTGGTAACAGTTTAGGGCAAGCGATAGAGTTTTCATTCTGAAATCTTAGATGCCATGAATGTTATTTTCTCCTACTACTAGATCAAAGGCGTTTCACTTCTTGGAACAGAAGCAGCAATGAAATCACATCAATGCTTTTCAAGAGGAAGACATAACCAGGGAAGATTCGAATGAAAGGAAAACTGGTATTCAAGAGTAAAGCACCCAATCCCACAAACAATCCTTGATAATGTATTACTTAACAAGAGGCATTAATTTGTAGTTCTCCTGAGGTTTATTAGTACTTTAAGTAGCTTGAAATTAATTGCTTAGCTTTTTGATTTTTATCAAGGATTTGGCCAGATGTTTTCTCTTTAGCTCGCCTGTGGGGTTTCTTTTGTTTGTTTTTTGGGTGTTTTTTTGATACATTTGTCACAAAAGATCCTAATTAGATTCTTCTATCATGATAATGCAGGCTGCAAGTAGATTTGACCTAGCAAAGCTTCTGTTTTATATGAGGGTTCAGCCCCTTCTCTAGAAGATGGTTTCTGACTTGCTGTTGTTTGAAATGGACTGAAAAATTTTGTCTGAAAAATGCAATGTATGTGAGTCAAATGGCCTAAATACACAGTATTATTTGTTCCAACCTCAGTGTATTTGGCAAGGTGAGCTGTGCATTGTTTTTACAGTGACGTGCCATTCCTTTGACCCTTATTTTCTGTTTTTATGTCAAGATTTTTCTTCTTGCATGATATTACTTTGTATTTGCTATAGCATTACTTGTTTTATAGTGGTGCTCTGTTTCATGGGTGCAAATTCTATTTCATTCCCAAACAGTAAATAAGAAGGGATGTCATGCTGAAGCAGAGTGTGCTGTCAGCATGTTGATAATTTTGAACACTCATTTGAGGGATGCAAGAGGTCGTCCACATAGGTCCAAGGAAGGCAGAAGATAAATGTCACATGGGGATTTTGTTCTTTTGTTATCTGCTACACAGCACATTTTTTTTCCTCCTTTGGTAGTATTTTAAATATAGCAGTATAACTCTTCTGGGATGCTCTCTCAGAATTATAGCTCTGATGACAAATGGGGTGCTGGAAGGATGCATTCAGCTTTCAGAGTTTCAAAGTCGTGTGAGAAAAGATGCCAGGTTTGTGGTAAGATATCACTGCCAAAGATTTAGGGCTCAGGATGGCCTACTTTGAATGATTTCAGTGTACTTGTGAATATTCCTCTGTAGTCTGAGGATCAAATTTCATGATGTGGGTGCAGTCCCCACTGAAATGCAAGGAAACTGAAGCTCTATCCATTTTTAAAAGGTTGCACAAATAGACTTTCACACACAAGTACAATTCAGAAAGGAGGAAAGCAGAGTTCAGGATAGTATCGTATTCTGTCTCCCCACCACCTATTCCAAGAAGAAAAAAAATATATATTTCTGTGTGGACAGTAATATCCATCTGACTACTACTGAAAATAGGGCAAAGGTTTAAAAAAGAAGGGGGGGAACAGTATGAATGGCCAGCTTGAAGAGTCTTTAAATATATTTGTTCTTCCTGACCTGAAAACCAGGTTCTTGAATTTCACAGGTGCAGAGAGAAGCGGTAATTCCAAGCACAAGGTCTGGGGTATAGCTCTTCTTCAAAATCTGCTGGTATAAGGCAGAAACTATTCCCCCCTCTACTAAGAATAGGTGTGGTTTCTTATCCTGGGTTAATGCATATCTTTATAATAACAACAATTCCCTCCTGTAGCACAGAGATCTCTTAGTCTCTGGGAGTGCTGAGAATTGTGTCTCAAAAGTTTCTGCTTTGCTACTTTAAGCCTCTTTCTTTTGTAGATAAGTGTGACAGTAACAGTGAGAAATCAGAGAAAAGAGAGAATTTGTGAAGTTTTCCTGCTCAGTGCAAAGAACTCTGCCCAGTAGTTTGTTTGCACCAAGAAATTACAAAGGACAGGCCTTTATGAATCTGTTAATTGTAATGTGAAGACCCCCAATATGAAACAAGTTCTACTAAAAAAATGGTGGTATAAAAGAGGATTTATGGGTTCGTGATTTGCAGGATCTTACAACTTGTTAAAAAATAAAAAAATGAGCACCACATGGATGTAGATTGAGGAGTGGAAGAAACTAGTGATAGTGGCTGGTAGTCTATTGATCATTTTTCTTGATCCTGAAGTAGAACTATGTACTCACATAAAAATCTCGTGTATTTTACATAGCATAAAAGTGCCTTCCAGCAATACTTGGTAATTCAGTGCTATGGAGAAGAAATAGTTTCTTGCCACAAATTAGGTAAACAGTATCCTGTCTTTTAAATTAACTCCCACGCTTCTCTTATTTTCCTTGGCATTAGAGAATGTAGCCTAGGTAGAAGAGATTATCTGAATAGAATGAGCAGTGACACTAAAGGTACGATAAACTAGTGGATAGTGAGAAAGATCATGCTGTAATTTTCATCACTTAGGAATTACAGAATATTAGTGCCCTTCCTTATTAAAGGCCCCTCTAGATTGACAATTTAACTGCAACATTGCATAATAATTATATAGAAAATATGAAATCTTCAGCAGCTTGTCTACTTTTTCCTCTTATCTGCAATCTATTATACTCTGTACGCTCATAAATGGATGTAAGGAAAATGGTTCTGATTTTTTTTTTCAAAGCATCACTAAAAATGCTAATTAAATCTGTAATGATGGGCCTACTGAGAATAAGGCATCAAATTCACAAGCTCAAGGATAAAATGTCAGACTTGGCCAGCGTAAGCCTTGTTTGAATGTAAAGAACGTCCAGACCATTCTTGATTATCAGAGTTTCACTCTGCATTTGTGGTATGCTTTGCATTGGTCTATGGCAGACTGAAAAAAATGTAGAATCCCACCTGTTTTTCAACACAAGTTTTAATAGAATGAGCATTTCTTTGCAATTGCATTCAGACAAGAACAGGAACAAGCATTTATGGCATTTCTCAGTCTTTAAGTTATATCTGTGAAAAGAAACAAAACCACCAAAACTCCCTTTTAATGTAACTTTTGTATTTCCAGATATCTTATTTGCTTGATAAAGTGTTTTCATCCCTTCATTTGTGTGTGTTAGCAGTGTCTATGCCGCTGACAGTCTTAACAGCTTGCTGTCTCCAGAGAAATATATTTCTGCATTTTTGCACCTGTGATTGCTGATTTCTTGTCAGTCATGTAAGCTAGACTGCAGAAGATCAAAAGTAGAGACTTGTTTTACTTACTCCTGCTGCAACAGGTAATGGGCAAACAGAGGATGCACCTCATGTGCTTGATTAAAACTTGTCATCATTGGGATTACATGAGAAGTTTTCTCTCTGGAGGCTTTTACTAGGCCTTTAGAAAAAAGTGTGTGAATGTGTGAAAGTGTGGGATCATTTGCTCTTTGTGGATAATTTGTACATTAGATATACAGTTGCAACCTCTTAAATGTATAACCTCGGGGTATAGTAAATCTATTTATTTTAGTGGCACTTACCTCCACAGGGATTTCTTTCTACACCCTTGTCATAAATTGGTTTGTAGCAGATGTGTTCATTAATTGGGTCTATTAATGATTATAATTTATTCTCTCTGTACTGCCTAGGATTTTATTCACTGTAGAATTGTCATTTTATGAAGTGCTTCTCTTGAAGGGTAGGATTAATGGGGCTCTGTATTGTAAATAACTGATACTCTCAAGCCCATCCTTTTCAATACAGGAACACTACCCACATAAGATAGTAAGCGTCAGCAGGATTGGGTCCAGAATTTTTAAATATTGTTTCAAAGTACAATAAATTTGCTGGGTTTTTGCTTGATTTAAGCAGCCGTTGATATGATCCACAAGAGCTTTTAGACTTCTGAGTTTTCACTGGAGCTGAGGAGACTTCTGTTTCAACAGTAACAAAAAGTTTTGTTGGCTCAGGTAATGTGCTGGGAATAACATGCATGTAATAGTAACTAGGCACTGCGTTAGGGTTACAACAAAATAGCTCTTCTTAAATACATCCTTTTGGGAAACTTAGCTATATTTATCATGCCCAGAATCTCAGCCTAAAAACTTTTATTATTGTTAAGGCAAGCACCTGCACAACTAATGATTAGTAGAAATATTTCTGAAACTTTATTTTTCTTTTATTGCCAATCATGATGTTTGATTTTAAACGTAAATGTTCTCAGCTTGGTTTCATCCTTCATTCTTTCCTCCTCCAATCTGCTGCAGTCCTTGGTGATGGTGTTAATTTCTACCCATCTGATTATTTTATCCGATAACTTTTTTCTGCACCCAGAAGTTTATATACTAAAACACGTTGTGGTTTTTGCCTTTTCCCTAGGTAACACTATGACATCTGTATTTAGGTATTTGCTGGTGTTGTTTTCAAGCATGTGCTGCCATCTATAGAGTAATCATTGAAAGAAAGCCAGTATAAAAAGACATTTTATTGAAAGATTATGGAAAACAAGATCTAGCTAGAGGAAGAGGTATCTTAGACCAGTTGGTCAGATCTCAAGAAATCGTATTTCTCTGTTGCCCCAGATGTCACAGTAGGCACAGGTGAAAATACACCACTTACGACTTTTATGAGTTAAGTTATTCAGCAGATTTATTTCTACTGGACAAACTACCAGTGCAGCCTGAAAATTTGAATAAGGTTGTTTTGTCCTCTAATCGTGTGACTGGTTCCCTTTCCACCCCATTACACTTCACCTCTCCTAGTCCTTCAGCAGTTTCCAAGATCTGTTTATTAATATCTTCTTTTTCTTCCCACCTCCCTTCCTTCCTTCCTTCCTTCCTTCCTTCCTTCCTT
>CM021732.1:57519872-57610598 GCA_011075105.1 Heteronetta atricapilla
CCTTCCTTCCTTCCTTCCTTCCTTCCTTCCTTCCTTCCTTCCTTCCTACATTCCTTTTTTTTAATGTTGACTCCGTATTCATCCTCAGCATCTTGTTAACTGGCCTTATACCTCTTTTCTGTGTCCAGCTCTAACCCGCCAGGTTCCAGGTTTTTCCCCTTTATATCCCTCCAGAATGCACTACTGGAGATCAGCTCCCATTATCTCTCTCTCTCATTGTGTTTTCTTGCTTGGTATCTATTTTATTGTATACATTTATTGCAATATGTTTGACTGGAAAGCACTTGGATAAGTCATTTTCTTTATGCTTTCACGAAGTGCCAGCAGGCTACCTGAGCACACATAGCATCTATCAGCATTTTTGTTGATATTGTTCACATGCTTTTGAGCTTGCAAGCTTTTGACTAAGGAATTTAGTGTGTTATAATCTCAGATATGGTAGCATTAGGTATATAAGTTGTTTGCAATCAGGCTTCTATTCATTTGACTTATGAGATGTGACAGAGAACAACTACTATGGTGTTAAGTCTTTCCTCAGCAACAAGTGTTGGAGTGAGGGGGTGTTTAACCACTACTATTTAAATGCTTTCTTATAACAGAAGATATCAGGATCAAAACAGAAGGTTTAACCTATATGGATGAAATATTCTTAAAAATCTTCTGACATTTTCTTCTTATTGCTGAACTTAGAAATAGATTTTATTTCCTGGCATGACAGACAAAATGAAGAAAAAAAATCAATAATGATGATTGATCAATGTTTTTCAAAACTGACTTAATAAGATAAAAATCAATGCAGCTGTATTATTTGTCATTATTTTATCACCAGTAACATTCAAACATGGTAATATTTGATTCTTAAGTTAAAATGTGAAAATATTTCAGTTACCTCCTGCAGAGACAAAACACTTGAGCGGGGCAAGGGATTTATTTAGTCAAACTTTGGTTTTCCTTTTTAATCCTAATTTTGGAACTTTGAGTTCTGCAGAAACTGAACAAAGTTTTATACTTTAAGTGTCAGTATATAATTGTTCCTTTAATCACAGAGATTTAAATAGAACAAATTAATACTTGTATTTGCAAATTACAAGTTCTGAACCTCCTTTTCTCCTGCAAATAACAGTTCCATCTTTCGTGGTTGAAATATCTGCACTTGCAAACTCCAAGATAAGCTTGGGCACCTAATTTTCCGTGTGGCAGACTTGCAGTGCTTTGTCTTTAGAGCCTTACTGGACAAATACATTAGCTGTTAATCTTTTTTTGGCAAAAATTAGAAGTTCATTTGTTTTGTTTGTCTGTTTTTTTCCCAATGATCGTTTCCATTTTCTGTCCCCACTGTCCCCAATAATAATTAGGTCCTTTGCTGATTTATTTTAAATTAATAAAAGTCTTAAAATCTGTCTTGCATAATAACAGTAAACCAATCCCTAAGCCATGATTTTGTATTAACAGCTGAGAGGTTGGTTTTGTTGGTTTTTTTTTACAATAATAATCTGCATTTTAATATTTTAATTCCTGCCTACCTGCTGCCTTCGCTTTAGCCCTTCGGGCTCCTAGTTTGAAATTGCTATTACTGTTGAGGGCTAGAAACTGGCCTTCTTTGGGAAGAAAGTCAAGATTCTAACATAATCATGAGTAAGAGTGAAATGGCATTTTAGGCAAGTATCAAATATTGAAAGACTCTTAATACAATCCTGGATATTGGCAAGCCTCTGATAATGGCATCTTCTATTTTAAAGATTTATTTCTTGAGAACAGAAAGACAGATTACTACATAAATTTCTGATAGATACGGATTCAATTCAGTAAGCTGGGCCAAAATGTCAGAGAATGAAAAAATGCAAAGTTAATAATAGGTAGGCACAATTTTTAGTAATTCAGAGCTTAATTAGGTTCTCTGTTGGGCCAGTTACTTTTACCTTTCTTTTTAATAGATGAAAGCAGTGAGTTTTCTTCTCAGATAACCCTGAGCAGCAGCAATATGTACATTCATCAAGAGCAGACAGTCCCTCTCCTTTGTTCTCTCTGTCATTGGCAGCATCGTTATAGACAATATCTGTGATTGCCTCATAAGAGAGCTTGCACTTGTACTTCTCTCCTTTTCCTCCTCTCTCCATACAGCAAGAAAGTAGCATGGCATATTGCACAGCTAAAAGGTTATCAAGCCTGAATTTGTTACACTTCTGAATTTGGCAGGCAAGCATTCACAACCGCTATAGGAATACATGGCTCATCACCACATGAAGCTGGACACCCTGAGAAGATAGATGATATTGGATTGGTTTTCATGTTGCCCCTGCAAACAATCAAACAGGCGTAAGCTATGCAATCCAATACTCCCTAATTGACAGCTTTTCCAAGGTTCATTTGTTAACTGAGAGCATGACATGTATTGAAGTTGTTTCTTCATAATGCATTTGGCATTAACAGGAGAATCTGTCAAACACCTCAGATACCAGCATCTCAGTAATAAGATACTTTGCCTCCAGTCTTGACTTTCTAACTAGTGACTTTATATTTGCAGAGGCATTCAGAAGGAGACTATGAGAAGACAGACAGGACACAAAGAAAAAAGTTTAAGTACATTCCCCAAATTAAAATCTGTGAGAAAGTATTTTGGACATTCATGAGATTTATCCTTCAACTGTTTATTTTTTCTTTTGTTATAAACCTTGGTTTCTTGCTTAGTAACATACTCACTGAATAATGTATTGGGGTTCAGAGGTGGTTTTTTTTTATTTTGGTAGATTAAAAAATAGGCAGATCAGATTTTATTTGTAGCAATGAAGAATTTGTGTACAAAATACATGTTCAAGGATTTAACTTGCCTGTGGATCCACAAGAGAATAAAATCCCAAAGAAACACATATTTCTAAAGAAACTTAACCTTCCTCCAGATGAAGCTCATGTTTGTTTGAAAGAATGAATTACCTGTGCAGAAAAGACCAGAGGATGATTTTTCCACTGATCTTGTCACTTTTCTTCGTTTGTTGTTTTAGCTAGTCATAATAAACAAATTAGTTTCTTAAAATAAAAACTGTGGCAGGAGTCTGAAATTTAGCTTTTTGTCTCCATTCTGTGGAAGATTTCCACTATCTGCCCTTTACTGGGTCTGTTTATAAGCTGATATCTGGAAGATGTTCACATGAGGTCTTTGAGTACTTTGCAAAAGCTTGGCCACAAACCTGTTGTCGTTAATAGCTGCCACTTCTCATATGTGCCATAATGATGGGTACAAGTTGAATTTCCCTTAGGTGTACAAAAAAAATGTGTCTTAACTTCACTTGTCTGTTATTACTCTGTGTAAGCATGTTACTCTGCACTGATCTGTGGCGTTTCTGCGTTGCAGGGCAAGCACGAGCTGCGAGTGGACACGGGACTGGAAGGCGCCTGGTGCGGCCTCATCCCCATCGGGAACCCCTGTGACAGTGTCACCACCACCGGCCTCAGGTGGAACCTGAGTAAGTCTGGTGCCTCCTGGGTGGTGGGTTTGTTGGCACAGCTGCACACCTCTGCACCGCTGCACCTCTGCACGGCCTTTACACCAGCCTCGCTGGTGCCGAAGGGCTTTGGGTGTTTGCAAGGCAGAGCAATGGCACTGGATCCCTGCCAGGCCATTTGTTTCTAAAAGTGAATATATATATATATATTTTTAAAAGTGAGTTATATTTAAAATTGAGATATTGCAGGCAGAAATGTGTTTTCCATTTGAGAGTCATTGTGCTGTTTTAATACAGCATTTGTTGGGGTCATGATACATTACCATCTTGATACATTGCCCTCCAGGGAGGGGAAGCTGCAAGAGCCGAACTCCTAGTTAAAAGCCCTGAAGTTAAAACAGACAAATAATAACGTGATACAGATTATTAAAGCCATGTCACTTCCACTGAGATGTATATTGTCTTTTTGTCAGCTCTGAATAATTACATCTTTTTCTTTTATGGAATGAGTCTAGAGGAGGGCCATGAGGCTGATCAGAGGGCTGGAGCACCCCTCCTATGAAGAGAGGCTGAGGGAGATGGGGTTGTTCAGCCTGGAGAAGAGAAGGCCCCAGGGAGGCCTTAGAGCGGCCTGCCAGTTCCTAAAGGGGGCTACAGGAAGTCTGGAGAGGGACTCTTTGTCAGGGACTATAGTGACAGAACAAGGGGGAGTGGCTTTAAACTAAAGGAGGGTTTAGATTCTAAATTTAATCTAAATTTAGATTTATACTTGGAATAAAATCTTCATTGTGAGGGTGTTGAGGCACTGGCACAGGTTGCCCAGATAAGCTGTGGATGCCCCATCCCTGGAGATGCCCAAGGCCAGGGTGGATGGGGCTTTGGGCAGCCTGGTCAGGTGGGAGATTCCCTGCCCATGGCAGGGGGCTCGGAACAAGGTGATCTTCTAGGTCCCTTCCAACCCAAACCATTCTGTGATTCTCTGGTACTTTTTCTCATTCTAAAGTAGGAAGTCTGGAACTGGGACATCTATATGTAGAGAAAGGAAGTTTCTTGACAAACAAACAAACAAAAGATATAATCATCCACCTGCCCTCTCTTCCCGGACTGAGTCATTCAGGCTGTATATACTGAAGAAAATGGGATTTTATTTATGTATTTATTTATTAGATCTTAAGGGAATCAAAGCAGTAATTTTCATGCTCTGATCTTGCAGTCCGCTGTACATGGCCAGACTTTAGAGGTATTATTCCATGTAGAAAGTGTAGAAAGGGCATGTGGTTGTCACAGTTTGCTGAGCATTGCCCCTGATGGCAGATGATTAATCTGAGGTTTACCCACTGTGCTGGCCAGCAGCCTGTGTGCTAGTCTGGGGAGTGTCTTGTTCCACGGAGGATATGAGTATGTGAAATTGAGTAGTATGATGAAAGATACAAATATGGCATTAATTTCAGGATATGAGAGACTTGCCAGATGGAGGGATGGAGAGCTCTCTGGCTAGTGATGTTTTTATTCTCTTAAACTGGATTTTGAGAGCTAAATGTATGGTGTAAGGGACTGTTCTCTTAAGTTGATAAAGTCAAATATTTTCATTTCCACTGATAAGTACAGCTGACAAGTAAGTTACTGAATCTTCATCTGCTTCTCTCCTATTATGCAATGAATTTTATGCCCTGTTGCACTGAGGGACTACCCGTTTCTCAGTGAATTTTCTGCCCTGCCGAGTGAGGTGAAGGAAGCTCAAACCAGCCTTAGATTAATGAAGAGAACATCTTTGAAGCTTTTATCACTCTGTAAAAGGCTGTGGATCAAAATGTGGTGGATTCTGTGAGGCTACAGTCCTTTCTTGGGGTTTTAATTGATTAGTTTAAAAAACGGGTTATTTTTTAGATACATCAGGGTTTTTTTTGAGTTTAATATCATAAATTCAGTTTTACACGGTGGTGATTAGAAAGATGGTAATTTTAAAGATGGTCTGTCTGCTATCACAAGTTACATGGCTTTGTTACTCCTGATGTCATGATTTGCCTTCGTCTGTTGAAACTAAAGTCACCCTATACCAAAATAAGAGATTTTTGTTCTTTCAAACAAAGTTTTTCACATGTCCTTAAGAAGAAAGGGTTTACTAGTCTACCTGTACCAGTTTGAGGGGAACACGAGGTGCAGTAGTAAAAAGCAGTAATAGTTCATATCTAGGATTGGCTTGAGAAGTCAGTTTCTTCAATGTTTAGCATTCTAATTATGCTGCATTAGACTTCCTTGGTTTCCTCAGAGGCATAGCTAGATATAGACCTACTGGGATTTTTATTACACTTAATTCAGTCTTTCCTTTTTTCTGGAAGACAAATAAAAGTATTTAAGTGACTGTTGTTTTGTGCTAACACCACCATCCCTTCTTCTCCCAGTCATTGTTGTTCTCCATCACTTAGAGGAAACCTCAGACATTTACTATGTTTTCCCTAGTGATGTGTACACTGCATCCTGTTACAGGCTACACTTTCAGACTCAGTATTTGGGGTTCTCATAGGTCGTAAATGAAGGAATTATTTCTCTGCATTATCATCACAGATAAATAAAACCAAAAATAATCTGGTATTCCTTGAAGATATTTAATCTATCCGAGACACCAAAGCCATTACAACCTGAAATTTATCTTGTTCCCAGTGACTGGAGCTAAACTTTACTCATCCAAATACAAATTTTGAATCAAGTTACTGTTCAGATATTGATGAAACAAATATAATTGTAGTTGCATCCTCAAAAGGGAAACCAATGTATCAAATAGAACGTGTCATTAATTGTGACTCAGTTTTTTTTTCCTAGTAAATAAGCCTTATATTCAGATAATATAAGTTTGATACTAGCTTTCATTGTGTTCCTGGCTTTTGTGCTGCCTTCTGCTATTACTTATAAAATTGTTAGTCCTCCTATAATTTGCAATGGAGAGAAGTGAAAGCTCATCTGGCAAGAAAAGGGAATGAGAAGACATTGAAGTCTGACCTGGATATCTGTACTGATGCTGACGTCTGGGAGCAGCAGTGCTTTCCCTACTTGCTTATTAATGACATTTTTATGACACACTTTCATAAACCTCAGTGAACAAAGTGATTTGGTTATAAATTCATGTTTTGGTGTGTAAATCATGGAAGAAATTTTCAATCCAAACATGATATGACAAGCCTTTTTCCCCATTTTGTCATGAAATTAATAGAACGTGATCTAACAAATTATTTTGTTTTTTTTAAAACTAATTTTTGAGTCCTCAGAATACTTTTAAGTTCCGTGGTTGTAAACTATTTTCAGAATTTTGGTTATGTCTGAACAGTCAAAAATTGATACGTTAGGTGTGAGGGAAGCCCTCATTTTTGCAAGCAATAATTTCCAGCAACTCAAAATTTAAATAACACTGCAGTGAAAGAAAGAGCTGGCTTTCCATCAAGGTTTTTAATGTTTAACAAAGATTTCTCTCTGAGCATAACTGGATTACTCTGCTGATTAAAATGTGTAAAACCTTCAAGGGGTAGTCAAACGTTATCTGTGTCTAATCTACAGGTGCTGTCATGAGACTTCATAGCGTCTGAATAGATAAAGACAAGGATAAATGCCTAAGACAGAAGCTGTATTGGGGTTGCAAGTAGGATACCAAGGCTCTCACTTCAATGACTGAAATAGATAAACCTGAAATCTGTAAATTATTCTGCCAGCTCAGAAACTAATGCACTTGATGTCTTGATTATACTTTTAATATTGCAGAATTCAGTACTTCTGTGTTTCTGTGCGAGGATGCAACATGTATGCATGCTTTTATGCATGCTTGTCTTAGCTGGCAAAAACAGAACATTTATTTGTTTTAGTTCTCATCTTATGGGTGAAAGAACTTGGAGAATAAAGTGGAAAATTGATTAGAGAAAATATTTTTATCCATACTTACTATTGTGCAGCACACATTCAGAACACATTATAAACATATTCTTTCCACTCCCAAAGGTGTACAGATCTCTTCTCTATTAAAATCTGATTTACAGCACAGGAATCAGATAATGCTTTATCTGGTTTGACTCACCTGGCTGCTTGCTGATAACAGCTCCCATGCCTAACAAATAAAAAAAGAAAAATCCAATAATGCCAGAATTACCCAGCATTCTTATTTAGGTCCTCAGTGGTGCTTTCATGGAACTTGAATGAGAATGAAGGTGGAAATCAGCTGCACTGTTCACCGTAGAAGAGGCTGGAGGGTAATGGTAGACTTTTCTCAGAAATGGTTCCTTTTCTAGTAAATTACTGTAGAAAATAATCTCACCAGCTAATTTACTCTTCATCCCTCTGGCCTTTGATATGCTGTATGTCATGTCTGTACTGAAAATATCAGCATATAGATATATATAAATGTGTGTGTATGTGATTGTGCTTTCCAGATAATTTTCATGCAAATTGGCTTCTTTAGGCAGAAAGTTAAATTGCTGTAAAATGCTGCCATTCAAAAGAATGCCAGTCATTTCACTTCAAATGGCAATAGCAATAACAACAGGAGCAAGACCTTCTTCCTCTAACTGTAGCAGCAGAGCATCCACTGACAACTAACTTCACAGGTAGAAAAACAGGATTCAAAATCCTTTTGATGCTGTTTACATTGTCAGTAGAAGTGAAATATTTGCACTGTTTTTTTCACTACATTGGGGTTGTGTTGACATTGGGCATTGCAGATGGGACAAACAGGTTGCAAAAGCAGTGGGTTTTTATGTTTTAGGAGAAATGCAGAGACTAAAGGATGAAAGAAAAGAAGTAACTCCCTAAGGAAAAAAAAGTCAGAGGGTGAGGGACAATTCTGGAAAACGCAATAAATTAAGATGAACATCTATGCATCTAGCAAAGCTGTTTCTGTAAGCACTCTAACCTGTTTCATAACTGAAATAGTCTATATGGCACACTTTGCTGCCCCAGTTCATTCTGAGTGAGGCAAACTAAGCAGCACTTGCAGGAGGAGATCCATTTTCAGCAGCAAAGTCAAAAAGCTTCACAGCTGAATTCTCCACTGTTCCCCTCTGCTTTCCTGTCCTCCCCTCTCTTCTCATTCTTCACTGGTAGAAGACTTCCCAGTCCATCAACTGGGATCTGTCTGCAGAGCTTTGATGATTTATCTTTTCCCTATTCATTGCAGCGCTAAGACCCTGGGTAGTGCAGAGTGACAGAAGTGATGCTGCTGCTCCCAAAGCTTTGGGCGTTTTCGACCTTTTGCAAGCTATTTGCCTGCAGGAGTGCTGCTGTCTGCCTTCCAGGGTCACATCATTTATTACAAGGCAAGGCCTGCTGAAATACTTTTCCAACAAAGCAGATGTTCTTATGGTGGCAGCCTGGCATCCCACTGGGTTACTGCAAGTCAGCAAAGGCAACAGTGATGGCATTGCTTAGCATTGCATGAAATGATTTTGAACCAAAAAGATCATTTGGCATACGTTAAAGGAGCGATGAACACAGAGCTCAGTTGGGCTCAGCCCCTAAAGCTGTAGTTGCATTTTTTTTCCTGGACAGCAGCTCAAAACCTCAGTCAAACTTTGTGAAGGGACTTGAGGTGAGGATCTCCTGAGGTTCTTCCTGTCACGCTTTCAGTCCATTTCCATAGATTTCAACAAATGTTTGGAGTTAGTGGGAGGGAGATTTGGTTCCAGCTCTTCTGTAGCAGGGTCCTGGCATTCAGTTTGGAAAGGCAGTTTTAACATGATAAACCTGCGTGCTCTTCCAGATCACACTGTTTGGAGACATTACTGATGTAGGAGTCCACTTACAGAAAGATTCATGAGTACTCTGGATCTGAACAGAAACCAGCATTAAGGTTAGCCCGGCCTTCTTTAAAAGGACATGTGAATGTATATGTGATCCTTCCATAGAACAGTGCCAGGCAGTAATTGCCAGGGAGGGAATGGAATATATATAAACAAACAAACAAAAAAAAAAAAAAAAAAAAAACATTCTGCATCATAGCTGTGTATAAAGCAGATGGCTCTCCACAGCCTAAGACCATCCTGAAGTAAACTCAAGGCACTTATTTATCTCTAGCTATGTTGCCATGGCACACTGCAACTGCACAATTTAATTTCATCATTAATAATAGAGGTGAGAAGATTGTCAAGGGAGCAAAACACTTTTTTTTTTTTTTTTTTGCCTTGCATCCCCTCTTTTACTTCAGTCCCTTCTGCTAATGGAAATGTGATCTGGAGGTATGAAACAATAGGTGCACTGGCTCAGCCTCATTTTGGTACAGATAGCCCTCATCTCTTCAGTTGCAGCTGATTAGTAAGGATACTAAAGTCACATGAAAATCAGAAACAACCTGCTACTGCTAAAGGGTAGGAACTGTAAACACCGAGCACCTTGCTGGGAAAGAGAGAGCTCTGCAGGGAGCTACCATTTAGATTGATGTGAATGCACAGTAATTCTGTGTATTTCAGTGGTGGCTCTGAAATCTCATCAGTGGCTGCAGAAGCAGAATTGGTCCAAGAAAGAGACCTTTGAGTTTATACTAAAGGCGTTTAATTCTAAAGGCATTCTCATCAGTCAACCTGCCCATATGGATATTGGGAAATCATCTCATTTGGACAATTGCAGAGGCAAAGCTGAAACATCATGGTGTATTTGAATGAAAGTCAGTGAAAAATTGGCCAGAGTGCAAATGCTCATTTGTCATATCCCTTGCAAATATGCTTTAATTGTTTTCATATTTAAATGCCCAGAATCAGCCATAATGAATGTAAATGTCACATTGCCGAGAGATTTCCAAACACAAGAAAGCTCTCTGAGGCGTGTGGTGAGTTATTGCCAGTTCCCAATGTTCTCTGCAGAACTGCAAAAGGGCAAGAACCAGTAGGAGGAGAAATCAATCATGTCTGGCATCTCCTAGAGTTTTAAAAGTATATTTTAAAAAATGGGATGTGTTTGTTTGTGGTGGCTCAGTTAACAAACAAATGTGATACTTGGATTTTTGAGGGGTTGTTCAAGTAATTAGCAGAACTGACTCCTGCTTTCCAATTTAGTAGATAGTAGTGTATGTGATTTATCTCTTCTCCCCAAAAACATGACACTGGGGAAAATCCTCTGCAGTGATCTGTTCCGGTATCTTAATGACAAGCAGTTCATTCCCTCTACTGTACCTCAATTCTTCATTTGCTGCACCTTTTACAAATACATCACATGCTGTTTCTGAGGGGCCTTTTTCTCTACCAGTTTTTGTCACTAGATGTTTGTGGAAAAGAAGGGGTAGATTTTTCCTTGCTGTGGTATGAAGTTCTGGAGAGGATGGACGTATGGTGGATGCCATCACTGACTGTTGAATATTTGAAAAAAGTTGTTTTGGCTGTGAGTTGTTTATGGCATCCCGATGTGTAATTAATCAGCCAGTAACAAGTAACTGTAATCAGTGTGTTCTGGAACTGTTAATTTTAGATGTACATACCAATTACAGACCACTAAGCAAATCTGTTTTTCCAGGTGAGTTGGAAAATACAAACTTCTAATAGATACATACATGTCTTGCTGCAACATCACTTGGGCCATGCATATACATGGGGGAATCAGGGCAACAGCAGGAAGGGAATGAGAAAAGAGAAACAGAGAGGGAAAACCAGGATGCTGGGAGATCACATTTGGGAGTAGAGACATGTTTTGGAAAGAAGGAAGGACAGATAACATCAAAATATGGGAAGATATGAACACAGAGATTGAGAAAACAACAACAGGGGTGTTTTAAGTAGACAGTTGACATACTCACTTTTGAAACCCTGAACTGAGGACAGCATTTCTCAGTCTTGTTATTTCTCTGCTGTAGCAATCCCTCTTTTTCCACAGCTGTCCAGGGATAACAACCTACTTCTGCTGTCCACAAGATTTGCTGGGTATTGATCCAATGATGAGAGATGGCATTATTCATTTGACTCAAAAACAAGAAGGAAAACTTTCACTTGCGCTTTTAGGGCTACCAATTCAAGAGTTGTCTATAATTTTACTCTAAGCAAGTGCATTATCAACATGCATGTCAGACAATTGTTTTTCACAGCACTTGAGTGGAGCGTGCAGCACCCTGATGTTCATGAGGGCTCTGCCCCGGTCCTGCAAGCACAGGATACTCAGAAATTAAACCCATGGCTTCATCTCCAAGACACCCACAGTTGTCATTAATTTGTGCCTTTGCTCTGGAGCATTTGAGCAGGTGCAATGGCATTATCAGTTCTGTTGTACTGAGAACCACAGAGAAGTCTGTGAGCATTTTAATATGCACACATTCAATGCTGTTTAAATCTATGCAGTAAATAAGGCATAAAGCCCTATAATGAATCAGGGCTCGAAATGTGTCAGTTCAGCAAACACTGTTTACTGAAAGAGTCCGGCCCACTTGGTTAATGTGAGTGTGTAATTAAAGGATGAATGCTAAAGAACCTGAATTAAAATTTCACAGACAAACTCTAATTCTGGCATCCGATTAGTCCCGAGTCTGTGACTTTGCTATCTTGACATTTCTTAAGAATCATCTTCTGTGTGCATGTGAGTCCATGAACTATTAACAGGTAAGCATGTAGCATGTCACCTTGTATCAACGCAAGTCTAGGTCAGTATGAGGTAGCTGTGTTTGCTGTGTTTTAATATTTCAAAGCTTTCTGTTGTATTTAATAAATTATTGATAAAACCACTGACACCTTTCAAACAAGTCCAAATATTCTTAATATATTTTATGTCAGTGGTGGTACATGTCATAAAACAAATAGTAAATCCAAGTAATTGGGGGTGGAATAGAGTTCAAGAGATCCTATAGTCCTTATAGATTTTTCTGTGACAGGTTCCTGTCAAAAAAAGCTTTGTCTTTTATAAGCTTTCAGTGCTGGAGGTTCCTTCATAACAGCTTCCTCATAAGTCTGCTCCAATTAGGATGGTTTTTTCCTTTCTGTATTCCACAAATACAGTATGTGATGAATATATTCTCATGCTGTTAAGCATTAGAACACAGCGTTTATAATCTAATTGCCAATAAGAAATCTCAGAATTGTACGTTTAGGTTTCCCAAGCAAAAGGCATTACTCTATAATTTACACAGGCACCAGCAATACCACTGTATCACTGCTGATTGGCATGCCACTTAATGATGCTGTTTGTAAGACAATTTTCTAATCAGCTGCGTGAACACTCATCAGGAGCTTGCTTCTTGATTTAAAGCAAAGGAGTTGGAAAGAACGATATGGTTTGTTTTGCTTATAGAAACAGAGGGGAAAAAAAAAGTTATAAAGAGAAATATTGGAGGGTTTTTTTCCATTGTAGAAAGCATAGATAGAGCTTAAGAACATAATTAAAGAAAGCTTTGATGTCATGAATCTGGATTAAGTACTGAAAACAATGTAGAATTAAAAATTGTGTCATTAATGAATCAGTATTCTTCAGGTTATTTCCTTAGTGTATTTTGAAATCTGGCGATGGTAGCTTAAAATTTAAAATTCTGGTTTTTATCAGATTTTATATTTCCAGTCATCATTTAATAGTAATAATAATAGTTACAGGGTTTGCTACTGAAGGTAGTCTTTTCAATCTAGTCAGCTGAAGATGAAGCATGATCAGTTTTGCACTTGTTTTACATGTCAAATTTTATATTTCATTCCAAGAAATTTAGCCAACCCTCTATCCCACCCCCCACACACACAAACACACAGAAAAACATGCTTTCTCCCTATGTATTTCATTATTTTGTTCTGTAACAAACAGAAAACTTTTAAATTAAAAAATGTTTTTTAACACACATGTAAGGTGCATCAAGCATGTCTGGCATGGAGGCTATCAATTATGTGATTTAAGACGTTTTAACCTTTAACCCCTGGAGTACAGTGTTTCACTCTGGGGTCAGTAGCGTAAGGAAAACATAGGCCTGTTGGAGCAGGTTCAGAGGTGGGCCACAAGGATGCTCAGAGGGCTGGAACACCTCTCCGGTGAAGAAAGGCTGAGGGAGTTGAGTTTCTTTTGCCTGGAGGAGAGAAGGCTCCAGGGAAATTGTACAGTGGCCATCAATACTTAAAGGGGGCCTACAGGAAGGCTGGGAAGGGACCCCAGGAATGTAGTGACAGAACAAGGGGGAATGGTTTTAATGTAAAAGAGGGTAGGTTTAGGTTAGATACTTGGAAAAAATTCTTCACTCAGAGGGTGGTGAGGCACTGGCACAGGTTGCCCAGAGAAGCTGTGGGTGCCCCATCCCTGGAGGTGTTCACGGCCAGGCTGGATGGGGCTTTGGGCAACCTGATCTGGTGGGAAGTATCCCTGCCCATGGCAGGGGGTTGGAACTAGATGATCTTTAAGGTCCTTTCCAACCCAACCCATTCTGTGAATAAGATGAGCTTCAGTTGACCTCTGCAATTTATTAATAGCTTTGATACAAACAAGTATCTCTTCAAATTTTATCCCTCAAATAATTATTATAAAACCCTTACATGCTTACCTTATCTTCCTGTAGTCTTTATATCCAATGTATATTGAAGAATTCATGTTTTATGAAATCATTAGAGCTTAATACCAAGTTTGTGGAATTAATGGAAAAAATACACGCCGTCTTTAATAATAGTATGGTAATCTGGAAGTACCACATTCCTTTTCCTTCACTAAACTAGGATAACTGAACCCCCTGACTTATCAGAAGACTTAGTCTTCCATGTATTTTCACATATGTGACTGGTTCCATGAAATATAAGGGGATTATTCAGTGCGTAAAGCTAAACATGAGCAGAAGTACTTCCTACAAGTCAAACTCTGCAGCGGGAGATATAACCTTCAAAAATGCCTGAAGTGGCTTTTCTATATGTAAAATAAGGTGATAGCAACTTTAATCTCAGTCTCCAGGGTTAGCTGTCAGTGCTGGTTCCCGTTTGAATATCTCTTCTCACTCTCTAACGCTATAAAACTTTCTTTTCTAGCTCTGCATATTTTTATGTATTACTGATTGGCTGTAGTAATTTACATGAATTCCTCCCGATTTTGCTGTCTGGGCAAAGTATGAAGACATGGAAAGACAAATGACTTTCAAATATTTCTTGCATGTGGCTCCTTTACCTGTAGTTCAACAGATGCCGTTTCCTACCAATACAGCTGTCAGATCCATGCAGCTAGTAAATCTTTCATGAAAGAATTCTGGAAGAAAAGGGTTCTGGATATATACCATAGTTTTTTAAACAGTCGTAAATTTTTCATTGGAATTGCTAAAAGCACCAGAATATGGTACATCTGCAGAGTTGTAAGAGAACAAGACGCTCAGGACCGCATGAATCAACCACAGTGGATGTGAATTTTTGTGTTTGTTTTTTTTTACAATGCTAAAAACGTACCATACTCTTATGGCTTTGTCTGCCATACGTAGAGCAAGATTTTCAATCCAGATTAAAATTCAGTCCAGACTGACTGTTTATACAAACAATGCAAGAAACTCACTAGAGAGCGGGGAAAATTTTCATCATGTCATGAACTGGAATGAAATATTAACATCAACACAATCTTAGTTGTAGAAGAATAATTTGGTATCATTCCTTTTTATGTTAAAACACAAAGGGTTGATGTGTTTACCTTGTAACATTCCAACAGCCTGCAAACAGTTTTTTGATAACTGCAGATCAACACTGGCAGTACTTTGAAAGGCAGCTTTTTTTTGGGAGCATATGTAGAGATTTGTAGTGCTCATTTGCAGCATACTGTAGGAAGGCAGTTTGGTTCTTCAGAAACTGCGTGTGCCACTTGCTCTATCATGCAGGTTTATGTTACTCTACATGCTTATGTTAGTATAGTTCTACAAAAGATCTGAAATGTTTAAGACTTAGATTTTTGGGACCTCTCCTGCTGGCAATTAATTTTACATCTCATATACCTCAGGCAAACATTGTTGTCAGTGAATCTTGAGATTAACTTGTATTCCTTTTAATGCTACCGGAATTACTTCAGTGTCCCAGCTGAATTCCTGAAGAATTTTACTAGCTATTGTGAAATTATTTTTTTTTCCATTTTATGCCATTTTCTAACTTGCCAGGATAATGAATCACATGCTGTTTGTTAATCTTAGTTTTGCACCAGTGTTTCCAGAATTTCTTTAACAGTTTTATGGCGTAACTCCTCTGATGCCATTTTCAACATATTCTTCAGAAGTTCCTAATAATGAAGACAGCCTTTAAAAAAAAAAAAAAAAAAAGTTAATAGTTACCATGGCACACAGCACCACTTGCTGACTCAGTGGGTAGCACAACAGGCTGGGGACCAGCAGCAGGGATGGAACACATCATTAGCTCTCATTAGTCTGCTCTGTCTCTTCTCTTATTGTTTGTCTTGTTAACTCTTTGGGGCAGGGGCTGTCTATTACTCTGCATCTGTACAGTGCACCTTGTCATGCCCAGTAGTTCTGTACTTCAGGAATAAAGATAATTTATTGCAATTAGGAGATAACTTGTGGAGTTGCAGTTGAAAGGTAATACCATGAAAAGATTACTGATTTTAAATAAATATATATTCTTTCTGTATTGTGTTAGAGGCTGCATTTGGGTTATTATCCTCAGAAACTGTACTGTGGAAAGAGAAGAAATCATTGTTTAACATACAGTGCCATCTACAGAATAGGTTGTGCAGCCTGCACTGCTTACATAATATGGATTCTTTTGTTTGTTATTTTGGTGGGGTCTTTTTTTGTCACAGCACAGTTGACCTTCATAGCTGGAGAGTGTTGAGCAGATGTCTACAGAATTGGAGCATGAGGATGTAAGAGCTTGTGCATCAAGAGGTTCGAGAGCCTGGAGGGCTGACAGAGCACCCTTGCTGAAGTGCGGGGCTGCGGTTCCTGCTCTCAACTGCTGCTCCTGCAGAAGTCAATTCTGACCCCCACGATACCCAAAGAGGAGGTGGTTTGTGCACTCACCCTTTGCTGCTGTAATCTCCAGTGTCTGTAGGCCAGGCTTGCCCAGCAGCACCCGTTACTGACTTTCTCTTATAAGCTTAGACTGTTGTGGGTTTTGTTTTGTTTAGGCAACTATCTAAGAATGCTGTAAAGAGGTCGTCTGATGTTTTTCCTGAATCACATGCTGTAGAGAAAGCTGATAAGTAGAGAAGTGGGCCTAATGAGGTTCAACAAGGCCAAGTGCAAGGTGCTGCACCTAGGTCAGAGCAATCCCAGACATGAGCACAGACTGGGAGAAGAACTCACTGAGAGCAGCCCTGCAGAGGGGGACTTGGGAATTCTGGTGGATGAAAAGCTCCACATGAGCCAGCAGAGCGCGCTTGCAGCGCAGAGGGCCAACTGCATCCTGGGCTGCAGCAACAGAGCAGTGACCAGCAGGTGGAGGGAGGTGATTATCCCCCTCTGCTCTGCCCTTGTGAGGACCCACTTGGAGGGCTACATCCAGTTCTGGGGCTCCCAGCACACGAGTGATGTGGAGCTGTTAGAGCAAGTCCAGGGGAGGGCCATGAAGTTGATCAGAGGGCTGGAGCACCTCTCCTGAGAAGAAAGGCTGGGAGA
Source organism: Heteronetta atricapilla (assembly GCA_011075105.1). Lineage (NCBI taxonomy): Eukaryota > Metazoa > Chordata > Aves > Anseriformes > Anatidae > Heteronetta > Heteronetta atricapilla. The sequence continues at coordinate 57,536,817 of CM021732.1, forward strand.
GCTGGAGATGTTCATTCTGGAGAAGAGAAGGCTCTGGGGAGACTTCACTGCAGATTTTCAGTACCTAAAGGGGGCTTATAAAAAGATGGAGAATGATTTTCTTGCTCAATCAGATAAAGACAGGACAAGGGGCAATGGTTTTAACGTAAAAGAGGGTAGGATTTAGATTAGAGGTTAAGAGGAAATTCTTCACTTTGAAGGTGGTGAGGCACTGGCATGGGTTGCCCAGAGATACTGTGGGTGCCCCATCCCTGGAGGTGTTCAGTTCCAGGCTAGATGGGGCCTTGGCCAACCTGTTCTGGTGGGAGGTATCCTTGCCCATGGCAGGCGGTTGGGACTTGATGATCTTTAAGGTCCTTTCCAACCCAAACCATTCTGTGATTCTATGAAGTAGCAGTTGTGTGTTTGTGTGGTTGACTGGTGGGAATCACAGTTTCAGTGTTGCGAGGAGAGTTGGAACCCCCCAAAACTTTAGAATGCTCTTCAGACAAATATCCATTTTGGTGTAGAAAGTTGGATATTATTGTATTTTAAGACAAAGACAGAAGAAGTGAAAGAATATACAAATATTGTTCCTTCCACCTTCAACAATCCATTATTTTTGTCATACAGCAAATTAAGTTTTAGAAGGCACTGCAGAACAAACCATTTTCTGTCCTCTTTGGCATAGCTTTTGAACATAGGAAGTTATCTGACCTTTAAGCTCTCAGTGCTTCAAGACCAGTGTTTGTCATCTTCAGATTAGTGGGAATGAAAAACAGAAATGGGAAGGGAGGGCTGAGAATGAATTCTGACATCCAGGACAGGTAGGAAATAATTTTCTGGCAGGTGATCTTGCAGAGGAGAAGGGGAGAGAAAAAAAGACAGGAGGTTGGTTTTTGTGTGTTTTTGTTGTTCTTGTTGGTACTGCTGGTGGGTTTTGTGTTTTTGTTATAGTTAGATGTGAGATACAGTGTATTTAAAGTAGCAATGAAGATAGACTAAGAGGCTAAGTGTCTGAGACAGCTGAAGTTGCACATTAAACTGGGTTTATGAGACTACTCTGCTATTTCTCACCTGCACTGTCACAGTCAGTACATGTGAGTGTGTAGGTGAGTGGGGGTGTATGTAAATAATAATTCCTCTTTATTTAATATACATTAAACCTGAAAAGGGACAGAAATATGAGTTAGCAGAGTGCTACAAAATGTGAAGGTAATTATGCAGTAGTTATCCTCAACATTTCCATCTTTAAAGTGGTTTTGAACTGCTTAAGTGCAGCAGTTACTGCAGACTGTGATTAGATAAATGGATGCAAATGGTAATTGTAACTGATGAATGATTGATGATGGCTTTATATGTTTATCATTATATACTGCTGTAAACACTTTCTTCCTCAGCAAGGATGGAGTCTGTTGGCAAGACGATGATGTATTGAATATGAATTCAAACTGTAATATTTTTAAAGAGTATACAGGGCCAATATTGTAGGCTGGGTTACCACAGAGCTGTTACCTGAATGAACGTTGCCATTAATACCAAAGGGCTCGACACCAAGCTTCTTCCAGCTGAGTTTCAGAGCCTACATACACACACAGCAGGGAAGCAGGGTTAATAGGAGGGAGTTTGAAAGTGCACATGGAGAGGCTGAGCAGTGCCGAGTGATGGCTTTGGGTGAGGAAGTCCCATAGAGACTAGACATAGACATAGAGACTAGACATAGTCCCATAGAGTCCCACTGCTCCCAAGAGGAGATGCTGTTTCTCTTAATTCTTGCATCACTCTTAATCAGTTCTTGCCACTTTTTTCGACTTTCCAGAGTCCTGTCCCCTCACGATAAGGTCAGCCTTACATACATAGGTCAGTACTGTCTGCAAGACACTAACAGTGCAGTATTTGAGCGCCATCGTACCGAATGTTTATAGAGCCACATTGTAAGTACCATTTTGGGCAGAACAAGTACATTTGGATAATTGGAAGTGGATGGGAACAAGATGATAAACAAGTAGGTTGCTAGAAAAACAGGGTGGGATAAGAGGCTCATGTAATCTGAATGACGCTATAATTCTATTTGATTTGTCACCTGCCATTTGCTAATTATTAATCACAGCAACAACATTTGGTAGTGAGATTAAATTAAAGGGATTTTTATTGCAGCAGCTTGAATTTAATATCAGCACTTTGTGTATCATACAATGCAAAAAGTAACCTGTGGTAATTAAATTACAGGGTAAGTCTTCATTCTGCATAAATTGTTCTATTCTATTCACTGAGGAAAAAATAAGCAGGATATCGCCAAAGAAAAGCCCCTGATCATTAGCAGCTCCTGCTCCCTGCTCTGTTTCTTTTACATCACTTCACCTGCAGCGCTGAAATCCTTTAGTTTTCCTATGGCATTGTAGACCTGACAATGAACTTGCTGGCTTTTCTGTCATGTGCCTGCCCTTGGGCTTGTATGAAAGAAGTGAATTAGGTTCTGTTTTGTTGACCTTTTGGATGCAAGTGAAATGGTAGTCCTGTTTGCTTACACATCAAGTGCTGCCAGTCTATTGTCAGCATTAACCTTTGTTGAGCACCCTGATGAGATTGTTACCCTAGCACCAGCAACACAGATGCCAGAGTGAATTGAGAAGGGATAAATTGGAGGTACCATGCAAAATAGCTCAGCTAAAGACATTCCTCTCCTGCAATGGAGAAAAGGTGTTTTATATATATTTCAGCACTTAGCTGGTCTGTGAGTCCTGTAATTTGCTTAGCCAAACAGAACTTCAAAACAGATGGTTTCTAAATTTGTGGAAAATAACCATTTCAGTATTTTCTGCCTGTGCAGTCTGCAGTTATGCTTTAGTACTGAAATTATTTGAAAATTAAACCAGAAAATAAAAATGGGATCTTTACCAACTGAATACTAATTTCAGGAACATACTATTTTTAGTATGTGCTAGGTTTTCATCTGTACATTTAGCCTAAGATTTGTTTGTGCTCTGATTTAGTGTTTCTTGCTGCTTACTTGCATAAACACTACCACATCAGTCAGTCAGTCACCAGTGTATTTAGCTCCCAGCTGCATCTGCTAATAAAAGGGTTCACAGAGGAGGAAGTGGAGAAACATAAGGAAATAATTCATTGCACTTGTATAGCACCTGCCATCAGCAGTCTATATAGATGCTTTACAAAAACTAAATGCATTACCTAATCTGGAATACATTTTTGTAGTGAGAAAATACAACATTCCCATTCTCTTAATTGGGGAAATTGAATCACAGAGCATTTGTCTTACCTGAGATAAATGAAGCTAACCAAAAGGTAGGAATACTGGTATTCTGGGTTCTGGCTTGGCTTTTATAATGATAGGAGTTAATTAGGATAAAAGATTTTTTTTGTAGTTGGTTGGTTGTGTTTTGTTTTAATGTATTTAATATTATTGTACATAGTTGCTATTTTCAAAGTGCGTCCAGTAAAATTACATTACAGATACTGCCTTTCTCTTAGAACATTTGGTCAACTGTTGGTTGTTTGCTGTGTCCATCTCTGAACGTAAAGAGGTTGCATTGGTGGGAATTTTAGAGCTATGGATTGTTTGGTTGAAGTCTGCTCCCCCAAGCAAGCACACCACGCGATCCCTGACTAGAGTCTTCTACGTAACGTGGAGCTCAGCTGTGGAACTCACTGCCACAGGATGCTGCGTGGACCAGAAATATAAATGGAGTTAAGAAAAAAAAATAATTGACAAAATTATGGAAGAACAATCCTGTAAACAGTGATACAGTCTCTGTCTCAAGAAATACCTAAGGTACAGATGTTTGTCTTTTGAGGAAGGGTGTGCTGTGGGAAATACTGCTCCACATTGCCCTGTCTTAAAGTTCTTTCCTAAGTATCCATTATCAACCCTTACCTGATGCTCCTATCTAGGTATCCCACTAGGATAAATCCTTGGATTGACAGCAGTGGCTGCTTTTGTGCTCTTTTGACCCCTAGAGTCTGTAGCTCTTTTTCCTCCAGAGAAAGTGTATTTTCTTCCTTTTGGCCTCCTCTTCACAGCTGTTTTTTCCTCTGCCCAGATTAGGGGTTCATCATTTCAGTTAAAATTGTCCTTTGTTTGGACAGAGGACTACAACTATATGCCCTTCTTCAGAAGGCATTCCCTAGCACAATGAACTGCCTGTACCATGACAATAATACGTGTTTATCTCTGTTGAAAAGATCTAACCTGCCACATCTTTTTTTTTTTTTTTTTTAACATCTCTAGCCTCTTTCTGCTAGTGCAGTATTGGGCAGCTGTAAAATACAACCTTGGATTGCTTGCTGAACTGTCAAACTCTGTTGGCAATTGAGAGTCTGCCTCAGCATTTTAATGGACTTTAGCTGCAAAGATTTCATGGAAGGACTTTTGCTCCTTTACTTGAAAACTTGATTTCTAGTTTTGGTTTCTAAAGGTGGCATTGCAGATCTGCAGGTGTTAGGAAGTGGGTTTATGGGTCCAAAGCATGGAGTGTCAAGCAGAGAACAAGTCAGCTTCCCTTCTTCTCCCCTGAGTTTTCAGAATTTTTAGCAGAACTGATATAATTATAGATTCTCCTTCGCAGACTGGGAAGTAAATGCACTTGGTGTAAAAGGATATGCAGCTACAAGGTGACCTAAATCTTGAGCCATAGGAGTCCAGGTATACATAACTGAAAATAATATCCATTATGCCTTGGGAAGTCTATCTTTCATTAACTACTCTTGTTAAACTGTGTTTCCTGACCACAAGTTGATTCTTAACAGTTCACCTGACAGGTGGAAACTCTTTACCACTTTCCTTAAGCCCTATTTAAGAAATAACTGAGTTCTCTTCATATTGAGCCTGTTTGTATCTTCTCTGATTTACATGATCTCAGCTGGCTCAGAGAATGTGCTTTAGAACTGGATATAGTCACGAACAAGGCTTATGTCTAGCCCATGTTGCTTTTTAGAGTTGTAGTTTTTATGTAAATCAGTTTTAGGACTGAAAGTGCAGATTAGATGTTCGGTGGGTACCTTCTTGGCATGTAGCATCACTGGCTTGAAAGGTAAAACTACTGTATAATAGCCACTTGATGGTGCTTTCTAAAGGCTGTAATGTCTCTTTATTTTGCTGCAGATATACTAGCAGCTGGCAGGAGCATAAGGTTGCAGAATTCTTACTGCAGCCATTCTAACTCCAGCTTTTATGCTACTACATAACATTTATATACAGGGTGATGGAAAAGGAAGGTGAACGAAGCAGATTTGCACATTCTAGTAACAAACTCCAGTGTTGACGGGTTATATTTTATTCTGGAAGAAATGCCGCTTTTGGGGCTTTGTTCGATGTCATAATTTTCAGCTTGAGTGATCATTCTTGTGATCGTTGGCCTGTTGTATAGTAACCAAAATTTCAGTAACCTGTTTGTCTTGAACTGCATTGTCATGAGTTCACATCTAAATCTATCAAGTATTTCAACTTTGAATTTAGAAAGGTAATTGAATTTATGCATAGGAAGCAAAATGTATTATTTTTCACATCTCTGTAAGGTGCTGGTATTTTAACACCTTGCTTCCAAGGAAAGTCAGGTGGATGATATCCTTTGCATCCACGTATTTAGCCATCACCATTCAAGAGAAAACCTTCTACTCCCTTCCATTTGTTTTTCAGATGAGTGCTTTGACTAAAGCATTACAGAGCTAATGTAGAAAACAAAAAGCAAAGGGTATGGCACTGTGAATTTTTCCCATATGCAGAAGATAAGTGGTTTGGACATCACTTTTTCTTTATTCCTTTTTTTTCCCCCCTTGAGTCTGGGACCTATGCAGCCTTTACTCTTCAAGAAGAGACAGAAGGAAAAAAAAGATGGAAACTCATGATGTAGATGGAAGACACGTTTGTAAGTGTAGACAGGTCTTAAATATATATGGGATGAGGGGTTTAGACTATCAGAAGTACTCGTTTATAAAACAATCAGAGGAATCTACCTTCAGGAAATTAATGTTAAATTTTGCTTGCAGTAACTCAGGCCTTTCTTTTGCTTGCACCTCCTAACACAGGCAGAAAGCTTGTTTCCCAAAATTTAACTCCTGAAGGTAAATACCCGGTGATCCCAGATGACCCACAGGGAGACCCAAATTGACCTCAAGGAGGTATGGTCTCTAGTCAAAAAGTGGTGCTTCTGATGTAACTTTTCCTTTTTGTAATGTTATTTTGTGCTGCAAATGTTGTGCCATCTACATAACAGACTTGCCTGTTCTATATGCTTCAGTAGCCAAAATTGCTGTTTCCTCAGTGTTTAGCTGTAAGCAATTGGAAGAGAAACAGCCCATGACTTGAAAGTTACAGGCACTGACAATTGTCAGTCCTGTGTCCTGGGCGGAAAGGTAGAGAAATGAAAGATCCTTCAAGGCAGGAAGGATCCTTCTCCTGCTGTTCCTAGCAGGAGAGTGAAGAGTCCTAAGCATCAGGAATAGAGTTCCTCATGCTGAGAGATTGATACGTAATGAGTTAAGTGAAGTAACTTCCCATGTTATTGTATTGGGTTTATGTTGCACGGGTTAGGTAATGGGGGGCCACTGGGGTGGCCTCTGTGAGAAGAGTTGCTCTGTGAGCTTCCACATTTCAGATCAGAGCCAGCTCCAGCCGTCTCCGGTGGGACCCCATGGAGAGGCCCCTGGTGGAGCAGGCTGTCCCCCTGCAGCCCACGGGTCCCACACGGAGCAGATCTCCATGCTGCAGCCCGTGGAGGAGCCCCCAGTGGAGCAGGTGGATGTGGCCTGGAGGAGGCTGCGGCCCATGGAGAGCCCCCGCAGGAGCAGGCCCCGGGCTGGAGCTGCAGCCCGTGGAGAGGAGCCCACGCAGGAGCAGGGGTCTGGGGGAGCTGCCGCCCGTGGGGGACCCGTGCTGGGGCAGTTTGCTCCTGGGGGATGGACCCCGTGGTACGGAGCCGTGTGGGAGCAGTGCTTGGAGAGCTGCTGCCTGTGGGCAGCCCCCACAGGCTCAGTTTGGGAAGGACGGCATCCAGCGGGAGGGACCCCACGGGGGGCAGGGGCAGAGAGTGACTGTGAGGGAGCAAAGGAGACAAAGCATCAGGAACTGACTGCAGACCCCATTCCCCTGTGCTGCTCAGGCAGAGGAGGTGGAAGAGTGGGGGGGGTGGGGGGGATGGAAAGCGATTTTAGTTTGCTTCAAGTTTCTCACTCCTGTGGCTTGTTAATAATAGGTAATAAATTAATCTCCCTATGCTGAGACTGTTTTGCCTGTGATTATAACTGTTGAGTGATCTCTTTGTCCTTATTTCAACCAATCATTCCTTTTTCATTGTATTTTCTCCCCCCTTTCCCTTTGAGGAGGGAGAGTGAGAGAGCAGTTGTGGTGGAGCTCAGCTGCCCAGCAGAGTAAAACCACCACAGTTATAAATTGAAAATCTGATGGGAATGCTCCTGTCTGATGTTGAAGCTGATGGTGAAGCTCCTGTCCCCTAATCAGTTGTTCAGCTAATGTACAGCAGTAGCAGAAAACTTCCAAGCTGCTGCTGGTAGTTCTTCTTCAGAATAAAAATCATCCTATTGCTTGAAAATGCAGTGTTTTGTCTTGGAAGGAAAAATGCATTGAACTGTGGTACTTAGTATTTTAGACCTTCTGCCTTGTCAGATCAACTTTGCTGGAGGTAGTAGGAGCTGATTCAAATATATAGTTTCTGCCATAGCCTAGAGATGACACTTTAGTCTCCACTGTCACTAATCTGGCTGGGAATGACAATCACAGTGATAATTACATGGGAGCTCTAAATTCTCAGAGGCAAAGCAAAGCAGATTTTTCTCCATAGAGAATTTGCTTCCTGAACAACCAAAAGCAGTAAATCAAATCCTTCAGTGTCTAACTGATGCAGGTCGCCTGATACAATCGCATGACATTTTATATCAAAGCAAAGCTAATTATTAGTAAAATTGTATTGCTTTGCATGTTTTAGTTTTGGAACGCATACATATTCATTATTCTGTCTGCTCTTGAAAGACTTAGCAGTTGGTTATTACAGTTAGATAATTACTAAATACATCTTGTTCTTCTGGAACTTGGATGAAATGCAGACTCAGTAGCCAGCAGGGAATACTCAGCAAAACTGAACAGTGCTAAATCAAAAAGTGATGAGAAAGTGCTGCTTTCTGCAATGCACAATTTCACTTTGCAGTACATTGGACTGAGATCGTATCAGGTTTTGTTTAGTATTGGTTGTAACATTTTCTTCACGGAGAGGATGGTCAAGCATTGGAATGAGCTTACCAGGGGGATGGTGGAGTCCTCATTCAAGGAGGTATTCAAGAGATGTGTGGTCATAGCACTAAGGGATGTGGTTTAGTGATGGGACTCAGTAGATCAGGGTAAGAGTTGGGCTTGAAGATTTTTCCAATCAAGGTGGTTGTATGTAGCTACCTTGTGAGCTCCTGGGCAGCATCATGAAATGGTGCCCGATTGCCTTGTTCTTGGCTGCATGTAACGTAATAACATACAACAGGCAGTGCTCACTGCAGATATAAACCATTGTGGGTGCTCTTCATGTGAGGAAGGTAGAATATCCAAAAGAGCAGATAATTAACTTGTTTGAATAATGGAACCATTATAGTTAAAACTGAAAAGATAAACACTTCTTTGGTGTATTTGTGTATTTCCCTGTATATTGTCAGTCCTTGGGGGTTAGGAGAATATTTTCCTGGGGCTAGCTATTTCAGAACTGCCTAGATTAGGGGGAACAGCTTGTTACCTTTGAATTTGGTTAGGAAGTTACCAAAACTACAACTAGGAAAAAAGAGACTATTAGTGAGATCGGTGTGCCTTTTTCCATGGTTACTCCTGGTTTGGGTTTGAGGCTTGTTTGTCTAAGTTTATGCAGTATGTTACCAGCTTTTGGTTGAATATGTTGGGGGTTTTTTAAGCCCTAAATGAGTAAATGCATTTGCAAGCATAGGTGCAGTGAAATGTTGCCTATTTAAAAACTGAACTCATAAAAACCTGTTCTAAAAGTAATAGACAATCAGCATCTTCTTTTAGAGAGGAAAATCAATTTGAACAGAAACAACTCTGAATATAATTAAACATTGTAACTCTGGTTTATATGTGTTTAATAGGTATAATAATACCTACCTACAGTATCTCACCGGAGCCTTTTGAAGTTTAATTAATTAGTGTTTATAAAAACATGTTGAAATGCTAAGACGAGAAGAAACTCCAAGTGCATTGTATTGTTGCTGTTGTTTTATGAGGATAATGGAGAAAAACCTGGTACTTTTAGAGATCCAGAATGCTTTTTAGCATTCCATCATAATTGTGCATTCACATAAAGTTAGTTTCTTGCTGCTTTCCTTTTTTTTTTTCTTTCTATAATCAACACAAGGCTGTTGTTTTCTTAAAACCCAAAATATGTATTTAAAGCAACTTTGAATGTCATAAATAGTATTCCTTTCCTAGATCTTTTCTGTTTTAATTTCATTTGGAATCATCAATTATAAATCAGAAGTGTTTAAATAACTTACACACAGCCAATCTTAAATTTCAAAACAAACTCAACCTGTGTGGTATGGTAGTATTCAGGGCAGTTTCTCGACTACTTGGAAGACTGTTAAAAGTCATGTGGTAGATCTCAGTAAAATATATTTGCTCATTGCAGAAAATGATCCCATCAGAATGTTAGTTTTTAAAAGGAAGTTCTGCAGGAAAAAATAAACAGCTGCAGAGCCTCAGTCTTCAGTAGGAATATAGATCTGGGGGGATCTCAAAAAGGATGGCATCACACATGGATCATTAGGTGTTTTAAATAAAACTATTAATCATCTCTGAAATTAGACCACATTTTTAGCTAACTGAAGAGTCTAAAACCCTTCTCTAAATATGTAGGAAAAAGGGGCAGAGATGTCAAACAAACTGGCCTACAAGTATTTCTGACTTGTGTTGGGTGGGTGGGCTGTTCTGGGGTAGATGCTCATTTTACTTTGCATTCACATTTGTGATGAAATATTTTTAAAACCAGGAAATGCTTATTGAAGTAAGCATTGCCTGAAAAAGGCAATACTGAAAGGGTTATATTGAAAGTTATTATTTCCTAGGCTAAGGTACTGCTACTCTTTTTTTCTTCTTCTTTTTTTTTTTTTTTTTTTAACTGACATCTCTCCTTTTGTATCTGTTTTGATTATCATTGCCACTACAGTTTCATATACATATCTTCAACCCTTTCAGCTAATGCCGAAGAGTAATTTGTGTTGTAGGTCTAGAGTCTCAGGCAAAAGGAAGGACTTGCGTTCAGAATTAGCAAATTGAAGGTTTAGGAACTGCTGGATGGCTTTTTCACTTCACAAAAAGCTGTGGTAATTGCTAATATTTATTTTTAAGTATGGAGGACCCTTCACTTTTAAACAGCAGTATCTTCAACACTATTTTTTCCACATCTCTCACGGAGTTATGAAATGGAGGAGGGCACACTTTTCATCGTTTGCAAATTGTTTAGCACTTACATGATTTTTATGATCTGATGTCAACATGAATATTTATTGCCATGAATATCCACTGCCTATATTCTGGATAGTTGTTCCAATATTCTGTCTGGATATTCTGTCTTTGATATCATAAGGAAAAGATGTTTTATTATATTCCATTGGAGGTTTAAATTATATTTTAGATTAGAAACATCATAGTCAGTGGATAGGGAACTCTGCTAGGAACCAGCAGACTTAGGCATTTTCTCAGGTCTGTCCCTGATGTGCTGGGTAACCCAGGGACACTTCAAGCATGCTTCTTTGTGATTCATGTTACCTGCGTCAAAAAGAGGAATAATACCACTGGCATCCCTGAAGTGTGGTGAGATGGTGAAAATCTCTGTACAATGCTAACAGTGATGTTATTCCCAGCTGGGTCACTGGAGAGGTCATGGAGCTGTGGCCAAAGACTGAAGTCTTTTTCTTTGCTTCCCTTCCCCTCTCCTCGCTGTGTTTTGCCTAGTAATTCTTTCAGGATTGGGACTGTCATCTGCCTTTAGTTAGCACAGCACCCAGCACAATGAAGTCTGAAGGCACTGACTGCTGTCAGACTGCTAATTAAAGCTGTACCTAATAAATTGACAGGATGGTTATGCTTATAGCTTGTGAGCCCTTCCTGCACAGAACTGGATCATTCTTAATTTGTTGCCTTCATGTATTTCTGGCTTCTTGATCTTGCAGGTTTTCTCACTGTTTAGAAGACAAACTGTTGATTTTTAGGCAACTCAGGATATTTTGAGAGAAAACACAGTAGCTGATGTTTGGGTTTTGAAGTGTTGGTTCCACTGGTTTCACAAAGCTGGTCTTGCTTATTTATTTCTCTGCTTGTCTTGCTAAATTTAAAGATCCATTGCTTCTTCAAGTGAAACTCTTAAGATCTTGTAGTTAAGTCACAGTCAGCTATTTAATCTACAGTGTTTACATGGGCAATGTTTCCAATTCTGTATAATTTAAATTCTATGGGGAAAAAAAATTGCTCTTGAATACTTTAAGTTGTTGTTCTCATGCCTCAGCTCTCATCAGATTTAACATAAGCACTGCTGAATGGCCCTTGCCATTCTAAGGTTTTAGCAATGCATTTTCTGGGGGAGAAAAGAAGCACATGAGAACTGCAAGAGTAAACATTTATGACCATTCTTTAATTCCTACAGCCCCAAAGCTGTTTCTCTATCCTTCAGCTAGCTCCATACCTGCTGGGCTGGTTACGATTTCCTAATCTGACCCTGTGTGTCCAGGTAGCCGTGGTTCTCGGGCATTTCCCCGGTCCCTGCACTGCAGCAGTCATCAGTACGAAGGATGAACTGATGCATTTTGCACAGGGATGCAAGCAGAGCTGCTCAACAGGTCCAATCTCTATTGCTTTTCATGGAGTCCTTAAAATTCCTCGTGATGAGGCTGCAATACCCCCAAGTTTTTCTGAGATGAGATGACCTGCAAATATATCAGGCTTTTTAAAGATACGTTGTCATACGCCAATCAAAAGTATGAAGACATACGATCCTTCCTACTGAAAATAATTAGTGAGGTGCCAATAAGGAGCCAATTCAGAGAAATTATTTTTGCAGTGAGAGAGATCATTGCATAATTGATATTTGGTATGGACAGATTTATTGGGATAGCTGTTACGCTCCTATTAAATACTTAGCTGGAGCACTTAGCTCTGACACTTTTATTAGCATAGTTCTGCACACACTTTCCATGGTAATTTGAGCTGTATATTTTCTTTATCCATTGTGTGACTTGCAGCGTTGCAGAAAGACATCTTTAAAATGCCCGATGTCTTCCTTTCCACTCATGATAGGCAGATTGCTTTGACATGGTCTTCACACAGGAGCAAGCACCTTTTTCGTGTCCTGCCTTTGGCTGTACTCTCCCCTCCATCTGGACAGATCTGCTGTGCTTTTTTTCCCTCACTTCATGCTGGAAACATACTGCATATCTAACATATTATGTTCAAAGAAGCCGAATTTGTTTTTTTAATACAAGCTCTTATCTCTTACCAAGCATAGATCTACAAATACTGTACTATGTCCCCCACAGCTATTCTCTGTTTAGAGATTCTTCATCATGTGTTGGACAGATGGCACAATCAGTGGGTTGTATCAGAGCATTAAAAAAAGAAATTCTTTCTTGCTGCTTCTACCCAGACTGTTTTGAATTCAGTGAGATGCAACAGCTGTAATGCAATCTTTCAATGACAACTCTGAACGTGGGGAAAGGGGGGACGTGTTTTGTTTCATTTGAAAGTCAAAAATACATAGTAAAAATAGCATTAAAAGTAAACACGAAGGGTTTGAAAAGAGGTATGAAGTTTGGAAGGCTAAGAACCTGACTTCTCAGATTGTTTATTCTCTCAGCTGCCTAGGATCACAGGTGGGTCTCCATTTGTAGCTGATGATACAAAAAATACTGCACTGTTTTTCCTTCTGTTGAACACTTCTTAAGACTGCTCCGGCATTTGTTATTAAACAAGGTATCCAGTATTTACAGAAGTCTTGCCAAAACATCAAAGACACTTGTAGTCTTAGTGAGCATGATGTAGAAAGTGTAGCATTAATAATATAAAGGTTTGCTGAGAATGCAGCCCTAGGTTTCTGTCTTGGGGATCTGTTTTGCCTGACCATTACCAGCTCCACAGGCATGAAATTCGTTTTTAATATTAAAGAGCCTGAAATATCTGATAACTATCAAATGATATAAAAAAGAATAGCTCTCGTATTTTCGCCCTCCTTCTGTGCAAGCCCTACTAAGCTTTTCTTTGTAGTTTTTCATCCAACCCATCCCTGTTGCTCCTGCCCCCAAGTGAAGTAGTCCTAGTGCAGGTTCTGTCATGGGTCCCAGCTTCCCACAAGGAAGAAACACAGGTCAGCAAAGCACGTGGTGGTAAGCTGGCAACATGCCCAGGATAGCCTGTGCAGTCTTGACAAAAGATTGGAAGAAAGATGAAGGTCTCTGCAGAACGTGCAAGAACCAAGCTTGCAGGGATGAGGATGGTTGGGGGTGGGAGAAGGGAGCCACTGGGAGATTGCCTGCTTCATGCTGAAACTGTTCTTCTACAGCTTAATCCTGGGGAGAAACGTGGCCTGAGATTTGTAAGAGAAGCACCATTCCTTTTGCATTTCCTACTGCCCATGTTATACAGTATACCATTGGGAGGGCACATATTTTTCTCTCTTGCTTTTGTCATTATCAACTTTCCATAGGACATAGCTTCTCATTTCAGATCATGCTAACCTTCATGTATCCTGCTTATATCACTACAGTCAAACTGCTCCTGTAGCACTGTAGCACTACTTTAGCTATTGTTCCTGCAACCTATGCTTCTTTCAACTCACCTGATATTCCTGCCCAGAAAAACTTGAGAGGTCTGAAAAGGTGCTATTACAGGGAATTACACAAGAATAACTGTACCAGTTTAAATTCATATTGTATTTAAATCTTAATAGCTTTTTTCTTTTTTTTACACTAGCAAGTCCTAAAAGAAAGGAAGTTTTTAATTTAGTCACTTAATGGGGCGGGGGAGAAGAGTGCAGACTAGAAACAGCCATTCTTCCCTTTGTGTTATTGCAATGTTAAATCCTCTGCCTGGCGCCGAGTGGGAGGCAGTTTGGATTGTGGGACAGGGTTGATATTTCAGCTAAATGATCAGCAGGTAAATGATCGTGCTGATATTTAATTGTCACCTCTTAGGTTCAATAGTTTAACAAGTCGTCATGACAGATGAGGTGGCTGACACACCTCAGAGCCATTTGGCAGCATTTACTTTGTCTCACTCAGGGCTTTCTGCAAAGCTTTACTCGTAACTGTGATGACTAGAGAGGGGAGAAGGAAGAAGGAAAAGATTCTGCACCTCTGGGTGCATTCTGGCAAATGCAAAAAAAAAAAAAAAAAAAAACTGCGAGAGGCTCTTGACCTGGGTTTTAACCACAGACACGTACACGTTATGTGTAGTACTGTAATGTTCTGTATTTGATAAAGGTAATGCCACAGGTCACTGAGAGCTGGGACTCCAGATCAATGTGAGGAACTCCAGGCAGCTGTTTGGCAAGTCAACAGTGGCCACTGCACTCCCATATTTCTACCAATACTGTTGTAATTATCCAAAATATTTCTTTTTGCCCTCCTTGAAAGTTGGTTACCTCTGCAGAGTTCTGCTACTGCAGAAGCAGGGGAACTTGCCCTTTTCCTGCACATTCAGCAATGTCAATGCTTTTTCATCAGTTTGTGCATTTTATTATACTTCTTTCCCCAGGACAACACAAAGTGATGGACAGCTGGCCAGCTGCAGGATTGCTTGTGCTACCATGGAAGGCTGTGAAAGGGAGGGGAGGGAGTCTGACTGAGAATTGCTTGCCAGCTTTACTGCAGAATTATGATAAAAGTGTTTTGTTGAGAATTTAATATATGTGCACACGAGAGTCAGCAAAACAGCTTGGGCTGCCTTCTGTCTCCTTCTCTGTTTGTTTAGTATATGATTTCTCAAACTTCATATTTAGTGTAATAACTCTCCTTTCATTTGTATGGTATTAATCTGACTTTTAACTCCTCCTGTTGCACTTCAAATGAGCTCCCAGAGAAACACCAGATTTGAATGATTGATTTCCATCCGCCTTTGCCTAGCTCTGATCCCCCATCACTTCTTACAGACTTGTTCTAGGTGGGCAATGGAGAGAACAAATGGAAATGGCAGCTCCACCAGACGAACCCTGTAATTCCTGGTGCAGAGGAAACCAAAGGGCTCTCTGGAAACTGAGCCCACTCTTTTTATTAAGATTCCTTCAGTATAAACCAGTAGTAGCTCCTTGGATGGATGTAAAGCTGTCACTATAGTTTACGTTACTCAACGTATTGCAGGCTGCTTTTCACAATATTTTAGACATTTTCATGATGTCCACGTAATCAGATGGAATACCATTGCATGCTTCCCTTAACAGCAGGGAATCCATACATAGATACATAATCCATTACAGTTTTGATATAGGCACTTCAGAGTTATAACAGTTACTGCATTTCTCTGAAATTATAACTAGGAGAGTATGTAGGAAATATAACATCTACAAGGGGAGAAGGGACAAGGGATTAAGGGATAAATTGCCTGTCCACAGTAGTGCTGTTAGGAAAATGTAGATACCTGTGCTGTGATTCATCCTGCCCAACATCGGAGGTCTACAGCTAGCTATTCACACTTGCTCCCTTTATGCTCAGTAGATGAGTGGGCAGTTGGAGAGTATCATTTATTTGATTTACTTCAGATGTTTACCTTAAGATGAGTCACATCCCCTGTGCAGCTGCAGCCACAGGACATTGTCAGTGTTTGCATTTACTCAGATGAATCTTGCCTCCTATTTCCTCTCCTGTGTGAAATATTTTTGTAAAGAAGTACTTCATGAATTGCTATCATTATTGTTTCTGTATATTTTCAGGGTTTTTTCATCACAAGGTGGAAATGTGTGTAGTTGGGAGTACATCATTTGGAGATTTTCTTATCCATTCTGCAAGGTCACAATGTTTCATCCTCGTGTGCTCTGCAGAATTTGAAATTGGCTGTGTGGGGAATGGTTGCCATCTCAGACCTCTGATAATCTCAAAAGATGACCGATGCTGTGCTGATAAACATTTCCTTTATGTTTTCCTAATGTAAATTTCTTTTTTAATATGTTTTATTAACAATTGATGAAACCTGGAAACTGAAAAACATGTGCTCCCTTGGCATTTTCATGCTATGAAAGTACAGCAGTTGCTTTTATATGTTTTTACTGGCTCCAATTCAGAACATTTAATCAAGAGTCTTTATAATAAATTTTAAAGGTCACGTTTGCAAAAGCAAAAAAAAAAAAAATACCCAACAAGATATTGTAGACTTTATTCCTCTGATTTTCTTTTTATTTATTTTTTTAGAACAGAAGGCCAATTAATTGCCCATGATTAATAGCAGCCCTGCTTGGATTCCCCTCTCCTCAGAAATCAGTGCCATGTTGGTTGAATAGTTAGTAAAGCTGTCAATCTTTGAGAAATCCATTTCTGAATTCAGAAGTCTTGTATGCCCTGAAACCTGTGATAAACAGTGAAAAATAATTATACAATTTACATGAATAGCGTGTGTTCTAGTGTAGTTGTTTTTCCCAACTTCTTTTAACTCCCTTTTCTTCTTTACTAGCGTTGCTCTTTGTTGTTGTAATTTTTCATCTATGTTTATTAAGTTCTTTGGTTTGGTTTAATCCAGAGCATAATGAGAATGAGCACTAGAACAGGGAATTAAGATTTAACTCAGTAAGCTGACTGTTAGCGCCTTCCTCATTTTGAGCTTCGCTGGAAAATAATGAGCATCGTTTGGTGCCCTGCTCCACGTCCTTAGGGAGATGCGGAAAGGTCCTCAAAGTTAATTTAAAGTAAAGGAAGAGATTTGTTTCCCTTTCTCTTTCCTGAAAATCAGTGTCTCTGGCAACTTTATGTATTATTCAAAATACAAAAGCTGATGAAAGACATCACATCCTGGATCTTAAACAAGCCTCTCTATTTCAAAAGTGACAATAGTCCTGATAGTATCAGTTCTTCACCCTCTGGAGAGCACCCTAGTCTCAATCACATTTTGAAGAGAGCATTTCTATTAGCAGGGTGGAGTATTAATTTTGGAGAGATTTGTAAAGGTGAGACAGATAATAAAGCATTTAAATCCTGTTGGATTCTGTGCTTTAGCACATTCTTAATGTCTTGGAAATTTTAGTGTTCATCATTTGCTCTGCCATGGAGTTTTCAGCAGAGGCAATAGTTGTGATATTGGCTTTACAAAGTTGTGCTCGACTGAAGAGAATCCTTACTTCGCTATGGTGATAGGAAAATTATGATATATAAACAGATTAAGAGATACATTTTTCAACACATCTTTTTTTTTTTTTTTTTGCTGTTCATTATATGATAACTTGGAAGTTCCCTTTCTTAAACACCTGTTTGACAAATCTGCATCCACACTTTTAACTAAAAAATAGAACAGTCTGCCTCAAACCTATCTCTTTATCTCTTTACTAAATCTAATTGCATGAGCTTATCCACCTCCATGAAGGCAATAGAAACAACGTGCCGTGTGTTTCTGCCTATGAATGTCAGCAAATGCAAAAAGCAAGTTCAGAATCCAGAGGTTAATTGCTGATTTTATGTGTAGCAATAGTCTGACAGATGTTAACTTGCTGAAACAGCAGGTTTTCCAAATACAGCATTCTGGACATACTTCATGTTTTCCCTTAATACAGAGATTTGCTTTTGAATTAATTTAGCCTGCAGGACATCAAACTTTGGCATTTGAAAGTATTGATTTTTGTTACTGTTTTCATTTCACACATCTTTTCGTTATGGCTGGAGGCCACCTTGTTTGGCTGTTCAGGCCAGTTTGCTGTGTTCTCTCTGTCATGTTTCTCTAAGCACCAGAGCAGTCCAGGAATCTGTACAATAACAGAATGGTTTGGGTTGGAAGGGACCTTACAGAGCATCTTGTTCTAATGCCCCTGCCATGAGCAAAGACACCTCCCGCCAGACCAGGTTGCTCAAAGCCAGATCCAGGTGGCCTTGAGCACCTCCAGGGATGGGACATCCACAGTTTCTCTGGGCAACCTGTTCCAGGGCCTCACCATTACAAGTAAAAATAAAAATAAAAAATAAACAAGTGTTAATGAACAGCTTTATTTTCAGTAAAAATAATGGCCTCTGGTTTAGGAGATGACACATAATGCTTGATTTGTCTGTGTACTTTAGAAACCAGTGTTCCTGCAAACTGAACAAAAACCACTCATGTGAAATTGATATGTTTTTCCTGTTTGAAAAGTAGATGACGTTCTGCATGAGCTTCTAGAGTATGTTAAACCCCAGTCAGAGAGCACTGAGATATAAAATTGATGCAAAGCCTAAAAGTATCAAGGAAGGAGGGCAGCTTTGCTAGCTGGAGAATCAATGCTGCATATAGAATGAGACTGGTGTGCCAAGAGTTGCTAATGTATTGTACTTCAGTATAAACATGTGTTGGATGTGAAATGTGACTTTGAAACATGTCGTTTACAAAGCAAATATTTCCTTAGACAAGGAGGTTGGATAAGCTTTCACAGTGGCACACATTTACAAGAAGTATATAAGCTGCAGGGCTACAGAGGTGACTGTATTTTGCTTTGCTTTGCTTTAAACCGGTATAAATCATAAATGACTCAATTAGCCTCAGTAGGGTACCTTCTCATTTACATTGTAACTGCTAGAAGCCTAGGTGAGCTCAATGTTGATTTTATTCACTTTTGAGTATGAGGTAGTGTTTAAACTGCAGCCATGCTGGTTTCTGTATCTACCGGTGTCGTATGTGAGAAGATGTATGATGTACATCTTCTCACCCCTTCTCTTCTTAGACATCGTGACACAAAGTAGAAGCCACCATCTTCTGTTTGTCTCAGACGTTTTGGCATCTGAATGGGTTTCGGGAGGGAAGCTAGGCAGTAACCCTCTCACCCTCTGTGTTTCTTCCCCAGTGTATACCTTTGCACTAAAGAATGCAGTTTTCTTACTCTCTAATTAGAGATACAATCTCTGTCAAACTATGTAACAGCTGATCTTCAAATCTTGGCATGTAAATATTTAAGTGTTCATGAGTTAGACCCTTCCTCATGCGGTTAAATAAATAATGATGATAAAAAACAACATTCATTTACATGAAGCTGCGTACCCAACTGTAAATGTGGGGTAAAATCCAGGGTGGCACTAGAGTGCAATATCCTGCTCAGAGGTCAGTTGCCTTCAGTCATGTTCAAAGGCATGGGGATCCAGGAATTTCTGTCTTGGAGAAGAGGCAAGGACTGGCTATTCCAGGATTTATTTAAGGAATCTTGAATTTCCCTGTCAGTACTGTTGCATGTGAAAGGACTTTGCTGCTCTTTCACCTGTGCAGCAAAATATAAAGATTGCTTGACTGTTATTAAAGTGAACTACATTTTCATTGGAGGAAAGAAGATGCCACTGAAAGTTTTCCTGTTTACCTTTTTTTTTGTGCTGACTTTTGGCCCTGGTGCATACTTTTGACAGTTCTCCGTATATGCAGTATTATTTGCACATCATTAACAATTTATACTCCATGTCAAATTTTAGATAAGCTAATGACAAGTCGGATTATATATGTGTTCATTTGCACACACATAAAAATATCTTGGAAAAAGAAGTACAACAAACTGCAGAAAAGTTGCCAAATACTTCATACTTACCTGTGCTTTATTGCTCAGTTGACATCTTGAGAATAAATTATCTTATTTTGCAGTAATAAAAACTTTTCTATATGCCTCTTCAAAGTCTTTTCTCACAAGGGAAAAGGTTAAAAGCTTTGAGAAGGTTTCTGTGGTCAGGATGGAGTTTGTTGTTGGTTTTGTGTATTTTAGCATTGTTCAAGTGTTTTCTGGTGCTGTGTTCTAAGATAAGATGTATTATATAAGTGGATATTTGCATAACTGCAAGTGTACATTCAGATGTCAGCACCTCTAGTCTACTGCACATATATGTCTTGGTAGCTAAGAAAGTCTAGCCACATGCTGTCGTCATGTCATCAGGTAGACTTTCAAAAGATGAGTCCTGTAGTAATGTTAAAAAAAAAAAAAAAAAAAAAAAAAAAAAGGGGAAAAATAAAAAAAAAAATTCCTTTCCGAAATATTAAATTTTTAAAAAAAAAAAAAAAAAAAAAAAAAAGCAGTGATCTATATTTCTTGCCTTGAAGATGAAGAGGAGAAATGAAGCTTCTCCCCCAGCTTGCTGTGTTTAATGCAAGCGTGTGTTGACAAACCACTTGGCTCTGGTTCATTACCTTGTACTCCAAGTTTCTCCGTGTTTATGTACATGTGCAAAAGGGAAAAAATCTGTATCCACCTCCCCATGCCTACTAGTGGGTGTATGGTATTGCAAGGCAGGACTAGTAATAAATAGCAGCTTTAGCAAGCACTTGCATGATTTGGATGGTCTTGGTATTACAAGGCAAATTGGTGAGGTTTGACAGGTCAGTAATTCTACCATAGGTAGCTTTACTTGAGAGAGTTTTATAGCAGGACTGCACTCAATATTAATAATGGCTAAGGACATAGCTGCCCTTCTGGAGCAGGCAGCCTCCCAATAAAACATTAATCATGTTTTCCTGAAGCAGCTGAACTGATTTCTTGGGAGAAAAAATTCTTTGTCTCCTTCCTGGCCATTTCTGATCTTATCTCCAATTTATGGTGATCTGAGCAGCTAATCAACAAATAATTATTGCCTGCTGAACACCCGGGAGGGAGGGTATGAGTATTGCTTAGGTTTTTACTGTAGGTTACTTAATTTTTATCAAGGCATAATACCCATTTTGTTTTATCACTTCCATTTGTTTTTTTGTTTCCCTTGGATCCTCGGAATACATGGAGAGTAATTTATTATGTTAGGAACAGCTTACATTATTTTAGGTTTTAATGTAATATATGTTGTAGCATCCCGTGTAAGCTTTTAGGAGCAAAGTAAAGCTGTTCAGTGTTTGTTCAGTTCATTTGTATTTATACAACTCTCTCCAAGATTTAGCTCTGTTCTGCACAGAAAGTAAGAAAATTACTAAAAGTGGAGCCTCTTAACCTGAGTAGGGTGAATGCTCTGTCAGCTCTAAGTGAGGGGGGAGAGAAAAGCAGATAGAAAGACTAAGAGCAGCTAGGGTAGTCTGATGTGAACCTAGAAGGTTTTGAAAGGCCTCTTTATTGTACGAAAAGTGCTTTTCTAGTCCTTCTGTCAATGAGAACGTTTTAAAAACTTTCGAGCTATATTGCCTAAAATTATCTGTATTTGATTAGTACTGCAGGTACTAGAATTAGCTCAGAGATTCACATATGTAACTCAAGGCTTAGCTCTATTATGCACGTACAAATTGTAAGTCTATGGAGCAGCCTGCTGATTCAAGTTGGAGCTGCTTGCTTCTGTACTTCTGTGCTCTGCTGAAAAAGAAAAGGTTATGTACATGCTTTAAGCATTTAAATTAAGTGGAGCATTTGCATGGGGATTAAGCCTGGTCTGTTTAACAAAGGTGTTAAATGCAAATAGGGAAGGAGTCATCGTGGGGTTATCCCATCCTAATGGATTACCACTGCAGGGCCTTTACATAAGTCCTTACATCTTCCCCTGAGGCTGTGTCCTCTGTGTGGTCCTGATGCAGCAGTGGGAGAAGTCACTACTTCATCCTCCCCAGACAGATTTGCTACTCTATTATGCTGCTGTCAAAGCAGCACACCTGGATATATCCTGATTTGCTCCAGGTAAGGTTAGCTTTACCAATCCCCATTGTTGGGCTGAGCAAGCCTGGTTAATTTTTTCTGTCCAAAGGAATTAAGGGACATTCACTGTAAAGACCTGCTGTACCAAGCATGTGAAATGAGCAGTCTGACTTGGAGACATGCTTGTACCTGAATGGAGATGTCTGCCTGTGGAGTTCAGACCTGAATGTCAGGGTCTGTCACTACTCAAAATCTAGAGTAGTTGAGTTTGCATTTTATATTGATTTTTCTGGTTTTGATCAACACAAGACATTCATATACTAGGTTGAGTTAGCTTAAGTCATTCCCTATAAAATCACACCATTTATATCAGACTGCTTTGATTGAGCTCCTGTCTACACACAGGAGACATGCCCCAGGTGAGCTGGTTATTACAGTCATGATTCACACCAGTCTCATTTAAACTTCACTTGTGTTTTGGCTGTCTCTTGATTTTTCCACTCTGCAGCATGTGCAGGTGAGGTGGCAAGAATAGATATGGGCTGCCATTTCTTACCAAAAACTATTTAGTGGTCTACTTCCCCTACAAGTTCAAAGCTGGGTTTGCTCCTGTAGATGGCACCAAACTGTTCAAATTCTCTTGAACCTGAAAAGAGTGTGCTGCCACAGAGAAAAGAATATCCACCTCTTCTCTCCAGGCCTCTGCTTGGGGGGAATGTGGGTTCTGGGTCTGTTTAGAAGTCCTGCTAGTGCTCACTTTCTTTTTATCCTGGAGACAATTACATCACTTTCAAGGCAGACTTACTTCCACCTTTCTGCATCACTGCTGTTGGACCTTCCATTCCATAGGCTCATGATCCACAGTCTCCAAGAAGGTCTTGAGCGGTGAATCAGAAGCAGCTTAGACGTGTCCTCCAGATACCTCTTTTATCTCCACCACCTATTTTAAATCGAACCATGCTTCTAATTTAGCTATGATTTAGATGCTCATGGTCAGGCAATTCAATTCCTCTGCAGTGGAAGGCAATGTGGTGGTATTCTGTGCATCCACATCAGATGTCAAAAGAAAAAAAAAATTTAGTACCTACTCCTGGGACAATTGGAGGGAGATTTGAAGGTGTTGCATTGTGTTCGTGGAGTGACAACGGAGCTAAAGCACTATAAAGGTGTATTTCTTTTTTTTTTTTTTTAATCTATTCATCTTTGTTGGTGCTGGTTGGAGTCCTGAGGCCATTACTTTGCTTATCTCCAAATTCTGAGGCTATTTAAAGGAAGCTGAACTATGAGTCTCAAAGCTAGAAGTAAATAGCCTGTCATTACCAGCGCAAGCCACCTCTGAAAATAGATTGCTCTATCAATTATTTATGAATTAGAGCAGAAATTGCAGGCAAATTAATACTGGTCCTGTATAATGTCTTTATTTATACAGGTCTATAAAGCCACTGTATTTGATTCCATGTGAGAAAACATTTGTTCCACAATAAATGGCTTTTTTGTTGCTTATGTTCCAATATAGCTTCCTAAAGAACTTTTTCCCCTTGATATACTGGAAACATACCCAATGTGTTATATTGGCATAAATGTAAATAAATTGCCTTGAATTATTTAAGAGGGAGGATCTCTTTTCCATGCACTTTTCTAGCATTTAGTAGGGTGAAAGAATTAGGTTTCTTGATGATTTTACTTTGTGGGGTTGCTGTCTTTTTTATTTATTTATTTATAAAGAGCTCATTACTTGAGCGTGAGAGGTGCCTTATGGATTCACAAGATAAGTAAACTTGAAGAGTGATACTGTGCAAATTTTTCTCTTCTTCATTTCCACCTCTCCACATTTGCATTGTATAGGATTGATCTCCAAAAGACAAGATAAATACGGAAGCCTGACAGGTGGAAACACCATCAACTGGGAACTTGTGTCCTGATTTCACCGTGGAGAAAGTGATGTTTGTTCTATTCTGATTTATGAACAGTGCAGTGACTGGCCAGGTGCCGGGCCAACATCAACTATTTACTTTGCTACATAAAGAATGATGAAAGGCATCAGAAAGCAGAAGGAGCGTGATTTTTTTTTGCATCCCTCTGCTAAGTGGATCACAGCGCTACTTGTGAGCAGCAATCTATCTTTGCTGTTCTGAAGAACACATTAACCTTTCTGGAGACCGCATCTCACTGTAGGTTTTTGGCCTGAAATTTCTCTTGCCCAATCAAAGTCTTCACCCATAGTGCCTGTTCAGTCAGGAGTGAACAAAAGCCTGAATACCAAGATCAAGCAAGCTCCTGCTGTTGTTCACCTTATGAGATTTCAAAGCTGCTCAGACATCAGGGCTGAATTCAGCATCGCCGCAACCTGAGCTGTGCATTGGATAGAAACCTTTCAGTGCTGCTGGGATAAACACGGTACAGAATTAGGTTCAGGATATTCCACAGGCGAAACCACTCACAGAATCTTAATTCAAGGATCTGATTCAAAACCCCTCAGTATCAAGGAGGCAGGAGAAGACATGGCTTCTGAACAAGTGATTAAAATGATATCTTAATGGATGAGTACAAAGGAGGCAAATAATTATTGTGTTCACAGTCAATATCTGTTGAAAGTGACTAAATGGTGCTGTTAACAGTGCTTCTGGGTTTATTTTTGTGAAATACATACAAATATGCTGTGTATGTATACAAAATCCAGGTATATGAGGACTAACATGAAAAAACACTTTGGTATTGTGTTAATGATTATTAATCAGTTTTATTGATATAGCTTTCCTTTGAGTGACTGGTATTTGGTTTTGTATAACAAACTAGAATCTGTCATGAAATACCAATTTCAAGTTTGTTTGTTTGTTTAAAGCTAACATATATTAATTTCCAGCATAAGGAATTCCTTGCATAGGAACTGGTAATTGCTTCTCAGTGGCAGATTGGTTTTCATATGCATAAGAAAACTGAAGGAGTTCTGGCTGATTTGGAAAGTAATAATACAGTACATTTTTAGATTTCACAAAGTATTCGGTATTTTTCTCCAGCTATGCAGTTTGCATGACCAGAATGTTTACATTCTAAAATTAAGCCCTGTATTAAGTGGACTGATTTTTCAGAGATGCTTTAAAATTCTCTCTAACTGGCATTTTATAATAATTACAGATAAAATCTCTGAACGTCTTGGAAAGAAAAGCTACTTCTTTTGCCCCTTGATCCATACATAGTTTGCTTAGGTCTAGCACAGGTTACCACTACTATTTGGGGAGCATTTGGATTGATGCTTTTAAAATGAAGCTATATGCTTAGGTATCTACCTGTGCTACATCATATGGATCATATTTCTAAGCTGATGAAATTTCATTATTCAGTCATGACTATGATATCTAGAAGCTATTACAAAGGCTTGAAGAAGCAATATATGAGCATATAACATATACAATCTCTGCCTCAAAAAGCTCTCAATCTGATAAAAAGACTTATAAAAATAATTAAATGCACTGATGAACAGAGAAAAATAAAGCAGGAAGGATGCAGCAGTAGCAGCAAGTGGATTTGCATTAACCAGTGGTCACAGTTAGAGCTGTTACATCCCTATAAACTTTCTGGTTTAGGAAAGCATTTTCCTTAGAAAAGAAGAAGGAAAAAAAAAAAAGGTTGGGGGGAGAGAGAGATATGGGTTTGGTGGTGGTGGTGGTTGGTTGATTTTGGGGAGGCAAAAAAGCCAAATGTAAGTAGTGCCAGTAGTTAGTCAGAGCCATTGGACTGAGCTGATGAAATACCAGTGTAATGTGCATAGGGAAAGAGGCAGAAATGACTGCACTGCTGTTTTCTTCCTCTGCCAGCTGGTGTGTTCCTTTGTAATTACTATTAACCTTCGTTATAGGGTTTCACTGCCTCTTAAGGTGGACATGCATTTTCCACCAACCTTTAGAGTATCAATTACAGAAATTACAACATGAGTATTTGCTACATGTGCTCATCACTATTGTGGCAGAAATTGGTATTTTCTTTTTGGTTCCTTTATGGTTTATCTCAGTGTGTAGAACTATTTGCATTTCTGTACAAAGAAATAAAAATGAAAGAAAATTTTGGCAGATTTCTCCCTTGTGGTACATTGGATTCATGCAGTGAACTTGGGTAGGATTTGAAGATAAATTTTGTCCAGTATTGTGTCCTTACAAAACACTCTTTTCTTCCAGCTGTTCATGTTCACAGTAAATGGGCAGTTGCCAGGAAATGCATGTTTAGAACTGAATATGCAGGTATTCAGCATCCAAGCCTGATCAAACCTGATTTTCCTCAGCTTTGGTTCAGTCATTAGTACCAGCCAAAATAATCTCCTGAGACTCGATACTCAACACAGAGCAATTTTCTCAGTGACTACATTAAGTACAAGGCTGAAGAAGGACAAGGTGAATCAGAACATGCAATCTTAATTCCTTGATTTCAAATGCAGCCATGAAATGTGGAGGCAGTAAGTTACTGTTTCACCGGTTGTGTATTATTATAACACTCGCATTATGCTCTGCCCTCATTTCTTTGTCTTTTACAGCCTTTAATATTATACAGCTTTTCAGATTAAAGTCTTTGTGCAATCTGCAGAGCTACCAAGGCACGAGGCACAGCAATGTGGAAGACATTAGGAATGGCAAATGATTCAGAGAGCTGAAACTCTTCAGGTTTCATGTGTTCTGGAAAACTCTGTTCTCACTTGGCAAACCCCAGGTACTGAGCAGCTTGGAAAACTCAGGTTGTGATTTTTTTGTTGAGGGAGAAGGCACTTCATGTGAGGGGACTCAAATGTGAGGGGAATTAATATAAAAACATGATGATGGAGGTAGATGCCTGCCCATGCTGTAGAATAGGGAAAAAGACTAGAGGGCAGGTTTGAGAGGGAGGGGGGGATTGGTCAGAGCATCACAGGGGCACTGCAGTGAGGATGCAGGGGAGTCCAGCACCAATTTGGGGAGGTGAGAGAGAGGGTCATGGTGCAGCATGCCCATGAACTGAAATGATGTGCATTTAAGCAGAAGTAACTTTGCTATGTGCCCTGCAATAAATGGCTGATGTTGATGTGGATTTAGACTGCCCTGCATTTTCTGCAAGGTGTGTTGTAAAAATAGTGTAAAACCCAACATCATCCCTCAGGGTGTCGGGGTAACCTGAGGGGTCCTGCAAACACCCTGCCAGCCTTGGATGTGGAGGGGCAGCATGGAGCTCAGTGTCCAGCCCTGCCTCTCCTCAGAGACAGGGACTGGTGAGTCCCCCTTCGCTGCTGGGGACCAGGGTGCTGCAGGGGTGAGGTGAAGGCTCACGGTGACTTTCCTAGCTCTGTCACAGCGGAATCAGTGTGTGACCTGAGGACAGTCCTGCGCCTTAGGACAATCTGCCTCAGTAGGCACACTGCTCCAGGCTGGGTGGAAAAAAAATGGTGTAGCTCATAAAGGTAAAACATCTCCAGACATCACTTCTGTATACATAGAAAGTGGTTGAGATTTTAAAGTCAGATATCTGTGGATCATCCTTGGCTCTACACAGATGCTTTGAAATCTCTGGTAGGCTTATAAATTCCCCCCTTCTATTGGTAAAAAGCTTACATTAAAACTAACTATACTGGACCATATACCTATCATGGGTGCAGACCTTACTGCTAGATTTTCAAGTCAAGGCACTTGTATAGAAAATCTATTCTAAGTCATTTATAGAGGCTTCTAAAATGTTATTGGTTATAGTCTTTTTCTTTCTCAAATCACTGTATGGTTTCACTGATGGCAGCTGAAGTACCTGGCTTTACAGATTCGGGCTTGCAAACCACAGCTTCAATAAAATTCTGTTAAACTCCTTTTTCTCAAATGGTGTTGCTGCAACATGCAGAAAAAAAAAAAACAGGGAATGTAAGTAAGTGTGATAGAAAGGTTTTATTAGCCTGTCCTTAGGATGATCTGCACTACACACTTACAGTGTTGGCGCACATAATTAATTGCAGTCAGCCCAAATCTATCATGAAAATGCCATACTACTCAGTATGTGCTTAACACAGTGTATATTTTTGTGTGATAAACATATGTATTGTTGTGTGAAATTAGAGTGAACATCTGTGTGTATATGTACACAACACTACTTTGTGACCACAACAGAAAAATGAAGGTAATTGACTATTTTTTTGCAAATAGTTATTCTGGATTCTAATCCTGTGTTCGTTCTACACAAAGGCAAAGCAAGGGCATCTTCCTTGGGCATGTATAATAATCTTTCCCGCTACCAAGCTACAGTCATCTGAAGGTAAAAGGAAAAGCTTTAATAACACAGCAAATTTACACCCTTATCTGTGCTTGACAAAATTCTAACCATAATTTGATTTGACCATATATGCAATATATGTTTTTATTTAAGTAATAACGACTGAGGCACAGAGCATTTCTTGAAAATTAATGTCTAGCTGAAAAATTTTATAGCCCAAACGCAGCCAAGGTCCATTAATCCCAACTGGTCAATTCTCCATGAAATGCCTTATGTCAGGGGTCATTTGTTACATTCCCATCCCTCCCACCCACCAATAAAGAAGTAAAATTAAATGTTAGTTCCCTCCTATGGCATCACTGAGCCTTGAAGCAGCCATTGGAAGCCCCTGGTAGAAAGTGTTGCTGCTGCTGCCATAGCAATGAGCATTTCTTAGTGGATGAGTGATGGAGAACCTTTCAAGAACGGTCTTTCGCTTTCTATTACTTTATATTTGTTAGTGCATACAGCTCTTTGGTTTGCTTCTTGGAGCTGACAAGGAGATGAAAAGACTGCTGTGTTTCCCCTGACACTTGAAAAGGTGTGGGGTTAGGAAGGTGGAGTGAGTTTTCATCCCACGTACATCACAAATCTTGTCTACCATGGCTGCCATCCTTCTAGGATCTAACATTTACTTACCACCAAACATACAGGAAGATGTTTATTTAGTGACCAGTATGAAATGCTTGTATCTCTAGTTTATTTTCCCTCGGTATTTCATTAATTGCTGGTTAAAATTGATACATTAGAGGCTTCGTTGGCACGGAATGACAGTTTTTCAAACTGGAGGGCTATGTTAAGTGTAGTGGCTATTGAAGAGTACAGTTATGAGATTAAAGGGATAACAGAAAAATAACTGTAACAAGCTGTCAAGAAGGCCATTGCTAAATATTCAGGTAAAAAAAAAAAACAAAAAAAAAAAAGATTTTATGTTCTTTAGACTTAGGTGAAAATACTCTCTTTCTGTCTGAAATCATAATGAAAATCACATCAGTATATCATTATATGCAGAAAATCTGTCACCGGAATGTCACCCAGCACTTTCCATCTCTTGCTAGCAAACATGTACATCTTACTGAGGAAATAAACTCTAATGTGAAGGAATGATGGCTGGGGGGTTGTTTTCAGCCACCCACTTCTTGGGCTCAATGCTTGTGCAGCTCTATCTCAAAGCATTCCTCTGGTGGTCTCACAGCTTGCTCCACTGTGCTGCTGGGGCTGCAGAAGCCACCTGCCCACAGAGAGCTTTTGTCTCTGCTTTTCAGAAGGGGGAACAAAAGCAGTCACTGCTCATTCAGCCTGAAGATCCTTGGAGATGTGTGGTTGGGGTTATAACTACGCATCTGCTTTGTCATGAAACAGTTTCTTAGATAATGATCTTGGAAGTTAGAGACTTGATTTTCATTTCATCCCTCTGTGTCCTTGCGAAAAGGGGCTGGAGAACTGGGCTTTCATTCTTCCAGCCATGGAGTGGATGGAACAAGCCTTTCAGTGGTTACAATTTTTACTTTAAATTGGAAAAAAGATGGGAGAAATGCAAAACTGAAAGGCTGTCATTGTTCTCTTAAAAAACTGGAGCTCTGGTGGAAGATCTGGAGTTCAAGTGTTTGACTTTGAATGGTCAGTCAGCGTATCTAGACAGAGTGAAGATGTAAAAAGCTTATTATTTAAATTTCATGTGAAATGAGATTTTCAAAATATCCAAAACATGAAAGTACATGAAAGAAATACAGCAGTTAGTGTAGCTGTCCCTGGAAACCTGCATTAGGGACCACAGTTTGAGGATATTAGTCCACGATGAGGGTATAGTGAGTTAAGGTGTGCTTGGCTCCATTTCTTTCAGCAAGGTGACTTTGATTATTTGAATCTTGTTCCATATCACTTGTCCAATATATTGTTAATAGCACTAATCTAAAAGCATGACCAAGTAAAAGTGGATTTAATTTCTCATTATTTTTAATAAGATGGTTTACTTTTTCAAAGGTTTTGTGCAAACTGTGACTGGAGCCACTGTCTTGAAAAGAGTTGCACATAAGTTATCCCAACATGCAGTGTGTCTACCTTATGCAAGGTTTTGCCTATGGATGCTGGCACTTGCAGAACCACAGTCATTTTCATTAAAGTAATGTTTAAAGCTAATCACTTCTAATAAAATTACATGAGCTTGATAGCAACACCACTGCTCAGACTGGATTTGCAATCTGTTTTTTTAATTATAGAATTTAATTATTTTTCTTCTAATATTTACTATTGAATTTAATTTTGATTTTGTTTTTATCACTTAAACATTCTAAATTTCAGGGATTCACTAAAATGTGTCACATCATTATAACCCTTATTATGAATTATTCACTATAATTACTGAGTTGTTGCAAACTTCATTATGAAATTTGAAGTACCAGAAAATCTGGTGGTGATACTGTTTTACTCCTTGGATGTTCTTAAAATAAGTCAGACTCAACAGATTGCAAAAATATGCAATTACAAAGTTATTAAAATGCAGATTTTTGGCAGGAAGCCACTGTATTCCCCTGTGTTTGCAGCTGTCTCTTTACAGGAAAACTGCCCTGAGCAGGCTGTGGTGGTTTCTTGGAACTATTACAGCTGATCGGGTCAATGCCGGGCCCTCTCTGTAGGCCAGGTTCAGTAACATTTTACCTTTCAGGTCATAAGCATCGCTTGACTTTTTTATTATCAATTTTTAGGTAGGTGGGATTGACAGTAGGCCATCTCTTGTTCTCTGTCGTGCTGATGGTAAGTCCAGGGTAGCTCTCCTGAGACTGTGTGCACCATACCTACATCTACACAGATGGTTCTTAGGATCAGCATGTGGACTGCTCTGCTGGCAGGGGTAGCAGCAGAGATTTTGAATTTCACTTTTGAGCTCAGCGTATAAGGCATTTTCCCCTGTTGGAACTGGCTTTAACCACTGATCCCTTCACAGCTCTCTGAGAGCAGGGCAGGCTGGAGTACAAACAAAGCAGCAGACGCTTTGCTTTAATAAAGTAAGCACTGTCATCATACCTTCATCGCATCTCCCCCAGTGTCACTGTTGTTGTTGGGTGGGGTTTTTTTGGTCTCTGCACAGTGACGTGGGAACAAAAATTAGACCTACTAACTGCAAAAGATTTTGAAGTTGGTGCTCAAAGTGTTGTCTGCAGATATTCAATGCAATTGCTTGCAGGCAAGAACTGTTTTGCCTGTGTTTTAGCATCCAGGTAGAAGCAATATTTGGCTGCTTTTTTTCTGTATCTTTTTTTTTTTTTTTTTTTTTTGGCAAGATGCTCCCAGTACGGAGTTTTGTCATGCATTTGTGCAGTTTGTCTCAAAAAGAAGAGTAAGTTCTTTTCTCTCCATGAAATTGTGAGACTGGCACAGCCCTGAAAGCGAGGGAGGGCTCTGCACAATACGACGTGTAGCATCTAAATGGCAAAGAAGAGCACAATGAGCAAGTCAACCCTGCTGTGAAACTGGGGTGATGTTCCTGAAGCATGGAAACAGAGAATTTCACGTGGTCTGTGATAAAGTACAATGGAACAGCCTCCAGTTCTAAAGCTGTAAATGTCTGGTGCTGTCAGGTGGCTGCTAGCTCTGTGAAACAGATGTCATTAATATCAATGAGGGTCTGTAATAGTCTCCCACAGGACAAGTGACATTTAGGGATTCAAGACTGAAATAAATGAGAGATTGAACAGGACAATTAGAGAATACATTAGAATTGGCTAGTATTCTACTATCCTGTTATATATGGGACTACCTGGTAATACTTGAATTCGTTCCTCTCATAAATACCTTTCTTCAAGAGAAAGGTATCTCTCTCAATCAAGTCCAATCCGTGTTGTTTCAAAAATCCCAAATTTTTGAAATTCCTCTTTGTAGATTTTCCTGACTGATGATGAAGAACCTAAAACTTTAAAAACATGAAGTTATCATTTAAAAGTTGGGTGCATCCTGAGGAACTTGTATAATACAGAAGTTTCCAGAAGAGATTGATTGATACCTATGTCAGGAGGAAGATGCAGTGACAATCTGAGCAGAGCCCTTAAACCTCCGAGTCACTGGTGCATGCTGTGTATTGCCTGTCTTGTACAAAGGGAGGTGAGGTGAGCCTGGACAGAGAGAAATACATCCAAAGGGAACTTAATGCTGAGACTCTCCAGAGCTACAAGCACACCAGAGGGCTGCAGAAATGCAAAGCTGCAATGTCCTTCCCTGTCCTGGTGTTTCTGAGCCATCCAGGAGCCAGTTTGGATGCTGGCACAAAATGCAGCAGCCTGGGGCCAGTTTAGTTTATTCTTGTAGATTTGGCCCCCACAGGAAGTTCAGCTGAGTTAGGCATTGTGAAGCTTTAGGTGCTTTTCTTCTGTCCTTCCACACTGCCTGCTTGGCTGCAGAAAAAATGACAAATGGTGAAAGCGAAAGAGCCCAACATGGATCCTCTCAAGAAAACTCTAGAGGAAACTCCCACTGATTTCATTTTCCAGGACTGATTTCTGCTCTGGGGGTGGAGAATTGTGGAGGGCATTCCCTAAGCTGCTGGTCATCACAGTTTTCAGAGTCTACATGGGAAGAAATACTATAAAAATTAGGACCGTCAAAGGTACTGGAGAACACGAGGCCACATCCCTCTCTTTAAATGATACTTCCCAGGGATATTTTCCTCACGGAATTTTAAAGGTTTTGAATCAAAAGAAACATAAAGTGTGGGACTGATGGTCTGGGAACATGCTGAGGCATATCCGAAGGGACTGGGGAATAAGAGGGGAGAAAGTCTTTTCTAGTTGTGGTAACCTAGGGGTTGAGTCTCCACAGGGTAGAAGACAAAAGGTCAGAGCCTGCCCACTTTCTCCTGTGTCTTCACAGAAGCAAGTCGATTTTGACTCCCAGAGAAAATAGAAAGGGAAATTCAAAGGAGGTTGTGTAGGGGATACCAGGTTTTGGTCTGGGAAAGAAGAAAAGCAATGCCAGCATGGGTCTCGGTGTAGGGTGCTTGAGAGGATGTAAGGGCAGGCTGGTGTTTCTAACGCATTGTGCATTCCTTTTGCATCTGTGTTGGTCAGTACGGAGCTAACAGCAGCCTTGGCCATTTCCCAAAGGGGAAACAGGCAAGCCAGCTTAGTATTAAGCAAGTCCCTGTCTGGGTCCTCTTCCACAATTTTCTCTGCAAGTAATCTATTACCACATCTCAAGAGAAGAATGACCCCAATCTAAAGATTAATAGAGCAGTGTGTGGATGTTTCCAGTGATGTGTATGAAACTCAATTTTTTTCATGGTGTGCACCGAGGTGTCCTTAACAGCAGATCTCTGGATCTTAAAAGCTAGGCTGATTATTGAAGAGGGCAGCAGGCAATTTAGGGCACACAGTGTTTTCTTATGACAGAAGCTTTGCTGTGAAGCGCAGTAATTTATGTTGATAAATTGCAGCCATCAGAATGCCTAGATCGCTTCACAGGATGAATTTCTAAATGTAGTTTGGGTAGTGGGGGACAAAAGGGGAGAGGGATGGTTTCTGTATGTACTATTTCTTGAAAAGTAGTGCTGGGCTTTCCTGTGTTCTTGAAGTTAGCTTGTTGTCTCTAGGGTCGGATTAACCCAATTTTGTTTTAATGTGCCAAATAAATTTTTATCTTCCATAACCAAGTTGCAATGAAAATGAGACTGCACAATGTCAAGATTGAGTAGTTTTTGAATGCTAGCTCTTCCTTAGCAAATATTTTTTGGTTTGGGTGTCCTTTATGTGTGCCAAAACGAACAGCCAGCTTGGCTCAGACAAGGCATATCTAAGTGAAGCAAGCCACCTTTATTTAATCAAAAGACAAGACAAATTACCATACTTCTTCTAAGAAACAATTCTTCGGGGGGATAAGAGAGGAGTTTTCATACCATGTTGTTATTGATGTGTTTTACTGTCATTAAGATTATAAATAAAAAGATTAATTTAAACATAGAAGGGCTTTGCTGGACTTTGCTTTGTCTTGTTTTTGTTGCTTTTTAAAGCAATGATTAAAGGCACCAGTGGGTCTAGTTGATCTTGCAAGAGGTTACAAATTTCTCTGTCCTTTTCATCATGCTGTATGGTCAGAGGTTTTAAAAGGAATCCTTTGGACTTTGATTCAGCACTACACAGGGTAGGTGCTGAGGTTTTTATGGTATCAGTGACATGTCTGTGTGGACTTAGCTTAAGCACATGATTTAGTACCTCTCTGAATTGTAGCCTGCAGACAAGATAGCCTGCAGACAAGAGTATCTAGGTAGCCCAACTGGATAAGGTCTGAATTAGGTATGAATTTACTCTAAAGTTGAGTGTGCATGTGTCTTGACTTTGCAGCTGTCCCTGAAGGTGATAATGAATGTACTCAGCCTGAAGATTTGTACTGTTTGAACCCGATCTCCATAAGGGATGATGGTGGGATCTACTAGGTGTTTTCAAAGGAGGAAATACATTCAAAGTCTTTGTTTTTTCAAAGATAACCCTGGGTTGTGACCTCCTATAAAGGATAAAAGTTTTAAGTTCCAGGATTTTCAGAGTGCTATACACTGAATTAGTCCCATTAGCAATTAAGGGTTTGTTGGGTAAGGGTTTGGTATTTTAGACCATGACAATTCCATGCTGATACTAGTACCTGTATAACACTAGAATTTAATGAAAAAAGTCCAACATTTGTGTCCTGTTCTGGAAGAAAAGACAGACAACTGCTGTGCATCTCATTTCCTAACCTTGTCTTCTATTTGTTATACAGAGCTGTGTGCACATAGGCAACAGAAGGAAAACTACAGCATAACCTGTTTACTAATGATGGTAGTTCCTTTAGGCTGAATGCAAGCATGGCATATTCTTATGAGATGCTTGTAAAACTTTATTTCCAAATAGCAGCAGTGAGCAGTGGTTTCCAGCACATCTCCCGGAGCTCTGGAAATGGATATTTTACTCAGCAGTAAGAATAAGAGCCAAATAAGAGCCAGTTGGGATCTATTCAAATAAACTCTTCCCTTCTTGACATATTTTAATAACTCCATTTTTTCTACAAGTATCTTCAAGATGGTATAATTCCCTGCCCGCTTCCCATTTTTTTCTCTGGGACTTAAGCTTTCCATGCTAGTGGTCCAGAACCTAAGTCTGCTGAAGATATGCTAAAATCAGTTGTCTCTGTTGGGCGTGTACTAGCTGACAAAGGAAAAAAGTGAGAGACTCAGAATTTTGAGTTCCTCGTATTTCTAGTGGAAAGAGGCTTCTCTGGGTGTTACCTTTTGTTTTAATACAAAAAGAGCTGATGGAATCAATTACATCTTTTTCTTCTCTTTTCAGACCTGAGCTAAGAAAGTGCAAAAGCAGCAGCACGTTTTTGCCCAGTTTATTGCAGTGTAATTGCATCATTCAATAAAAATTACAATTGGCTCTGCAGTGTAGGGGAAAAGGGAATGAGAAGTTGGCAGGCAAGTTCTGGCTCACCTTAAATATGCATGAGGAGTGTACCGTATCAATGGAAGTGTAGATAGGACTGGGCCCTGGGGGTTATATTCTCATTATACTGCCGGGTCATACAATGTGAAGGGGGAGTAGACTGGCAGACTCCTAAACTTATTAACTATTTTCTATTTGGGAAGATTAAGTTTTGAAGAAAAACATCCAGTAATCACTGGGGTACTATTTCTATCATCATAAACTTGTGTCAACTTAACTGATTTTCAATAATGATTATTATTATAAAAACCACCAACTCTTATCTCTGCCACTGCACACGTGCTGTGTTAATGAGGAATCTTCTTTTTCTTCTCCCTTCTGCTGCTTCTTACAATACCCTGACTTAACTCATTTTTCCTCTCCTCTTCCCCACCTCCAGCTGTCAATCACTGTCACATTACTTTGCATCATATACATCAAGAAGAGCAGCTTTTTCCATCAAGTAAGCCAATTCTAAAGCTGCTTTCCCAGAGGCTATACAGATTGTGCGAGCTGGAGGAGCTCAGGAAAGAGTAAACTGGACAATAACAAAGGTTCCCAGAGCTGCTTCTAGCTGCCAATCTCTCATGCATGTATTCACACAGTGCTATATATAGGGCATGCCTCTAGGGCCAGAATCGCATCTATCAGCCCAGCGAACAGAACTCCTCTCCACACCATTAATCACAGTGGGGAGGAGGGAAACGGCTCATTACGCTGCATCAATGATATTGTCCAGTCTGTCTTCTACAAATTGCAGGAGCTGCCTCTACATTGTGTTCAGCATCCCCTGACTTTTGAAGATGATTCAGGGAGGGAACAAAACTTCTTAATAGGAGTTTACCTGTGAGCAACAAAGGCAAACTGCTTTTAGTGAATTTAGTGTTACAGCAAGGCAGGCTCTCCAAGTGGCTTTCATTCTACTGTGAGGTCTTCAATAGTGTTCCCTCTTCCAAAATGACACATTTGAGCACAACCTTTCTGTACTCCAGCTGCTGAAGAGTGGGCCTTTTTCAGTTTTGCAGCATTGTTTGTAATCCCCTCAGTCTGCTTCCAGTATAGGGCAAGTCACTGAATGTGTGCTTGCATGTGTCTGTGCATGTGTGGCATCTGTAAAGCACCTTTTGTGTCTGATCAACGTCAGGTTTATTTGAGTAAGAGCTTCCTGCAGTATTCTGGCCATCCTTAAAGGTCCTGGGCTTTTTCTGAGAATCCCGTGACTATTTGGTACCCTTTGAAAGCAGCAAGTAGAGATTTATCTGCCTAGCTGATGATGGTGTTAGAGCTCATATAACTACATTTTTGCGCACAGCTTTTAGGCTTGACACTTTATTGCTCTCTTTTCTACTTATGCCTTGTACTTTAAAATCTATATCATCAGGGTTTCACTCTTGCTCATGGCATGACATATGTCTTGCCTGTACTGACCTCTTTGCTGCAGAAATTGTCTGTGATTTCTATACAGAACTTGCACAGATTCTCCAGTTCTTCCTAGAAATGTTGGTGTTTTACCTGGTGTTTTCTAAACCCACCCTTCAATAAAGTCTAAGCTCTTATCAGACTTTCTTTCTGGCTGATTTTAAGATTCACTGCAAGCTGCTTTCCTTGGTCTCATGAAGTCTGCATTGTAGTGGGCATATATGTGATATTATTTTGACAGTTCTTAAGACTACCTCTTATTAGAAGAGCAGTGCTGCATATTCCATAACAGATGTGCCTTTTGATACGTGAGCATGCTTTTAGTTACAAATAGATGTATCATTATATAGATGTATACATGTTATAGATGTATCATTATATCCGTTGTTGTGTCCAGAGCTTGCATGAGACATCCCTAGGTTTTGAGGGTTTCCTTGGAGACATGCTGGCCTCTTCCGTATCACTGGATGTTTTGGATTGACATGTAGTGATATATTCTCAAAGTTATGATATTAAGAGGAATATGTGTCTATCTAAACATCTTCCAAGAGGAGAAATAGACTTGTATTTCCCACTTGTTTTGAGACTTCTGTATCTAGTTATTTATGAAGACGGTTTACTCTAATTGGAATATCCCAGGATTAATCTTTAGATGTGTCAATATATTTTCAGGCACTTCTGCTTGCATCATAAGCACATAGAGAAATATTGGAGATTTTTTATTTGCATGTTGTAGAACATTTAGGATAGGACAGTGTAGAAGAATTCAAATGAAAGGATTATAGCTATATTATGTTTTGGCTATGAGCGCTAGTGATGAATACATCCATCTTTTAATGCACTGTGCAGCAGACTTGTTGAAACTATTGGTACAAAACTCCATAGCAGTAGTTAGAGGAATACTTATAACTTGGAAATAGTATGTGCTTTATTGTTGGTCTGCCTTGTTTGAATGTAAAAATACATGTTGTCAGGATTTTTTTTTTTTTTCAATTTTAAGCAAACATATCTAAATAAAGCAAGGTTAGAAGTAACATAGGAAATAAACCCCTACTGCTATGACTTTTCCTTCAGGTAAAATAGTTTTTTTTTTTGTTTGTTTGTTTGTTTGTTTTTTTTAACTCTACTTATTTCCTTTTCTAACACTTAGACCACGCCTCTAAAAAGTAGTATTAGTATGCTGTAGATGGGGGATTAATCAGAAACCATTTACAGTACTATTCTTTCATTTTTCAGATACTTTTGTGGTGGTCTTACCCTGCTGGGCAGCTGAACCCCACCATAGCCACTCTCTCACTCCTGCTCCTCAAAGAGAAAGGGGGAGAACATATGATGAAAAGGGATGAGATAAGGACAGGGAGATCACTTCCCGATAATTGTCATGGGCAAAACACACTCAAAACAAACTAAAAACACCTTCCCCCCACAGTCCACCCTCTTCCACCTCCTCTCCCCAAGCGGCACAGGGGAAAGGGGGAATGGGGGCTGCAGTCTGTCCCTTACACTTCATCCCTCCTACGGGATGCCGTCCTTCCCAAACTGAGCCTGCATTGACTGCCCACAGGCAGCAGCTCTCCAAGCACTGCTCCCACACGGCTCCGTACCACGGGGTCCATCCCCCAGGAGCAAACTGCCCCAGCACGGGTCCCCCACAGGTGGCAGCTCCCCCCAGACCCCTGCTCCTGCGTGGGCTCCTCTCCACGGGCTGCAGCTCCGGCCCGGGGCCTGCTCCTGCAGGGGCTCTCCATGGGCCGCAGCCTCCTCCAGGCCACATCCACCTGCTCCACCGGGGGCTCCTCCACGGGCTGCAGCGTGGAGATCTGCTCCGTGTGGGACCCATGGGCTGCAGGGGGACAGCCTGCTCCACCAGGGGCCTCTCCACAGGGTCCCACTGGAGCCGCCTGGAGCTGGCTCTGATCTGAAATGTGGAAGCTGCTGGACTCTTCTCACAGAGGCCACCCCTGTGGCCCCCCACTACCAAACCCTTGCTTCATAAATGCAATACAACTATTAAGAAAGATATGAACTTGAGGAAATTAAGCTGCTATCATTGTTTCCAGAAGTGACATAAATGTTTTTGAAGTGACTTTTAGCAAAATTTCCATCTGAGGTTATATTGCTTTCAGTAAAATTTTTCCAATTTGCAAAAGAATAATAATAATTAAAAAAAAAAAAAACCATATCTGGTGGTTTTAAGCCATCAGTCAGATACTTAATATGTAGTGAAAGTCTTCATATGTTTTGCGAAGTGACTACATAACAGGAGTGGAAAATGCTGAGTACACCAAATGGCCAATGCCAGCTAAGATCCAATCATTTTTAGTAAATTTGATTTTGAGCTCAAAATAAAATTCAGAAAGGTGATTTCCTTAGCTATTGATAGGAATGCTTCTTCTATAACACCGCTCAGACACTGATAATTACTGAGGAATGACAAATGTTTGAAGATGACAGTAATATCAGGTGAGATAAGGAACATCCTAGACTATAAATCAGATTTACTTTATGGAAACTCACTGTAACCTGATAAAAAAGGCTGTCTGAGGATGTATTTCCTTCCTTAGCAATTGTAGCTGTCAAGATCTTTCTGCCCCAAGTGCTTGAAACTGTTGGCAGAAGTAGACAAGCTATAATGCAGTTGGCTTAGCCCTTTATTTTACATGCGACTACTGGACTTGTAATTCCTTTTCCTTCACGTTTCTCAGAGTGTGTTGGGGGTGGTTTATTGTTAAGTTAAAAGCCAATGTCATGTCCTCCATACACTAAAAATTGAGAGCCCACTGACATGCATCACTGTGCCATGGCGCGACTGTTGCAATCCATCTGGACCAATGTGTTTGAAAGTTGAACTACACCGAATCAATTGCACTGTTAAAACTTTAATGTCTTTGCACAGTGTACTACATTAATTTAGTGGTGCATTTGGCCTCTGTGTTTGAGGGTCAAGAACTTACATTGCCTGGCCTGGGCAGTGCCTGACACAGGGCTGTGTGATTAATGCAGAAGCCTTTATTTCCACTCCGCCTAGGCAGAAAGTATAGCCTAGCCCTGCTAAGGCATCATTCCCTAGAGGAGAGGAAGCAAGAGAGAATGTACCCAAAACTACTGAATCCTAAACAATCACAGGGCTTGGACACATTTCTGAATTTAGAGGATGAATTGCTAGCCAGTTTGTAAAAAGGAGGAGGGAAGGAAAAAAAAAAAAAAAAAAGGCTTTCCAAAGGTCAGGAGGAGGAAGCACACCAAGACTAAGAGCATTGTTCTTATTGGAAATCATTATTTGAAATCGATCAGACTTTTTCAGAGAGCACAACTAACTAAAGGATCCTCAGTAGCTAGTTTTCCACTTGAATGAAGTCTTTGACAGTCAGTGAGACTTAGGACTTGTCTTTAATAATGAATCACCTTTTTTTAATTATGTGGACAAACCTCTATACAGAAGCTGTTTTGTGTTTGCAGCATTGACAACAAATCTGAATCTTGCATCCAAAAAGAAAACTGTAAATGAGCTATATGCAAATAACCTGATTCATATACGAGGCAGGCACCACCTTCTTTAAGCCAAGTGCTCTAATAGTGGGTAAAGTGGAAGAAGCAGGTACTACTAGCTCAGACAGGCTTTGCTGTGTTATATTTTTGTTGGAAATCAGAAAAATAAAATAATAATAAAAAAATACTTTGTAGCTTAGACAGAAGTTTGCTAACAGAGTGGGCAAAAGTATTTCAGTGAAATCCTTTTTTTTTTTTTTTTTTTTGAGGGAATGTACAGCCATCTAATCCAACTCAGTGACTCAGAACTAAAAACCGTGTCTCCTGTTGGATTTCACATTCTGTCTCAAGGGGTGACAACAGATACACTTTGCTGGATTGCCTATGAGTGAGTTTGGAGTAGCTGCAGCTCCATGAATGTCAACAAAGTTGTAAGTTTACCATGCAAGTTTGAAGATAAATGGAATAGAATTAATAGCCATCAGTAATGGCTTTATAATTGAAATAGTATAGACATTAGAGGTACATAGGGTGTTAGTAATCATATTAATTATTTGTTTAACAGAAAGACAAAGTAATAAAATTAAAACTCAAAAAGCTTAGTTGTTCATACGCAGATCTAGGGGGACATTTTCTAATAGAAATAATTGCTTTTGCTTGATCCTCAGGGTGGTATTATCTGTGTCTAATTGTTTCTCCTGAAGAAAGCAAAACAGTCTAAAATTCTAAGTAATGCACAGCAATTGTAGGGGTGAAAATAACCTCATTTTAGAAGCCTCTTACAGCATCCCACCCTGATGCAGTGAAAGGAAGCAGTGGTGCCAGGAAGGGTAAAGATAAATGGAATTACTTTTCTATTAGAAGTATAATAGGCTTTATTAGTTAGTCACCTGTGCTCAGAATAGATCATCTGTCAGGGAGAGCAAGTAGATGAACGTGTACCTTGTGAGCTGTCAGTAGCAGATCAGTGTGGGTTTTTTAAATAATAATTACTCACTTCCACAGAAATGTTTTAGACAAAAGCACAGCTGCTTTATTGATGATGCCTTTTGTGCACAAGGATGAATACTCTAGTTTGTTCTTTTCATTTTTCCATGTAAATGCAATATCATATTTCCATAAAACTCTTTTAGGAAATGGTGCCATTCGCTATTAAAGCTTGCATAATAAAATTATTTGTCAGGGATTTAATTTGATCAAAGTTGGTTATTTGCAATAAAGTGCTAATAGCTAAGAGGGGCTGCTGCTTGCATGCAAGATCAGAGATGGCCTTGCTCTTTATCAGCCATTGTGCCACCAGCTGTCCTGGGATTCAGTGGGACAGCATGCTGAAGGTATCATCCTCTTGCACCCTGACCAGTGCTAAGAGATGAAGGCAAGCGTTCAGAGGAGCTCTTTGAGCACCAGATCCCCGCTTGTGGCAAAGTTTAGTGCTTAACAGTGTGTGGCTGGCAGCTTGACGGATGTGAGGTCGCAGGGTAGGGGCAAGAGACCCCGCAATGGGTGAGCAGTTGGCTGCCATCGAGCACGTGGCTCTGGGGGGCCACCCAGGAGTCTGACCTGGGCAGGTATGGGCTGGATTGGGTCAGGTGGAGGCTAGAATTGTGGAAAGGGGTTAAATCTGCAGTATGTTGAACCTCTCCCAGAGTTCAAAAGATTTGCTTTGACCTTCACTATTGTAGCATTGCCACCTTTGTTTTACCAGGAGTACTGGTTCCAGCCAGCTGCTGTTGGGATGCTCTGCTTCCTGCCCCTCCAAAATGCTGCAGAAGCTGGTGGAAGGA
Organism: Heteronetta atricapilla; assembly: GCA_011075105.1. Lineage (NCBI taxonomy): Eukaryota > Metazoa > Chordata > Aves > Anseriformes > Anatidae > Heteronetta > Heteronetta atricapilla. The sequence continues at coordinate 57,578,931 of CM021732.1, forward strand.
TGGGGCCTTTAGAGAGCATTGTCAAATTTAATTTAATTTAATTTTGGCACTGTAGCCCAGTGACAGAGCAACTTGTGCATGAGAACAGGACTCTGGATATTGATCTGAGCTAGCGCTGGCAGTGGTGATAAGGATGAGAAGCTAGCCTGCTTAAATTCATTTTTCAGGGCTGGCTAGGGACTGGCTTTAGATCAACTCTCTTAGGCAAATTGCATCCACACCATGGAGAAAGGAAGCAGAGTTATGCCAAATTTGATGGCAGACTTGACTTTGGGAACTCTTCCTATGCACTGGTAGGCAGTAGAGGAGGTTGACTGGCTGAAACCATTGTGCAGTGTTGTTGTTCTCCTCCATAGAGTGTTTGAGCAAGATCCCCATTTAACCCAAGCTGTGTAAATATTTACTGAGCAAATCCATATACCCACATTTCAGCTACAGGCCCAGTTTGGATGTTACAGGAATAATCACTGTATCTGCACAAATATTTTTACAGAGAGTGGGAACAACAGTACCATACAGAAGCTGATTGACTATATTACGTATGTGCTTTAAAATCCTCTCTACCTGCCTGTTCTTCTTAATTTATAAATAAATGTGACTGGATTTATCAGGGTTCTGAAGAATAGAAGAGAAAAATAATTTATGTGTTCTGATTAACTAATACTACACTTGAACCCATTGAAGGATAGATTGATCTTTGTGAGATGGTGTTGTTTTTTTCTTTTTTTCATATTATTGTGAAGTGCTAGAAAATGACTGTAGCTAGAGGCAAGAAGTTGATCAGGATCAGGATCTGGTATGTTGAAAATCTTTTCTGAAGTCAAGTTGTTCTGAAGCCTAAGTGCACAGACACAGTCTACTGTTTACTAGCCCAGAGCATCAGGTCATTGCTTCTCCTTCTTCCTCCCCTGTCTCTCAGCCCTGTCTCCAACAGCAAGATTATGAGGAATATAGAGGGAATTTCACTGCTACAGCATTGCATGTATTCATCTTCTAGAATCATGTGGTTACCTTCCTCTAGCAAATGCAGTAGATTTCACTATTAGATGCATCGTGTCAACTTGGCAGCATAACTGTATTCAAAACAGCAAGCATTTGTAGGTTCTTTGCAGTCATGTCAAACCAGAGCTTTAGATCTAAGTGCCAAGATAGATCACCACTGTTTTTAGCTAATCTCATTGCTTAGTGTTGTACCAGATTGTTGTACCCATCCTGAGCTTTGTGTGACTAAGTGACATCTGTAAAGCATGGCAGGGTAATAGCATGATGTGCCTATGGAATGTCTTATGGAGAAGTTTAGAACTGAGACAACTCATTAGCTGATGCATCTCAGCGTTACTCTTGCCCCTCTTTCTCAGAAGAACAGGGTTCTTTATCTTACAACACAAAGTAGTGAAGGACCAAAATAGCAACAAGTTATTTTGTCTAGATTATATGCAAGATCTTCACAGTAGTGACTGTCAAACTAAAGCTGTATTTTATTTCTTCAGCTGTTTCTTCAATGCTGAATGCTGTAACGCTATTAATAATGGTACCTGTCACTTGTACAGCCCCTCTGAGCTCTAAGTAGTTTGACAGACATTATACAAACTTACTGGAAAGCATCAAAAATGAAGTAAACATTCTGCTTCTTACTGGCTAAACTAATTTTTTTTACATTACTTCCTAAGCCTGGCTTTGCCTTTAGCTTAGCAAGATAATCCTCCAGACCAGCTTGTTCCCTGACTCTCTTTATACTTACATCATTGGTAAATCACTTTTACTGCTGTAGGATTGGTACAGATTTATTATGTCGAGACAGGAAAGACACTATTGAAAATAGTTTATACAGCTTCCATGTCGGACTTTCTGTGCCACTGTAATTATGTTAAAGAGACTAAAGTCTGATTTTAACCAAAGACTGGCGCACATCTCGTTAGTAGTGCTAAAATGCTGATAATAGCCATGGAAACTTCCTGCAGCTATCGACCCTTCCTGTCAATTCTGGGGAAGCAGTAGTTGCAGCAGCAACACTAGTTGGGAAGCACTCTATTCCTCACCTTAATTTTTATCAGCTTATCATTTAAATTGCTCCCAAGCAGGTGATGTGACAGTAGGAGTTCTAGCTATTCTTAAAGTACCACCATGATTACAAAGCTGGAAAAGTCTGATGGAAATAAATGTGAAAACTTCTGACAACCATTTGCATTTCTGAAGGCTCACCCAGCATGGGTGGTTTCTATCCAGGGTAGAACATGCAATTCTGTTAACATATTTTCTCTTTTCAAATGAAACAGTTAAAGCTTGACAGTAAGTGCTTTTGTTGTCATCTCCTGCATTCCCACCGACACAGCCAAGCAGCCTGTGCTCTGGAGCCCCTGGCTGGGATTCCTTGCCAGTACCCAAACCTGGGGAATTGGGTATTTGTGGGCCAGCCAGCTGTTGTGCTTTTGTGAGCTCACTCTATGGATCTGGTGAGATTACAAAGCCATTGTTCTGTGCTACAGAAACAGTTAGCAGAAGTTACAGCAGTTATAAAAATTGGCAAATGCAATCTCCACTTACTCAAAACTCAGCGTGGCCTTGTCCCCTCCCAGTAGACTTGGCCAGCCTTCGTGGCACTTCTGTGTTGTGTTAGTGTTGAAAATAGTTCATGTTTTATTGTAAATTATAGCTATTTGCAACGTCCAGTTCTGCAGTTCACACTGCACAGAGATCAAGGACCCAATTTTTCCTTTGTATACATCGGTGTAAACCAAGATTAATTCCAGTGAAGTCAGTCTAATCACAAGTGTAAAACTAGGAGGAATGAAAGGAAAACCAGCTATAAAAAGCTATAAGCTATTTATTTATTTATTTTTAAACAGCAAAATTAATGCTGCTGTTCCACAGACACATGGTGACCTGCAAAGCACTATCTCATGCATTACTAATGCATCCCATTTAAATGCAGATTTTTGCTCCTAACACAGAACTTCAGGGAAATCCTCTCCAGATAAACTATAATAGGATACCAAATGGTAATTCAATATTTTGAATTTAAGTTGTGTTTGAGCTTATTGATCTTAATTTTCTATCATTTTGATGCAGCGTTTGCCTAGGGGAAAAAGGATTGCATTCATTATAATAAGGCTTTTAATTAATATTTAATTATTTTGATATTCCAAACATCCATGCCAGGAGTGGCAATCTGCTTGTATTCCTGTACCTATTTTTATTTTCAGTGATGAAAATCAGCAAGGTGTGACTTTACATATTTCAGAAAATAATTGAGACGTACGGTTGAGAAAAGAAAGCGTAGTGTAGATATCACAGTATCTGTGTGTGTGAGACTCTTGTGAGGGTGTTTTGCTGTCAAACACTTGTGGTCACAGCAGTAGGACCCTGAATTATTGCTGAAATTCCATGAACTGGGGACCTTTATGATATGCCACTGCATTCTTATGTCAGACTGCATTCCAGGGGGTTCCAAAAGGCTTCCATTTGCCTAAATGTCTTTGGAGAAAGACATCAGACATGATTGACAGGAAGACTGAACTCTCATAAGTTCCTCTCTAATCATGTCCGTTAGGTGCCCATTGGCTGTCCAGAGCCAAATGCATTTTTGGTACAGATGTAGGAATAAGCAGAGGGCCTGCTCATTCAATTAAGCCTTTCAAATTAATAACATGATTTGCTGTTGCCACATATGGTATGTGTGAGAAGAATTTTTTTCTCTGTGCATGCCTCCCTCAAGTCATGCTCCAGTGCAGCTTGTAAGATGTGTATTCATCCTTAGGCTTTATTATTATTATTATTATTATTATTATTATTATTATTTGTTTTCCTTTGTTTGTTTTCCAGAAGTGTCTTAAATGATACAATGAAGTCATACAAATAATGTTTAGAAGTCTACTAGATCATGAATACAGTTATTGAGGAGTAACCTGACACTGAGTTAGTGTTTTTGCAGCACCTAACACCGCAAGGCCAAACCTAGCTGTAATTAGAGTCTGTGCTATTTGCTCAGTTTCTAGGCTGGAAGCATGCAGTGCAGCAGTGGACACATCAGCTGGCAGCAAGCTTAGGTCTCATTTCAGCACTGACAACTAAAAAATAAAACTCCCAACCATGGTAGAGATATAATCATGGTAAGAGTTTTATGAATTTATTTTTAGTTTTGAGATTTGTTTGTTTTATATATATATATATATATAAATGTATTTATATACATGTCTGTTACATACATACACAGACGTATATAAATATATCTCTATACACACACACACACATACATATACAGCTTGATTGCTTATAGAGTACATTTGGTTCACATTTCCAGATGTTCTGGCAACTGTAAGATTTTTTCAGCTTTCACAGTCTTTCATGAGATTAATATTTTCCACATTGCATTGTCAGTATTGTGTATTTAAAAAAAAAAAAAAAGGAACAAAAGACTAGCTATAAAATAGTATAAAATAGTGGAAGTGGGCACTCTCAGGATTAATGAAGCCTCCTCCTTTGTCATATAATTTGGTCAGCAAAAGGGACATCTAAGAAATATGATCTTTGTGATTATGCTCCTTTGGGAAGCTCATCTATGAGCCTTCATATTTCTTCTTTAAATTATTTCTAACATTTTCAAGCCCTGACAGATTCAACCACCTGCTATATATAATAGTAGCGGCTAGAAAAACCTTCCTTCACTTCCACATCAAAATAAGCCCTGCCCATGACCACACGTAGGTCTGAATTAGTGATACATTGCAATCCATCAGAAATTAGAATCTTGAGAATCTTTTGATACTATAAGAACATGGAGTACACTATAAAAACTTGTGTCCTCATTCTAAACTTTTTTTTTTTTTCAAGAAGGCAGAAATAGCATTTGTTTCCAGTTCTAAACTCCAGAGCTGTCAGACTTCAGAACTACTACTTAGATATGTACTTGTGTAATCCCCGCTGCTTTCCTTGGAGGCACGGCCACCTAGACTCAGTGCCACTAAGACACGCTGACTTTATGGATGGAGAGCGATGAAAAACAGTACAGCTACATTGGAAGAGCTGGGTTGAGTATTTTTCACACAAACACTTTATTATCAGTAACCAGTTCAATTGGAACCAAAGCACTAAGCAGAATTTCAGGGGAAAAAAGTGACTTATGCTGCTGGAAGGTGGGGGGGGGGGGATTTGTTGTTTTTGCTGAAACATTCTTATTATTTTTATTGAAATCAGCAGTCAAAATTTCTCATTAAAAAAATACCATTCTTTGTCTCAAAGAACATTTTCAATTTAGAGAATTCTGAACATCGCAGGTACTTTCCAGTTTGAGATTAAAAATAAAAAATCAAACACAATCTGAAATCCATTATTAAAATAATTTCTGGTAGCCATCAAAACTATAAATACCAATTATTAGACATTAAAAAGGTTGTTTTCTTTGAAAGGCATTTGAGAAAAATAACCTCAGCAGCAAGATTGTTTTTTCTGTAATAGGTTTTTCCCAAGGCATAAGCTCTTGCTAGGACTTAACAAGTTGGACCAAAAGCTATTAAAAAAAGAAAAAAAAAAAAAAAAAAAAAAGGATTGGCTCAGGTATGAACTGATAGAACTTCCCACTTCTTTGACCTTGTAAACTTCACATCATAATGCATAGCACAGTAGGAAGTTTTCCTAGAAGCAGTAGGTACGTACATCCTGTTATTTTCTTTACTGGTTTAAACCTAGTTTTTCACATTAATTACTGTTCATTTATTGAATGGAAAACATACATTTTTAATTATGTTACTTGAGATGTTGGCTGGTTGTGAAACCAAGTAATTGGAATTTGTCCATTTGAGCAATGTGAATTAACAGCACTGTTTATAGTCTTTGCATTTTTCACTTCAGCATTTCAAACCGTGATTCTTGCGCAGAAGAAAATCTGGTAAAGATAAAAAGCTCCACCTAGTGGGGAAGAACTTTTTTATTAAAAAAGCAGGATTTTCACTTTGTTTTATGCATGAGGAAATACTGCTTTAGGTTTTGTTTCATTAAGCTGCCATGTTCTTAATTCTCGCCTTCTACAAAGCTATTATTTCATATGCAAAGCTGTAACAGGAAGAATTATTCTGATAGTCTTGAGCAGGAAGCAATAAATGACACTAAATGAGTGGGTTTATACAAAAGAAGAGTAAGAAACTGTGTTGAAACACAGTTTGGGGATTTCCTTCTCTTCAAGCTTCACTATGCAGCAACCACAATTTTTTGTTTCCTGTGTCAACAAATATTTTAAACTAAATACCAAGTTATGGCTGTTTCCAGTCAGTATTAAATTCGTTTCTTAGAACAGTAGTGTTTTGGCAGTATTTTTACATGGGGAACCCTGCCCATGTGTGACCTCATCTTCATTAAATGACCTGCTTATCTGTGAAGGGTGAAACCCAGCTTCTCTGGCAGCCTAGTCCAGGGCATCAGCTTGTAGCACGGCACAGCCCCGTCAGCCTCTGCTGTCTCAACCAAAGGCAAACACCAGAATTCATTTGTCCTGCCATTTGTCTAGTATGCTGCCTAGCGCCAACGCATGTCCAAAATCATCCTGACAGAATCTAGCAGCTTTATTTTAGGTACATAATTAGCTAGTACAGCACTTCTTGTCTTGTTGTCTTTTTTTTTTTTTTTTTTTTTTTTTTTTTTTCCCTGTTGATCTGCACTGCAGTGCAGCTATGCTCCATGCTCCCAAGATGCTCAAATGGAAGGAATCTTCAGTTTAAAGCAGCGGTGAAACTCAGATGTTGTTCTCTCCTTCCAACCGCATTTGTCTAGCAGGTGAAACCACTTCTTCGGTGCATTTCAGGCCAGTAACTAGAGTGGGAGCAGGAACGAGTACAGCCAAGTGCAGATTTGGCACAAGAGACACTGAACCATGTTGTATTCCCTGCCCTTTGCCAGACTGTTTGTCATTTTCAAGCCACACATCCCGGCAGGGTCAACTCCCTGTGTCACTTAGAGCAACTGGTGGACATCATAGCATGCCTTGTGTTACTACATTACTGCACAGGAGTTTGTTACAGCCCATGTTCACATCCACAACTGGAAAATTTATCTTTGTCCTGTACAAACCCCAAAATAGAACTTAAGTTGCTTTGCATGCATCTTGATCACCACCTGGCACTTGTCATTTGGATTGTTTTACAGACCAAAAGAAAGGACAGTTTTGGGAGTTCTTATTGTGAACCTTTACATGAGCAAGGACTACAGAACTGACTAGCCTTTGTGTGCTTTTGGGTCATATATGCATGTTCAAAAAGTTCATATATTTGCAAACATAAGCACATTATCTCTGAAAGTGAGGAAATTGAGGATAAAGGTTTAATTGCATTATTTCGTTTGGGGGCAAGTTTTTATCTTTGCAGGCCTATGCAACCCTTAAAACATCAGCTAAAACAGTACAGAACAATCGTTTAAAACTTCTAGAACTACATTACTGGCAGTGTTAATCTCCCTTGGAAATGACATTAGCTATTTGTCATAGAGTAATGCCACTTGGTTTCTAATGCAGATGGACACCTACCTCATTACGCATGTGACAGGAGGTGTAAGTCACTTACTGCAAAGCAAAGGTGTTAAATAATACCACTAGCTGCCAGCCTGTGCTCTAGAACTTTGAGATACAGTAGGCTTGCTGCTGAGCTAAAGCAAATCTCATGTTTGGAATTACAGTAAGACCCTCTGCCACATTTTACTTTAAATACCTCATCTAGAACTGTACTTGAGCTGAGCTAATGAAATACAAATTTACACACGTGAAACACTGGGGAACATTCCACTATGTGTTCTTGTAATAATCTGCTGTAAACTCAAAATGATCATTTAGGGATTAAATATCAGTTTGTTCTACAAGTCATTTGATAGTGTTTCATAGAAGCCTTTTAATTAATTTTTAATATTTTAAATTAACTGTGGGATTATTGCCATGGGGGTCGACAAGGCCCATGGTTGGTGATAACATTGGACTCTTAACAACAAGGCCATGAGGATGTTGTCCTCAGTAAAAAAGTGGAAGCTATGTCCTCAATAAAGTTGAGGAGTAAAGGAGAAGTTATTGATCCTTAAAGAACCCTGGTGTCCATGTGATCAGTACAAGTGGCGCCCAAAAAGGGACATGAAGAATGTTATGCCACAATTAATATTTAATATAAACATCTATTTTAGATATTATTTATCTGCATTAGATTTACTCAGCTGATTGTGTCTTTGTAGGACCAGCTGTCTTTCCAAACAATAAACGTACAAAAATTCTTTTGTTTCATGGGTACCACTAAGCCTCTTTTTTTTTTTTTTTTGTAGCTAATCAAGTGCTGAAGTTTGGAACCCTTGTCAGTACTTCCAACACCTATGACAACTCTGGGATTGTGACCATTGAGACAGACAAGCCTCTGCTGTGGACAATGGCTATCAAAACATAACATGAACTACAGCTGCCTTTTCTGATCCAACTCACATTTCTGCAAAATTTCACATTTCTCTGAATCAAGACAATAAAACTGTTCCTACAGGAATAAGTACACAATGATTTTATGTACTGAATGGAAAACACACCTGAAATAAAAGTCATGACCAAATCAAGATGAGTAACAACTTAGTACTTCATTCCAGTACCTCACTACTGGATCAGAAGACGTGCTGCCACCCCATATGATTGCAAGCAGAAGTGGATGCAAAGAACTGCTAATTTGTTAGTTTGGATATTTTTACAGTGTATTTTATCCCAATATTAAACTATTTTCCCCCATTACCAAAAGGAAAAACGGTAAACTTCATTATGAAAAAGTGATAGCATGAAGTGTAATTTCAAATATTTTTCTTTCCCTATTTCTAACAAACATAGGTGCTGGTGAAAATTACTCAGTAAGAGTAATAGTTGAAACTTTCTACTTGTAAGGTGTGTCCACTGAAGCAGATTTGGCTTTGCTGCAATACCAATATTGGATTTCACAATATTAACTGATTTTAAAATCTGTAACACAAAATAGCACTGTAACTTCTACAATTACCAAATATTTACAGCAAGGTTTTTGGAGTGAAATACATGTTTCTTGCTCTCAATATGAAGTGCATTGCATCTACCAATTTCCCCAGGCTTAGTTTTTAAATCAGAGTATTCAGTCATTTAATAACTGAAGTCACTTGGTCAATACATGCAGAGGCCTTTACAATTTTATGTGCAGTTGTCTGACAGAACCAGTATCCAAAACCAATCAGTAAGGATATACGTCCTGTCCAACAGTCTGAACAACTCTGTGGTTGAGTGTCTCAAAGACTGCTTAGTATCTCTGAAAACTAAATTGAACTCAAACTGCACATCTTAGTAACCAAGTTTTGCTTCCTTAATTCTGCCATCAGCATAGTGTCAGCAATGCACGTTTGTTTTTTGATGGATTTCTTTCTAGTCAACTACACAATACAGCCTAATAGGAATTCCAAATGCAGAAAGAATTAGGGGTAATGATAGTGATTCTAGAAAGTAATGACAGTAATTCCAGCTGATAGAATTTTGAGTCACCACTTGAGAGGTTACAGTAATGATGTTTTCCACTGCCTACTTTTGCTGAACAATAGTATCTACTAGAAGAAAAATTAAGCATTCAAACAGCTTCTGAAGACAAGCTGTACAATTTCCACCCTTGGAGGTTTTCACAACGCAACAGGACAAAGCCATGATCAACACCATCAGAATGCAGCACTGACCCAGCTTTAAGCTGGAGGTTGGACTAGGGGTGTCTCAAGGTTCCTTCCTACTTCAATTATTCTGTTCCTACTTGCATTATTCATTCAACTGTAACAAGAAAGGCTATTTTTTTTTTTTTTAAAAAAAAAAAAAAAAGCACTGCAGGTAAGTATGATTGCGTGCACTTTGAGAGAGAAATAAGATGTCAACAATGTGTGAAAACCCCAAACTGTTTAATAGTGAACAAGTTACAAAGCTGTGAAATCTTTGCAGCAAATGTCACGATGTCTTGTTCTTCACCATGCGCATTCAGCCGCCTCTGTTGAGAGAACAGAATAATCAGTTTCAACTAACCGAGTACCTTCAAGAGATCCCATCTGAAGTCTAACTTAGCCTCCCTGCACTGCCTTATTAGGCAGGTATTACCATTACGGCTTATCTCCTATTTTCAAACATTTTCCTTTGCTTAGAGGACAACACTTAGAGGCCTCAGTTAGCCATGTTTCACAGTCCCAGAACAGTATTTTACCTGTTCCACACAGGTTAGAAAACACAGTTGTAAAAGGGATGACATCAGCTCTAAAGAATCTGAGAAGTTTCAACTGGTGTCATTAGTATGCAACTACCAAAGCTGCCAATCAAATCTAAAGGTGAAATTTTTCATGCTGCAACATCTACCTCAAAAAGTATTTTATGATATTACACAAAAAGAGTTCCAAACATATCTGGCACTTGGTATATCAAAGTTCTGTTTGATATACTAAGTTTGTTCTGTGCACTGCCACCTTCCAAAATAATCACGGTTTTCTTTACTTTTCCCTCCATGCCATTTATTCTGGATTCACAAATTATGAATTGGAAACAGTTAAAAGCATGCAATATCCAAATATGGTAGTTGTTCTACAGGTAAAAATACACAGAAAAACTGGAAATCAAAGATAGTTGATGTTCATTTTTGAAGCAGATACTAGAAAAGGAACTAAAGAACTATGGATCTAATATTTTGCAGTATGCTAAGATGTGAACCCAAAACTCATGATCTACTTCCTCAGCAAGCTCTCTGAACATTTACCTACCAATACGTGTCATATTGTAGTAAAACGTGAAATGCACAAGATACTAAAGCAACATGGATCCTGTAATGGTTCGTTAAGTCTTTGTTTAAAATCCATCAGGTAAAAATGAATGCAAAATTTGGCAATTTCAAGTTTCGTATTTACTTACACAATAATGTTGTTGATTGGGATATGGATCAGTTTGACAAAGAAGCCAATAAATCCCATTATTGCAAAGCCTATCGCCGTTGCCATTGCAATCTTCTGGAACTCTGCAAAAACAAAAAGGAAATTCAGTGTAGAAAGCCTAGCGTATGGCATACAGGAGATGTTCACTAGGTACCACAGGAAAGAGCTGTCTTTAGTAAGTGGTCATGTTAACACTGGAAACAGTTCAAGAGCAAACAGCATTAAAATTGAGAAACAAGCATGTTTTTTCAGAAGACGTGAGATTATTAAGAGAGATGATGCTGCTTCCCAAACTGACCTTTTTTTTTTCTTTTTAAAGCAGTAAGCAGAACTGGATAGATCCGCAGTCCATAACAACTCATGGCACATCTATTCCATTATTGTACTTTCATTCCCCTGTAGGCCCTGACAATAATCCCCAATACATAATCAAAAATGGAAAAGCTGCAATTATGTTTGTCACACTAAGACACCATCTTAAGTCCCCACAACTGAACAGTACCTAACTGATAGGCCCAATTATTTTAAGATGTGAACCATGGAGTAAGGTGGTCAGCAGCTGCTAAAAACCCTGCCAATCTGACAATGAATGAAATCCTTTGCTGATCAACCTCAAAAGATGTCAGTAAACTTAATCCTGTGTGCATGAATAAAATAACCTAACTGCCACCTCTATGAACAACCACTGACATGTTCCTTACAGATATACCTTCTCTGTAACGCCCTATCGAAAGGCGCAGAAAAAAAAATAACTCTTCTACGCTTCCAGCAACAAAGTTCTTCCTATCTTAATCAGGCAGTCACTGAAAATAGTGAATGTACTGCAAAATGCAAGCATAGCTCCAGTCTCCTAAAATGAACTATTTCCTCTGAGGCCACGTAACAAGCACAGCATCCTCTACAATCTTTCTCAAGTTGACTGCAGTCTGTCCAGCTTGGCTTTTAAAAGCACACACAACTTCTTGTAGAATCAGTTTACTTGACAGGTAAAAATATTATTTGCCTATCTTAAAATGGCTAATTTTAGCTGCTTAGCCTATTTCATAAAGCAAGCCTTAGTACCACTCTCACATAGCCAGCTAGAGTACATACAAGAAAGCACATATTTAGATCTGTTCTACCCAGAACCACAAATGTGTTTGCATTTGGAGAACTGCTCAAATCTAACCCTCACACTGGAAGCTGAGAAACACTCTGGACAAATTAAACAAAACCATTCACATACATGATACATTAAAGTATAGGAAGAAATAAGCATCGCATCGCATCCCGCTTTACCTTTCCTGTCAGGCTTAGTGCACCTTTTGACCAGCCGTATGGAGTCCTTCACAAACTGCCGGCTGGGCTCCACGAACTGCATTACCTGATCCATGGTCACCTGCAGAGACAGACTGATTTAGCATTTAGCTGGTGTGCCACGTATGGCGAAAGGGAGACCGTTTGAAAGAAGGGAGCCCCAGGAACAGTTAATACCAGACGTCTGAGGGCTGGCGGTAACGTGAAATCCAGCCTAACTGGCCCTCAAAAGACCCCACGCCGCCCCCCAGACCCCTCAGGGCCCGCAGGCCGCCATTACCGGGTGCTCCGCCGGCGAAGGCCACGTCGCGATACAGCTGGCGTGACGTCACCGGGTGCGACGGGCGGGAGGCCGCACCCCTTCCCGGCGGGGCTGGGCACAAAATGGCGGCGGCGGCGGCGGTTGGGGGTTGGGGGGGGGGGGGGGAGAGGGAGGGGGAAAGGAAAAAAAAAAGAAAAGGAAAGATGAAAAGGAAAGGGGAAAGGAAAGGATGTCAATTTTATAGCCCTTTTTTCATCTGTTTTTTCATCATCTTTTGCAACCCACTTTAGACACTTAGATCTAAGGGATCTAAGAGCCTTGTAGTGTGAAGTAAAGGGAAGGTGGTACCACTACACCTGTAACAAATGCTGTTAGAAAGGAGGGGAAAAAAATACCGTGGAAATCTTGTCTGTGATTCAGACGTCTATTGATTGGTGGCCATCACACGCTGCAGGAGTTCAACGCTAAAAACATCAACTCCTGTGGCTTTTTTGTATAGAGGAATGTACAGCATGGTGCTTAATAAAAAAGCTTTTTACAGTTGAGCAAGACAGGCATGAGGTATAATGCTTGTCTTCCTTGTGGGAGGGTAAAAAAGGCTGTCCGCCCAGAGTGAGTCCTTTCTGCTTTTTGGTAGGCAAATCAGATCATGTGGCAGATGAAGAACACAGATAACAGTTTTCATTATTATTTGAATTAAATATTATTGACTCAGATCTAGAACTCTGTACCTAGCTGTCTGCTATAGTAGTCTATATATATTGAGTATCTAAGCTTACTAATTATTTATCACTCAGGCTGTGGGTGTTTTGGAGCCAGAATCAGGAAGACTGCTGCCAGATAAGGCAAATGCTTAGCTGATCTCAACTAACTCTTGGATTTAAATGTATACAAAATGGTTTCAAAGCTTAACTTTTTGCTGACAAACTTCAAGACAGTTAAGGTATCGTGTCACCATGAAAAGGGGTAGTTGGAAATTGAATGGATTGACAGCTGCCTTCGTTGTCTTTGCCCACAGAGTAGGTCCCACAATATTGCTATCTCCTTCAAAAGAAAGCTTTCTCTTTGGAAGGTTATTTTTTTGAATTCCTCTGTGAGTTTTCTCTAAAGGCCTGTCTTTGAATGGGATTTTGCTTTGATTCAGCCCTCCTGTAGCACTGTGCCTCAGATGGGGCCCTAATTATGGTAGCCAAATTCAGCTGGACATTTTCCATTGGCATACCAGCAGGGTAAGATCACAGAGACAGGCCTCCACAACAAATATGCATATCATTCCTCTCTTGTTTCTGAGGCTGGTTTTCCGTCTGCAAGATGTGCAGTGTTACCACTGAGGGAGAGGAGGATTCATAAGGACAGCAGATGAGGGTCTAACAGGCCCAGTCAGCACATGAGCAGAGCAGGTTGCCAGTGCTCTGAATGAGATGTCAGTATGTGCAGACCTTTTTGGTTTTGTTCTATTTCTTTTTCCTTCGGTGTCACAGATAATGCTAGAGACTTGAACAGCAGAGGAGATTCCTGTTTCCAACTGTGCTGCATGATGATCCTTGCTCTGGACCATCACTGCGAAGGAATGGTTTCCACAGCACAAAGTGTTGGTAACCAAATGGCAACGGTTGAAAAAAATTAAGCTGAATCAAAACAATACATGTATGAAGCCATTCATCACCTAGACTTCTGGGTGGATTAGGTTTTGATTAAAAAACATTTGCTGAAATAGACCATTCCCTTGCACAAATTCCTTATTTTAAATTGTTTTTCCTGGGGAGAAATATTCTGGAGAATCTTGACACATATTGCCTGGCTTAACAACATGGCTGTGTTGTCACGGGCTTTGTTGTGTAGGTTTTGTTATTGTGGGTTGTCAGTGATGGGGCAGAAGATATTGTCTGTCCTCTTTCCCAGCTGTCCTTTCCCTCCCACTATAAGCTCTTTTCTTTCCTTGCCAGGCTGCAAGCTTGTATTTCAGCAGCCTGGAGGAGAGGAAGATTTCTGATTTCTGCACAGGGAGAATTTTCTGGGTTTTGTGATTTTTTTTACAGCCCTTGAACTATTTTATTGTTCCTTGAACTTAATCTTTGGGGTATGTTACTTTTCTATACATATTTATAGTGATCTACATTTACAGAAAATGTGAAAAAATTTATATCTCCCAGACATCTATTTTTTTTCTTTGAAAACAAGACTATTACCAGGGTATTTTTTTTCTACTTCTTTATGGTCCTTGGAAGGTTGGGGAAGTAAGTGTTGTGCTTGCGCATGGAAATTTTCATGACAGTTTAACAAGTCTGCATTTATGGCAATACCTAACCCATAAATAACCGTTCTCTCAATAGGAAAAGATACCTGATACCCTGTATTGTAATGTGCTTATGCTCATTTGCTTCTGGATATTTATTTTGCATAAATAGGAACAATGACCCTTACTTCCTTGGATCTTTCTGTATGATCCAAGGATGAGAGAAATATTTTGATGATAGTTTTCCTTTGCTTATTTACTTTGATTTGTGGTTTCTGTTCCTTGTTCTTTAGAGGACACGAAAGATAAATACCTGCTTTACTTTTTAAGTATTGTAACATTAGACTATTGTGTAACATCCGTGGTTCTGGATGCTTATGCCAAAGTTTAGCAAGGGAAGTGGGGGAAATGTCTGCTTCAGCCTCTCATATTCCACCCTGCCTGCCTGCCCCAGGTAGGTCCCACAGCAGCCCACAGAGAGCCAGAGCGCTGCCAGCTCTTGGAGCAAACATGGTGAGGGATCCCCTGGAGAGGGGAAAAGATTCAGTCTTCAGCATGAGAGGAAGAGCAGCTTCTGTGGGCTGAGATTGCATGGGTGCAATTTCTGAGTGCTGCAAGGAGGACAGAGTAGGATGATGCTGCCTGGCTTCGGCAGGGAAAAGTGCTCTCTGCATGCTGGAGGGGAGAGACCTGGCAGCCTATTTTTCGTGCTTTCAGAAGCGTTGCCCATGAGGGGCCCCTGCAGCCCTAGAATTAAACACATGGCTGTGTTTATCCCGGCAGTTCAATGGCCACAGGGAAAATGGGTTGGGATACACGGTCTTACTGAGTGGTCTCCTTCCCATCCTGTGACAGACAGCAGGAACCAAGCTGAGGTAGGTGAGTGGGAGGCAAGCACAACCAGCACTGCCCAGGGTCACCAAATTCCTTCAAACAGCCATGGCACAAGGCAGCGTTTGATCTGGAAGGAAGATCAAAGAGATCAGTTGCTTCCCAAGGGGAGTTTCTGGGAAAGATGGCTTATTTCAACAGAGTAGCCTGTGGGGAGAGAATCTAACTTGCCTTTGTGGCTTTGAGAAAAAAATGGTTATCCTGAGAGATAGCAAAGGAAAAGCAGAAGACTAAGAAAACAGCAGGAAGGTGGCACTCGAAGACAGACCACTGGGGACAGGGGGTATCTGGGCTGCTCTGGGATGGAAAATAGACACACTAGAGTGAGAACAAAGATTACACGGCAGTGTGAGATCTACAGCCCAAACAAGGGAGCGGTGCAGAGAAGGAAGGGTGAGGGTAGAAAGGCAGACTGTGGCATGGGAGGGTGTTGGGGGACGTTCTTGTATAGAAGAGCCTGCAGGCAAATACCTCGCCAGGTTCTCCAAGACAGCACAGTAGCACCGTTGACTAAAGTAATGCTGATGATCCCTTACTTGACTATCCGTGTGGTTAGATGACTAAGTGGCTATAAAATTCAGTCTTTAGAAAATGCAAAACTATATGGGACCTTTTATTTCTTATTTTTATGTTATCATAAATATGTAGGATTAATTTATATCTTGAGAAACCTTTGGAATATCTATGTGTTTCTGACATTTAAAAATTATTTTTCGCTTTTCATTCTCCTAAATGTTCCCGAGTCTCTGTTTGGATTTGATAAGCACATCTGTGTGATTTACGATGGGAAGAAAGATGATTTCCCTCCTCAGTAGCTGTGCAGATGCAGAAGAACATCATAAATAGGCAATTAATGTTAGGAGAAATGATAGCCAAGATTCGGGGTTTGGAAGAAGATGACAAAGTGTTTGTGGTCCATGTCTTCAGGTTAGCATCATTAATTATTGAAATGTCACTAGATCAGCCTTTAATTTCCTTGGTTGCGAAAGAAAATGTTGCTAGTCTGAAGCAGTCAACAAGCCCTATCCTTTGATTTGTGCTGCTTAATATTCAATAGAGATGAAATGTGGGAATGAGAGAGGAGTGCAACTAAAATATATTTTACCAGTGCTAGATTTATTGTGTATAATTTTAAAGATGACCTTTTAAACAAAGTCTATATTCAATTTCATTTGAAAGACGTGAGGAGTGAGAACACTTGGAAAATTTGTGTCTGTATACCCTTAATGATATATGTAATGTGACAGGAAATAAAAGGCAATATATTAAGATGATATCTCCAAATGATACTTCAGACTAAAGTCTGAAGATGAAGTTTCTAGATAGCAGAAGCAATATAGAGAAGTTAACAGAGGATAGATGTGCCTCCGTCAGCTGTTTACATCTGAGAGGTAAAGAGAGAAAAATCAAATACTTAATAGTTCTCTGATACAATGCTTTCAATATTTTGTTTTTGTTTAGTGCAGCTGCCACTGATGGCTGTGATTTCTCTCATTTTTAGCCATGTATCAATTCTTTGTTTTAGTTTTGCCACTTTTTAAATTTATGGCTTGTTTTTTTGTACCAGCCAATATCATTCTCCCATAGTCTGTGGGTTCATCAAACAAAAATAAAGTAATGTTAAGATACAGTGGGTCAGAATGCTTCCTCTGAATGGTGCTCAGGTAAATGGCAACTGAAGATACAGGCCTGGTCCCCTTCATACTATGTCAGTGAATACTAATTATCATCCCAGATTAATAAATATATAAATATATACTTAACCTTAAAATGTTTCTGGTTTTGTTTCCAGAGGCCAAAGTTTGATTGAAAGTGAAGTGATATCTTTCTTTTCATAGCAGAAAAGTATTTTATGTCAGCAGAAACATTTTTTTCAGGTGCTTGGTGTGCATTTAGACATTTACAAGTAGCTTTCAAAAATATGCAGTGGTTGCATGTATTACACATAAGACTCAATTGTATCAGAAATACAGAAGGAGCATCAAAAAGTGCAAGCAAATCATCTTTTCAAGTGTATTGAGCATAGCTCAATTGTTTACTTCAAGCCAGGATGGCAGAGCAACCAGCTTGTTCGGTAACCATGAACAAGCAGTTCAATGATGCATGGCTGTAGTGTCAAAACATTAATTAAGAGTCCCACTGTTAGGATGGGATTTTGTTTTACTTTGTTTTGGCAAACCTGCACTTATTTCAGTTTGTAAAGTATATCACATGCCACCTCCCTCTCCCCCCCCCCCCCCCTTTTTTTAACAAATGTAATAAACTGAAACTGTACTTTCTTTTAGCGATCTTTTAAGGCACCTTGTACTTGTGTTGCTCGGGAGAAATTGCTCAGGGTAGTAAATAGTCAGCAGCTGAAAGGGATGTTGATAGAAAAGAAAGTTCTTACCAATGGTAAGAGCAATAACTTTTCCATATTTTTCCCCCGTCTTTCTTCTGCTCATATGTATAACATTGGTTGGCTGCCTCTGTTGGTTCCTGCTTTCAGATTAAGTAGGACATTTGCCCTTGGCTCAGATTAAGCTTTTATGGGTTCACATTTCTAAATACTGTTGAGGTCTTCTGCATTTTGCCAAGCACCTGTGCCAGAGCAGACACATTACTGATTTGTGCAGGATCTGTGTGCTTTAGGCATGCTAGCAACACGAGCTTCACCCTTCAGAAAAGAAATGTACTGCCTTGGAAACGTTCTCTAAATACATAATAACTTAGGCATAAGAGAATGCAGAGGAGTTTGGGTATGGAAGAAATGAAAATCAGTTTGGGAAGGTTTTATGGGGACTGTTCTTGAACTTTGGAAAACTAAAATTTCTTTTTACAGTACCATTTTGCCTACTCTTTTAAAGATACGTTATACACCTCTCTTTCCTCCTTTGTGCCTTCACAAATCTTCAGTCTGCATGTCACCTTGAATGCATTTTTGGCCATGATTTTTGGCTATCTCAGTTTCTAGGTGCTGAATCTGAGGAACCTCGAAGGGTCCTACTGTTCACAGAGCAGAGATGCAGTACATCTGAACTGTAGGTGCTTCAGAGATGTCTTGAGAATGACCTGAAAATGTAAGTCAGTAGATAAGCAGTTTTGCTCAGTCAGTAGTTGAGTGCGTAGTCTACCTCACATGTTCCTGGCTACTTCTGCAGGACATGAAGAGTTTGGCCACTGACAGTTCAAGTGTTAATTCCCTGTGAATAAGAAACCACATGTTCTGGAGGAGGCCCAGTGGTGGCCCTGGAAAGCTGTACCAGTGCTTTTCTGTCCCCTCTCCAGTTCTTTAGAGGGATGAATAACTTGGGTTTCTTGCTCTGTTTCTCTATTTCTGTTTTAACTCAAAAACCCTTTTCACTGTGCAGTTTGTATAAGCAAACTGGATCCTGAGTTTCTGGGGACATGAAGAAGGAATGACAATAAGATTGTAGTACAAGTGTGCTGTGTTACTCCTCATCAGCAAAGGCTGCTGCTGGACGTGTAAATGAGGATCACAGCAGGGGAGAGCAGAGGGAGAAGCTGCTTTTCACATCATGAGGAAGCTGTAGGCCTTTCTCAATGGTGTCCCAGCCTGCAGCAATCTTAGTGAGTTTTATGTGACCCTGCACAACAAATACTAAGATCTGCTTATTTATCTCACCACTCTTTGTTCATTTATCCAAGTCTTTACTCATTGAAAGAATGTGGGGAGTCTTCCATTTAATTGGCACAAACATACCCAGCATTTGTTCATCACAAAATAGCCAGTTGTTTCTTAGCACCATCAGTGACAGTTCCAGTTGGAATGGCCGATGAAATACTTGTAAATCTCATTTCTTTCACTTCCTTTCTCAGGAAGATAAAAATCAATTACTTACATCATTGCAGAAATGGACAGAAGCCTGCAAGATGGTGTTTGTTTAAGTACCTAAGGATCTAACACTTTCTGATGCCTTCATTACCCAGATGTCACTTCCTCTTAATCGTGGAGTTACGGTGTTGTAAAACAGTTAAAAATGTCAAAGTAATCAGATTTAGGAAGTTTCAATAGTGAGTTTTGCTAACACTACAGTAAGTTTGTGTGTGTTCTCCAACTCCTGACCAGGCCAAAGGCTTTCTTTAATAATTAGATGGAAACATTTCAACGGCAGCGTCTCTATAAATTTTGGCAGCAAGTGATAGCCCCTGGTATTTTTTAATTAGAACCTTTCTGAAGTTGTTAGCTAAATTAGTCAAGTATGAAATAATCTTGCCCAAATGATATCTGCAAATTGCACTTTGAACCTTGCATCTGTCTTAATGTGTGGACGCCCTGCAATCCTGATAATGCTATTGACTGGATTGTGTATCCTGTTTCTAGCAAATTTGTGAGCGCATCATCTGAATGAAATCTGGCATACCTTTGTAAAATTCATTTTTAAAGTGCCCAGCAGCTGTTTGGTACTGGTGTTTGTAATATTACAGTTTGTGAAGTGTAGTCAACAAACTTTTCCTTATTTCTTGCAGCCAAGAAGCTTATCTCCTATGTATTTCGTAAGCATAAATAGTTAGTTTTTGTTTTGTTTTTTCCTGGGTTTTTGCTGCTGGAGTAACGATACCTGGTCTGGATCAGTAAGAGCTGTAATCTTGATCAGAAACTAATGATGAGTCAAGCTGTGAAATTCATATCTCAAGGCATTACTGTCCTTGGTTTTGGAGTTACCTGATAAACTTAATATTTCATTCTTCTTTCATAAAATACACGTTTGAGAAACTGTTTATATGTATATATTTATACTATAATGGAGTCACTGATAAACATTTTCTGACAGATTCTTC
The DNA here is from genome assembly GCA_011075105.1 of Heteronetta atricapilla. NCBI lineage: Eukaryota > Metazoa > Chordata > Aves > Anseriformes > Anatidae > Heteronetta > Heteronetta atricapilla. The sequence continues at coordinate 57,599,309 of CM021732.1, forward strand.
TAGGTTAAAGAGACTGTATGTGGTCTCTGCACACTGTTTCCCATACCAGGCACAAACACAACATATTAATAAGTGTCCAGCCCAAGCTCACTGGTAAGCATCCTCTCTGCAACCATTCAGAGCCTGCTCAGTCCCCACTCACCTCTGAGCCTGGTTTTCTCTACAGACCAGCCTGCCCTTAGCTACCCTTGATTAGCTCCTTCCTTCACATAAAATCAGTGAAAACAAAGGAGAAGGTACAATCTATGTTATTTCATGGGTCAAGGCTAGGTGGGTTTGTAAGCATGAAATAAACTTGGTGTGATAACATATATGAGAACTACCAGCTGCCTTGTCTTCCTAAAGCTTTTTACCTCGGGTTATGAGCAGAATTCATGTCACCTGCATGTTCTCCACCCCTTCACAGGAGGCTCAAAGAGAAGAAGGTGAAGTGGTGCAGAGTAACCCTACTCCAGCACCAGTCTGCTCACTTCTGGGAAGAAATCAAGTGCTTAGGAAAGAAACGTTGCTTAGCACATCCTGCAAGTAGAAAGAGAGATAAGGAGGATTTTTTCTGTGTTTCCCTACGGTGATGAGGCCAGGGAACAATTCAGGTATGGTATGTAATGAAAGTAGAAAAAAAAAATGTGAAGCATGATTGTGAAAGAGGTCTGAGCTGAAGGAATTCATGAGCTAAGGAACCAGAGAAAATGAAAGGCAGAGATGTGAAGGACTGGTTACACTGTCAAGTTACTGAAACTTTTTTTTTTAATTTCTTTGTCTTCTGATAGCTCTTCTTGTACTTCTCTGTTCAGCCCATTTGGCAATTAAATCACAAGGCAAAACATCCTTTGACTCAGAGCACGGCAGTGTTATTTGTCTTCATCAAGCTATCCCCCTGAGCTGTTTGAACAGCTCAATGAAAGGAAGTAGTGGATCTTTGAGAACACAGTCTGTCTTGGGTACAGGATAAAGATGCCTGGTGGTTAGGTCAAGTCCCAGCTTTGGCATTGATGTCTAAGGTGTCTGACCTGTGCAATTGCAGAGGTTATATCTTTGGGGTTACCATGTAGATAGATGAGTACTTAGGCTCTGACAGAATGCTTATAGACATGAACCTGACCAACATATTGGACAGTGAACATGAATTAATTGTAAGTTAATCATGAAGCTGTTAAAACTGTATTAAATGCTGGGAAATCTATAGCTTCTGTCTGCTGCATAGATTTAAGGCTTTTAAGGGCTGACAAATCTTTGTTATTGTCAGTTCAGGATTATTGATACCACTGGCCTTTAAAATATACAGCTTCAATTAGATAAATTAGGGTCTTTTATCACATCAACAGCTTTCTAATTCTAATCTTACCGGCAGTCTATAGCTTGGCATGGTTTAAGACAGGTGGTGCCTACAGAATTTAGGATTTTTCAAGTAATTGTAAACTGTGGTTCACAGAAAATAAATAAGAAAGAAGCTCCTCTTAGCTGCTACTGGGAGCATTTTTACTTTCATCTGTTAGAGCTTCCAAGACTGCACGTTATTCCTGGGCATCAGGTCTTGGCTGAGTCTCGTCTGCAGTTAACTAGTCATGTGGCTTTGGCCTGCCATATTGGTAGCCTTCAAGTACTGCATTTTTATCTGTCGATTTTGCCTATCACATAGCCGTGGTTACATCAGTTGTAGGATTACCTGCATTGGTTTCAAACTCTCTGCTGTCCCTTTAATGTGGTATTGAACGCAGAGACTCTTCACCCTCCTCGGGCTCTTAATTACCTCTGCAGGCTGTTTTTCAGGATGATCTTCACTTTTCCATTCTTTGATTCCTGAGTATTCTTGGAGCTGTTAGAAATGTTGTCACCCTCATTAAGCATCCCCCTCAAGTCTTTCAAACAGTCCACAAAATGGAGGGAGTTTTATTTCATTCCTTTATCTCAAACCTTATGTATAAATCCTGCCCTGTTAGGCACAATTAGTGCTGTTTTCATAAAATCCCGCTTCTTCTGGGGTATCTTTAGGAAGAGCTGTTTGGGAAAGCACAGTATGGGCCCGGCCAGTTCCAGGAGCTAGAACCTTGGGAAGGGACCTTGGGAATCTCAGAGGGTCTGACAGCACCAAGGCTATGAACACGTAGGCTATCTAGAGGTTGATTCATCAGCTCCTGTGCACTTTCAAGTCATGCTTCTCCAGGCAGGTCATCAGGGTATTAAGCCATCTGTAGCTGTCCTTCTCTCAAGATTGTTCGCTGAAAATTTAGAGTTCACAAGGCATTACTTTTTAAAGGTCATCTAGCAATGGTGACTTCTGTGATTTTGCTGACAAGTTGCCCGTGCCAAATTAAAATTGTGGTGCTAGGTTGTGTTGTAGATGCAGTCTTTTGACATCTCCAAATATCAGTGGAGGAGCATCTGTTTTGGAGCAGAAAGCTAGCTAGTGTTCATATTGAAGTCTTTCAGCTCCCTGGCTCTCCTCCACTGGGAAGTTTTCCCATCTGCCAGAGCTAGAGCAAATCTTCTCATTGATCTTACTTAACATGAGAAATATCTTAATGCTATTTGGCACCAGCTCTACCCTATATAACTTGGTGTTAACATGACTTCAGGGAGAACTAGCTATTCTGATTGCTGCTAATGGTTTGACTCTAGCTTCTCTGGGCTTTGGGGTATGTGGGTAGAGCTGTGTATTTGCAAGAAATCCTCATCACCTATCCCAGTAAAAATTTCTTCTTGGAAACTGACTGCCAGTAAGCTCCAACAAAGGATATAAAAGTGGCCCACTCATCAGCCTTCGGCCTTCCAGTGCTTTCTCTGTTGTCTCTTTCCAATTGTTTTTCCTTTCAGAAGAGCACAAGATGTGAAGACCTTAGGAGACCAGAACAGGTTCTTTTGCTCTTTGTGAGCCATGTTAGAGCAGTTACATTTGGTACTGAAGGAAACAAGAAATGGGGAGTGGAGATCCATTGAAGACTGTAATTACCAGACTGTATTTTGAAGTGCACACTTTGGTTAGTATCCCTGGTGGCAGCGATGACATTTTCTCCAAGTGCACTTACAACCTCCTGCTAAATTTCAGTTATTTGAGTTGGAAGAACTGATGCCTTTTCTCAGATCAGAGCCATTTCAAGATGTTATGAAGGACAGCCTGAGCCCCAAGGCAAGTGTGCGTATTCCTCTTGCCAGCCAGGTCAGGGTGGCTGCTAGCCTGAGTGCCACGCGATATGAACCAGCACAGGAGGTGCCCGCAGCTCTGTCTTGGTGTCACAAGATGTCTTTTTCGTGACATGACTGTCAGTGATGCAGTTCTGAAGTGCGCAGAAGTGACATCCTAAGGCAGTATGCGAAGAGGCATCCATCTTTCTGTGAATATTAAATGCGAGGACCAAGGATGGAAATATGGCACAGAAGCAGATGAAAATTAACTCGAAAACCTTTAATTTATTAAGTCAGAAACATCAGAATTGTATTTGGTAAGTTGAAGTTCTCTGTTCTGATATGTATCTCATCGTCTAAAAATTCAGTGGATTAACGTCCCTTTTGTTTTTAAAATACTCAGGATTATTTCGGGTTTGTTGCCTTTGATGCCATTGTTTGAAAACAAATTTTGTTTGTTTACATCTGAGCTTAAAATCGCATTGCAGTACTCCACTTAGCTCTGGTAGCAGATGTTGGTGACATTTTATAGAGCATAAATAGCAGCTGTGAATTGCATAGTCATAATTCTGTCAGGGGATCCTTCTTACAGTGCAAATGAAAAGAGCAAAATTTGAGTGATATATATATGTATTTGCCAGAAGTGTTTTTTTCTGAGTACCCACTGCTTTCACGGAGCTACATTTCATGGGGTTTAAATGCTGCAACAGCTAGCTTAAGGTGTCCTGACATCCAGAGCAGTTTGTATTATGTCTGAAAAGATTCATTGGCCTTGCACAGGAAGAGTCAGGTGCCCAAATAAGCTTCACAGATCTACCGTGGTGAGCAGGTTATATCTGTCTCAGGGAAAAGCTGGTTGCTCCCATGGCTTAAATCAAATCACATCAAAGGGGCCCACTGATTCATTAACAACAAGTAACTTGCAATCAGTGAATTAAATATTCAGGACCAATAAAAGCAGTACAATAGACAAAACCACAATACCAGGTGCAGGATGTTAACAAACACCTACAGATCTTTAAACAGTTTTCTGCAGCTTACACAAACACACTCCTGGCTACGTGAATCCCCCCCCATAGCAGTGTGGGTCAGGGTGCTGCAGGGGCAGCTTCTGTGCAAGCCAAATCATCTTGTGCCAAGAGAAGCAGCAGTATAATCTGTTTTATTTGAGATTTTTTTCTCTACAGATAATTCAGGCATCTGTACCTGCATTCTTACAGGCATGGTCTCATTTTTTTGTCTGGGAATCTTTGCATGGATGTTGGTGACTTTTGACCTTGGTCCAAGATTTCTCTTAGACTGTTAGCCCAGGAATGTTGCTTGCATACATAACTGTCTATCATATTTTCCTGGATTTTTCAGTGCATGATCTTAACCTAAGGATAAAATTAAATAAATAAATAAAATAATTTTTAAAAAATGTATTTAACAGGCAGACAGAAAGTCTGCCAGCCTTTCTTGGAGTCAGCAAAACAACAGAAATAAAATCAACGTTGAAAATCTTTTTTTGTCTGATCAATTGTCATTACAATTACAGTTGACATATTTTTAAGACAAATGAGTGAATAAATTGTGTTGTTTTGTTTTTAAAAAAAAACATTCTGTAAGAAACAAGAAATTTTATTTATATATATATAGGCAAGTCCAGAAGTGGTAATAAAATCTTCCCATCTAAATGAAGTATTGAGGTGTCCCTTCAAAAATCTGTTACTGTCTTGCTTTGAAAAAAATGTGCAGCATGAAAGTTTCCTTCCTGTGGTGCACTTCTCATGCAAGAATTTCAGTAAACAAATCTAAAATGCTCTGTATTGCACCTATAAGAAAATGTAAATAGTGAACACATTAAGCCTTTTCTCTCACTAGATGGCATTATTATACTCAAAACACTGACAGCCACAAACTGCTTTTTTTCAGCGACTGAGATATACAGAAGAGTACATTTAGCATATTTGGTTGACTTTTTTCATTTCAGTTCTGGAGATGTGGCAGATTAAAAAAGTTTGTTTTGCATTAGTGTTAACTCTTGAGTCTGTCTTTTTTTTTTTTTTTCTTCTCTGTGTTGGTTTTCTGCTGATTAATTTTGCAGAGATTGTGCAAACGTACTTCTAAGTTCACTTGTTAGCAGACTTAAAAAGTGTGGTTCAAGGACTGAGATACACAAAGTAATGTAGCCTCATGTCCACATATTTTCTCCAAGCCTATAAGGACTTAATATGCAAGCCAATGGTGTATGAAGAAAACCGTGGGTTAAGGAGTCCAGAGCTTGGTGTTTCAGAAAAGGGAAGAAGCACATCAAGAGGATCAGAAGCAAGGGCAGAAGGGAAGAAGCAACAATTGAGAGTTGAGCATTCCTAGCATGGACAAGATACTAAGCTACTGAAACTGGTAAGAGGAAACAGACATGTTTTTTTTTTTATGAACAATGAAAAAATAAAGAGACAACTTTTTATCTGAAAAGAAGCATTAAAAATCTGTGTGAAATCATGTGAGAGCAGAGCAGTTGCCTTCCTTTAGCACCATACAGTGCGAAACCAGCCTGCTACGACCTGTTGGATGCCTTTAGAACAAAATCACTTCAAGAACAAACAGGCCTGGGGCTCCAACAAAAATCAAGGGTCATCAGCCCCAGACTAATATGCCAACAAAAATTGAGGCTCATCAGTCCCAGGCTAATATGAAAGTTAAGTAAGGATATACAGAGATTCACCTTGAGAATCTTCAACAAGTATGTGATTTTTCTGTGCCCAAGATTTCTTGGCTCTTCTGGATTCAGCTAAATTGTCTCTCAAATGGCTTTTGAAACAGTTAATATGTTGCTGAGAAGCAAATATATATTTTTTTAAAAAAAAGTTAGTTTCACAAAAATTTGGCAAATGTCCTAGCAATGTTTACCACATAAATCTACATTGTGAAGTTTTTTTTGACACAATAATACATCTCCAGTAGGCATGTGGTACTGTGTCAGGATGAACAGTTTAGTTTTCTTTTTTCATTTGTTAGGGAAAATACCTGACCAAAACGTAAATATCTAAATGATGACGAATACTTGACCAAATCATATGTCTAAATATAAAATTCTTAGCCAGTTGTTATTGCCTTCATATTGGTTGTGGCTTATAAAGGATATCATCATTTAAGTGTCGAAACAAAAGAACAGACTTTCCAGTCCTATGTCTGCTTTTCATAACCTGTGCATACACTCATAGCTGTGATGCATAAGATGTGCAATAATCCAAAGAGGGAGAGAGATTATAGGAATTCCTTACTGCGTGATACAACTTTAAGAACCCATCTCAGGATTCCAAAGACGATTCAATGTGTGAAGCAACAAAAGCTACTACAGTTCATGAAGTCACCCTGCAGCTGTCCTTAATGCCTTAAGTAGGTCTAGCAGTAAGACAATGGAAGGAAGAAGAACAGGGATTCTTGCCATGGATACATGGCAGTAACATAATAATTAGAGCTCTAGGGTAATTCATTTTTCATCCTGTATTTCTTCCTGTACTTTTACTGACATTAATTTCTGTGTAATATCATCCATTCGGGACCTGAGCACGATGCCTTCAAGGAAAATTTACAGCAAGATACAGGACCTGGCAAAATTAAACTGCTCTTTTCTAAATTCCAAGGATTGTGGCTTTCTCTGGAAATCAGTAGGAAATACAGAAAATTACATACCATTGGCTTTAAGCAATGCATACGCAGAGAAGCTAGTTAAAGCAGCAGGAAATTTCCTAATATATTTGCTGTTCATTGTCATCAAGCTGAGCCCTTACCTTGCCACCTGGCAAGAGCCAGTGTCTTCGTGCAGATGCAAAAGCCAAATAAAGCCATTAGTGATTGTGACAGAGCTATCAAGCTCGGTCCCAGTTCTGCACAGGCCTATAAATAAGAGCAAAAAGCCTCTGGCTTTCGGGATGTTTCAAAGAAGCTGCCTGTAACATTTCCTCAGCTTGTAAATTAGTTTCTGAAGCTCAGGCAAAATTTAAGGTGCAGATGAGAGTCCAGTAAATAGCTGGGAAGGTGTGAGAGGGAGTTGGAGACAAATACTGAAAGGGTGATCAAACTAGAAGAGGATGAATTCCCCAGAGATGGGACATTGGAATCTGAAAGTAACTAGTGATATGATGTAACAGCCTGAGGATAACAACCTGAGAAAAGCTAGCAAGATGAAGAAACAGACCATTATAAAGAAGAGGGAAGCCTTTCATGCCCTGAGAGCAGGTGCACTTCACAAAAACGTTGAGTTGTTCACTGATGCTATCAGGTTTGACCCACAGCGTGTAGTCTTGTATGTGAACCAAGCCAGTGTCTACCTGAAGCTACGAAAACCAATAGCTGCCATTAGGAACCATGACAAAGCAATAAAAGTCAACCCTGATGCTCTAGAGGGTGAGGGAAGGCATTCCGCTTCCTGGGTTGCTGGCACAAGGCTGCCAGAGACTTTGAACAAGCATACCAGCTGGGTTATATGGAAGACACCGATTCCATGCTAACAGAGGTTCAGAAAAGAAAGCCAAAGGAAGATGACTTTGAAGATGAAGAAAGAACCAACAGAGACTGAGTTAGGAATTAAGAAAGCCTCTGAAGATATGGAAGGAATTAAGAAAACAGCCCTGGATGAGCAAAACTGCTCTCAGGAAAAGAACAGATCTTGGGAAGAGGCCATGAAGAAAGAACAGATACAAGTCAGGCAGAAGATTTTAGCTCAGCAGAAGAGCACAGCACAGGAGGTGACAGAGCAACAGGAGAGTCCAGGACAAAAGGCAATGCAGGAGGCAGTACAGCACCTAGAACTAGAGCAACAGCTGATTGCTTTGCAGATGGAGTGGAAAAGCAGTTTAAAATTCAGCAAATGGGGCTTGAGGAAGAGTAGAGAAACCCATGGAAAGTTTTGGAGCAAGAGGAGAAGGCACAGAAGAACTTGTTAGAAGAACAAAAGAGAAAACAGTTGATGGCTCTGCAGGAACTGGAGGAAGTTCAGTGGCAGGATTTTGTTGAACTGATTTAAAAAAATCAGCAGGAAGCCAAGGAAGAACCTAAGAGAGCTCAGAAGAAATCCCTGGAAGAAAAGAGATTTGAACAGCCCTATAGGAACTAGCAATAGCCCAGCACTTTAAAGGCCCTGGAGGAATTAGAGATGGCTCAGGAGAAGCAGTGAAAGAACAGGAGAGAGCTCAAATAGGAGCTGCCAGAAAACAAGAGAGCAAAGAAGACCCTGAAAGAACTTACAGAAACAAACATACACACACACAAAAAAAGCCTTACAGGAACAAGAGAGGGCCAAGCATGAACAAAACAAAGCCTCTAAAATCTTGGAAGAACTGGACAGAGGGGAAAAATAATAATAGTAATTTTTTATTTTTATTATTTAAAAAAAAAAAAAAAAAAAGCCTTAAAAGAACTAAGAACTCCAGAGAGCTCAGAAAAGGCTCCTGAATGAGCAAGGCGATGCTCAAAAGAAAGCTCTGGTGCAAGTAGAGAGGTTTCTGGAGCAGTGTGTAGGAAAACAAGGGAAATTTAAGAAGAAAACCCCTTTGTAATGGCAAGGAGACAGGGAAAAAAAAAAAAAAAAAAAAAAAAAAAAAAAAGCTTCCTAAACAGGTACAAATTCAGAAAAATGCTGAAGAATCTGGGCCAGTCTGCAAAACATTATCTGTAGAGCTAGAAATAACTCAAAGGAAAGGCCTAAAAGAACTAGCAGCCATTTATTTGCAACAGGGGAGAGACTGGGAGAAATAAGCAGAAGAACAGAGCAGCAGTCAAAAAACTGATCTGGAGGAAAGGCTGAGTCCTATGGGAAGCACAGGCTAACCAACACATTCAGTGAGGCTACCTGAAAAGACGATTTGGGATTTCTCTGAATTGGTTCTCAGAGGTGTGGCTTGTTGTTTGACACATGGCAAATGAAGGGAAAAAGATTTGCTGAAAAAATGAGCTCAGTTTGGATGTCATCTGCCAGTGTTATTTCCTTCAAAGTAAAATTTCAAAAGCAGACACATAGCTTTGGTACTTCTTTTAAACTGCATCATTTAAATAAATAATTGAAATGCTTCTCTACCATATTTTGACCCACATACAAGCTCACATGACCTTCCAAAAAGAGTCCCAGTTTTCAGGGACTGATTCAGGTAGTTCTTAGGTGACCTTGGAGAATGGGATAGAAAATTCAGGACCATTTCCTTCACCAGCCTGAATACACATTGAAGGTATTGCATTCCCATGGAGATTCATTTTCTTTCTCACTGTGTACATATTTGACATTCTTAATGGTTCTTTATCCAGAATAAGGCACTTCAGGGTTAAATAAATGTTGGGAATCATTGCTGAAGGGAAAGAGTGGGCATTCAACAGGGAATTCAAAATAGAAGAGCGAACTTATGGCATGGAGACAAAATTAAATGAGGTCTCAAAAGGCATCCTGCTTGTCCAGGCACACTCTGCAGGGTTGGCGGCATTCTGATGTCAGCAAATCCCTCGACAAGCGCTGCCTTTCAGCCACATGGGGTACGCTGCTTGTGTCAGAGACTTGCCAGTCAGACTCTGGATTTGCTTCTTAAAATACTTATAGTGTCATCAACTGTTGAGGCCTGCAGCCATTAAAGAAATGAACAGGATTTGAGCCTTTAAAGTAAAATAAAGCGTAATCAAGGGATAGATTTAAAATGATTCAGTTTGAAGTTTTGGGGGCTTTTTCTGCTTTCATTTAAATTCTGAGCTTTTATCCAAAATGTGTCTTTTTATCTGCAATTGTGTGCTGGGAGCATCTAACTTCATTTATTTTGAGGACTTATTAAAATCATTTTATTCAAGGGATCTGAAATATGTGATAAAAGTCCAAATATTGTAAAAGTTGGCTGAAAATATTTTGGGGTGCATTATACATGCAGCAGCCTGAAGTTTGTTTGTTTGTTTTTTTAAAAAAGTGGAAGTGGAAGTGGAGAGAGGAGTTAGACATCCTTGGTCAGAGCTGGGCTGCAGTTTTTAAAGCTCTTTGTCTGCTGAAGGAGTGGATGGGAGCTGCTGTATGGCCCAGCTGCATAGTCAGGTAAAATACTACTGAATTTTTAAGGGGCAATGTTGGAAAAAATCTTCGTTTGTCTCTGTACTTATGAGTGGTGAGGAGCTTGTTTAGAGTAAGCCTTGTCTCCATACAGAAAGCTGCTCTTATCTGTTTACATCTTAATAGGAAAGCTTGGGAACAGGGAGTTTCTTAAAAGCACGGAGAGATGCAAAATACATCAGAGCAATGCGAAGCTGGCTTGTTCCTGTCTTGACCTTGTGCCTGAGGTGCCACGTCAGAACCAGCACTGAGGAAAACTGTGTTTGGGAATTTGTGTTCTTCATTTTCCACCTCTTCATTGCCCAGCGTATGTCATCTGTCATGATAGTGGTTAGAGCTGGCTTCTGGCCAGAGGCCAGATGGTCATGCACTTTCTGAGGCCATGTACTCAAAAATCTGTGTGTGTGACTGGGGGAGAAACCGTGGTATTTCATAAAACTTGGGCACAGCTCTCTGGAGACTGTTTTGAAGAAGAATATGAGAGCATCCTCCACAGTTATTGGCAAAAGGTGATTTTTGTGACAACCACCAAGAGTTTTGGTACCTCTTTGCCATGTCCCACCTGCTAAATGAGCCAGCTCCTTACAAGACCATATAAATTTCCAGAGCACTTAGTTTTAAGTACAGTATTTTGTGGCATGGATGGGGTGCCTGAGAAATCCTGCGTTCAGCTGGACATGGGCAGTTTAGTAGAAAGGAAAATGAGCAACTTTGGTGCTCAGGGCCAGGGGGTAACCCCTGTGTTTGGCCTTTCTAGACAACCGCTTAAGTCTAGACAGTCATGTAACCAGCCAGAAGTCCATAAATCAGTGTATCTGGCAGCCTGTGACCCACTGTCAGTCCAGTAAGAAGCAGAAGCCATTTATTTTTTTCCTTGTGTTTAGTAATACATAGTTCCCATTATTTCTAGATGCTGGCTGACGTCTTATAACTTTAAAAAGTTAAAAAATACCTCACCAAGTGCACTGATTCTCCTTGTCCTCATGTATTGAGAGGGAGAGGTAGCTCAGTAGATACTCTTTACATGGCAGGTAACATTTTATAAGGTAAGATTTTATTATTATTATTATTATTATTATTATTATTATTATTATTATTATTATT
>CM021732.1:57610608-57683262 GCA_011075105.1 Heteronetta atricapilla
TTATTATTATTATTATTATTATTATTATTATTATTATTATTATTATTTTGCAGGTGAGTTTAGAAGGAAGCCTGGGCAGTTCCTCAGAGGTCACGGTGGGGTGAGAGAGACTACGAGGGAGCGTTTCAGAAGCGGCGTTGCCCACAGCGGGGGCAAGGACGTGTAGGAGCAGGGGCCAGGGGCAGCGCACATGCCCGGAGCGTCTGCCGTGGTGCCGCTGGGCGGCACTGCAGCTCGCCGATCCGCGCCGGCCGCGGTTCCCCCGAGGTAACGCGCCCGCAAAACGCGCGGTACCGTCCTCCAAAGGAACTCCGTAGGTTCCTTCCTTCACGTTGCTTATTGCTGGCCAGAGCTGCTGCACTTCTTAGGGGGAAGGAACGCAGCGATGTGGCTGTGTGGGGCGTGCAGTTGGTCACAATGACAGACAGTTTTCAGAGAAAATCTGAAGTGCTCTTAGCGAAATAGTTGAGTAGATAGGTGCATTTCTGAGATCCACTGATGAAACCTGCTGTGGTCTGACCTAAGAGAAGACAGAGGTGTGTGCAATATTCACCAACAAATTATCCACGCTGACACAGTAAGGAACTGATTTTGATAGTTGTGATACTGTGTCTTTTTCAGTAGAGAAATGAAGAATACTGGAACAGTGCTGAATTTTCCATGTTGTATGGAAGAAGGGGAAAAGGCACGATAGCTATAGTGGTAATACTGCAGTTACAGCTGCCATGTAGAGGACTGACGGAGTACACTGTGACCTTTGTGTGTCAAACTTCGAAACTCTTTGTCCATAAGAGTGATCTGAGGCAAGAGCTGTTAAGAACAAGCAGCATGTACCAAGTGTACTGCTGCCAGAAAACCAAGTTGGCCTATTACTAGCCCTGATGTCCGTCACCCTCTGTCTGGAGAGGGATGAGAAATCCGATCTGAAAAATTAAATTCTGCATATAATTTTCTCTTAGAATAATTACGATGATCACAGAAACTTGTCTGATTGTGTGAGGTCCCTTGGCTTCAATCTGAATCACCTTACGCTGTAAAAAGGGACAGTGAGAACAGCCCTTATGGCCCCTCCTCCCTATAGGGAAAGAATTAATTATTATTTTGTGTCTAAGAGATGCAGATCCTGAGAGGCTGCACGATACTCGTTTTCTCAAGTGACCTGTAGGGACCCCATGGCACCCTGCACAATCAGTGAACCAGAACACCCCTGCCTAACTGAGGAAAAAGTTTGAGGATGAAAGCTAGCCAGAGCAAGTTTTAAAGACTATTGTTACTTTCACAGACATGTTAATTTTGATCATGCTCTCGTACAGCTTACACTCAAGGTTTACTGAGAAAGTCTCACCTTCCACCTGCACCCACTTCCATCTACGAGCCTTCCAGACTCCTGCCATTGCTAACAGCTCATCCCTGGTGTGCTGGGAGAAACTCATCAGTACAAAGACAGAAGTTTTCCACATGTTTGAATTTCCAGTGAACCAAGTGGAATTTACTACTTCAGCTTTTCAGGGTGAAGTGAAGCAGCTGCGGCCAATCCTACCAATGGAGTGGAGTTTTCTGCGAGTTCAAAGCCTGACAAACTTTGCCAGGAAGGTGATGTAGCCAAACATAAACTGTCTGTTCTTAGATTATGGCTTTGTTTTGGGTGATTTTATCTCTTTTGATATGTGCTTTGTCCAGTCTTGTGGACTGCATGATGCACAGTTAGTAATCCAGCATCTTGGGCTGCCAGTAATGCATCTGTGATGGAAAAATGAACTGTGACCCCCGAGGAAAAGGATTATCTCCTAATCCCACTAAGGTGGTGGATGGGCCCTGTTAAACCAGCTGTACTTCTTGGCAGGGCCCACTGCTTTTGAGGGTCTGCAGGATGCTTGGCCAGAGTCCCTCCTGTGGCATTGTGAAGCCTGGGATTTGGTACAGATATTGCTGTGAGAACAGAGACCACACCGCTGAACTTCTAACCACTTTGGTTGATGCTGTCATTTAGTAGTTATAAGATTACAGTTCCAGCTGTGATGTGTAATCTCAGATGTGGAGGGGATTTAACATGGAAACAATTCAATTTAGGCTGCCCTGCTGGCTAACAATTCATATCATGAGTGAGAAAGCTGCACCAGGAACCAATGTTAACTGACTGCTAGAAAATACAAACTAATGCTGTCAATATAAGCAGTAGGACATCACCAAGAAGTCATGACCTCTATGTGCTAATGAAGTAGGTAGATTTGAATTATTAACTCTGCATCAACACTCTCAGTTGAATTATTGAACATAAATTATCTTTCCTTAACAAAAAAGAGGGGAAATAATCGTTGGCTTGCATAGCATCATTTCCTCTGATGCTTGTCTCTGTGACTTGACGTCTTCTATCTGAGTCAAATGACTAAACCTGTGCTGAAGACTTAGTTTTGAGACCAACTTTACTTTAGATCACAAATAATCTATTAACTTCAGATGTCTGAGCCCTCACAGCCGTGATGGAGAGAGGAATCTCACTGTGGTGCATAGAATTGCACCTCTGAACTGCAGCCAGCGGTTTCTTTTCTGTAACAAGAGCATAAAATGTGGGTAGATTAAAATATAAATGATCCTGGAATTTAATTCTACTCAGTTGAGAACTGATCTAGAATACTTCTGTCGTCTGGACTTGGCCAAGGATAAATTACTCAGTCGGTTTCAAGCCACAAGCATGTGAGTTATTTACTCGCATAAAGTATGAGCTGGGGGTGAGAGAGCACCAAGCAGGCTTTTCTCATGTGAGGTGTCTCACATGTTACACAGAAACTGTCTGCATGCCATAGGTTTGTCCTTCCCTCTTAGTACCTACTCCGTGAGTGATAAATAAGAAAATGATTTTAAGTGGCGAATCTGTGAGAGACTGCGTAGAAGGAGTTCCCCTTCATGTGCCTTCACACTATCTTCAGAAAGTTGTTTGGATAAATTTGTTTCTTCCTTCCTCTTTTCCTGGTCTTTCAGCCTGCTCCCCATCCACTTGCACCAGAAAACACAGAGAGCTGACAGCCACATTAACAGAGAATTGAGTAGAGTCCCTGTCTAACTCATGGGTGCCTCTAGCCAATTGAAACGGGGAAGTTCTGTTAAATCTAAAGGATTTTCATGCTAAGAAAAATGAAGCAATTTTTAATTTGGATCATGCAAGTCTTTGGGAGTTTGTGTGTTAAGGTAGGCAGGTCGTGGCACATGCTTTCCAGCCAGCAAAGCGGTGTTCTGACAATTTTTATTTATTTATTTATTTCCCAGGCAATACTGACTTAATGTATGGTAGATTTCAGGCCCTTTTGCTCTCTGTGTGCCAGGTTATTTATATAGCCCTCTTTTCATCTAGAAGGCCATGCCTCTGCATCAAGCAACACAATCCAGCTCTGCATTATCACCTAGGACAAAACCACCACATTCCCTTGAAAGCAGAACAGAACATGAGGTAGGCAGTACATACTAGTTTCTAAACTACATCTCCACTAGGACAAGGGAATTAGCATTCCTGATAAAATAGCTACGGGTTTCTTAATCATTGCCATGCCCAGGGTGAGACAGACTTTGGATTAAAGAGTAAGGGGAAGGAATGCCTAATAATAATAGGACAAATTGATCCTGAGCAGTGTGGCCAACATACTATCAGTAGAGGTATTAAACAGGCTAGATGAAATGTCAAGTGTAATGATGCACTGAGTGTGATGTAGTCTGATGGGGTGACCCAAGTGCTCTGTCTTCATGGTCTCATTACCCACAGTCCTATTATGGACCGATGCTTTTACCACATCAGCTGATTTCTTCATTTTGCACAAGGTTTAGTCATTACCATCTGTTATTTGGAGGTTTGGGTATAGCAAAAATGTCACAGGCAAGGACAACCTGTTATGTAAAACACACGTGCATTGACTGGAGCTGCCTTGTGTGGCCTCCGCAGCAGCAAACCTTTGTGATCCTCAGGGTGATGCTCTGGCACACGGTGTCCTTTGGTGAGCTTGGGGGAAGGAGCCCCAGCCCAGGATAGGTGCAGGGCTTCCCCAGGCATCCTGCCCTGCCATCAGGGATGAGAAGCCATAGGGCTATGTGGTGCTGTCTGCAGCTCCCGCTGGCATGTTCCCTGGTGCAGAAACCCCAGCACCTCCATTGCCAGCACAGACAGTTTAAGATGGGGGACCTGCACTGGAGGCCCTGGTGGCTTTTGAGGAAACCAACAGGGATCTGTGGCAGCTTTGTTTTGAACCCCTCAAAGGGAACAAACAGTGGTTGCATTACAGAAGCACTTAAGATGCTCTTTTAATTGGAGATAAATGAATGTTGAAGTGGATCTTATGCATCAACTAAGCTGTCAACACTGCAAATTGTTTTCCTGGAAATGCAAGGAGGCTCAACAAAGCAGGCAGGTGTCTCAGTATGAAGGAACACCTGGAAAGATGAATGATGAGAAAATTTTACCTGTGGAGAGGTAGCAGCAGGGAGTTTTGGTGGTATGGAGTGTGTAGGCGAATGCCAACAAAAATTTTTTGCATTCATTTTGAAATGAGAAAATGATCATAGGAACATGATTATTGGTTTCAGTTCTGGTTTTACACTGAGATGTATTCCTGTTTGGGATTTAATCCTGTCCTGGTTTACTTTACCCCCGGTATTTGAATCTTTGGTAGGAATGTGTAAACTAAGTCCTTACTGGATGTGTTATCCCACAAAATGATCACTGCCTCAGCTTCAGTGAGACCACTGCCTGCAAATCCAGCCCTCAGTAACTAGTCACAAGTCACAAGATTTTGGTCTCCCTACAGGATCTGGCAGAAAGCAAAGGGAAAGTGGAAATTAAGGAAACATTTCATCATGCAGACAGCCAGTTGAGAAAACCCCATTACCATATGAAGAAGTGCACCTTTGCTAGGACTGGGGAGGTTTGTGCTGGGAATTATAGGAGCTTGCTGACTTTAGTAGAATTAGCTGTGTAGAAAGGTAGAGAAAGTATTTAGCAAATTAACTGGAAAAAAAAAAATCGTGCAACATATATCATTTCATGCAACATTTTTCCACACTTGTATTTTTATCAATTGGAGTCAGTCTTCCTGGGGGCTGCTGGGTTTGGGATGTTTGTCCTTTTATTTGTCCAAAGAAGAAATGGATCCTGACAGAATAAATAGACTTATCTGTGCTGCTCTGAGAT
Organism: Heteronetta atricapilla; assembly: GCA_011075105.1. Lineage (NCBI taxonomy): Eukaryota > Metazoa > Chordata > Aves > Anseriformes > Anatidae > Heteronetta > Heteronetta atricapilla. The sequence continues at coordinate 57,615,782 of CM021732.1, forward strand.
TTATTTTTTTTTTTATAATTTTCTGGTCAGGCCATGTTTTTATGTCTGTAATGGATTACCATGTTTTATGAACACAGTTTTGCAGCTGATCGGTCAATACCAGACAGAGCAGTGGCTTTGGTGATGTGGATGTTTGCCAGTGGGAACTGGAGTTCTTAGTTTATGTAACAGTGGCCACTGAACTTATTACATGAAAAATATAAACTGTAGTAACAAGAGATGGTAACTGGAAAACCTGAGAGATAAGCTCTCTCTCGAGATACATTCTTAAAATAACTGAATCCATTCAAATAACCACAAGAAAGGGCATTACAAGGTTTCCACAAATATTCCCTTGTTCTTTCTGGGAATGTGTTATTTTTTTAAAACTGTGAAAAAGATGCATATGTACTGTGTTCAGCATGGTTTCATATTTCTACGTGAGGGGAGGAAGCTAGATTAAAGAGCTGTACTGGGCACAATTACAACTAAGGAGAAAAACAATCACAGACCCAAAATAAGGAGAAAAATTATTAAAGCTCCATTGAAGCCATCCAGACAGTTTTGGGTCCAGACAGTTTTGGGGAATAAATTCTTGTAAAGCCTGACACCTGTCCTTGCCCCCATAGTGTACACTGATGTTAAGTTCACAACACTTAATGTGGTACCACACCTGGGGTATTGCATGGCATTTGTCTTGGTAAATTCGGAGAGAAGACAGATGATGTTCCTTTGCTACCATTAACTCTCTTTCCAGCCTCCTGTTCTTCAGATATGGAGGAACACACACACACCTTCCCTGTCTGGGAAATGGGCAGCTTACAGGAAGACAATCCCCTGGATGGGTACTACCAGGAGGTAGTGCCAGCGAACAGGAGATAACACACTGGGGCTGGCTGAGGGCACAGTGTTTATTGTTCAGGACCAGGCAGCTAGCTCTCCATTTCGACATAGTGCCGAGCCACTTCTGCTCCACTTTGCCTTGCCCTGAATTCTTCAGCAGCCCTTGGGCTAGCCATTTGTTTGTCTTGAGAAACACGGGGGATTAGTTCTTTAAATTTTTGGCTGCTCCGACGCCTTGCAACTTCCCAGAAAGGGTCTTTATAGGTTTATTTGAATTTTGACCACATATGACTGGAAGAGTAATCAATTATTGCATTAGCAATGAACTGAGCACAAGTTCAAAAAAACCTTGTGAGCCCCCATTAAACACTCATTGTCTGCATCCTACATTCCCACATTCCCACACTGAACGTAACCACACTTGCAGGAAATCTGCCTGCGAGGCGGCTGCTGTGGCTGGGGAGTGAAGGGAGTGCGCGAACGAGCAGGGAGGCAGGTCCCCGCGCACAGCAGATGGAGCAAACATGACACGCAGGCTCTCTGAAGGGATCGTGCCCTTTTGTGGCTTCTTTCTACTGAAAGCCAACGCTACTTTTTTTTTTTTTTTTTTTTTTTTTTTTTTTTTTTAAGTCAGAGCGAAGCTGGCTGGCCTTTTCTTGGAAACAGCTTTTTTCTTTTTTCTTTTAAAAATATTATTATTATTTACAGAGCTACCCAGTGCTCCAGGCACTTAAAAATATTCAACAATTTCTTTGATTTCCTGGTGTTCTCTGTATTTATTCTTCCTTGTCCAGCAACTCCAAAGTTATTTGCAGGTTATCCTGTATAATTCACTTATGGTGTCTGTAGTATTTTTATATCCATTTTGCAATAGTGCAGGACATCAAGGGCATTTTTTCTGCAATTCTTCAACACAACTGAAACTCTACTTTTGTGTTTCCTATCATTTTTGCAACTTTGAACTCTGCTGAACATCCAATGGGATATGCCCTCTAGGCATACTTTGATAATGATCTTGTTTTCTGTGAAGTCTGCCTGGCTTATTATTCTTTTGAGTTAATTTCTGCATCCAACATGTACCAGGATGGCTGTTTTAACCATTACCTGCTCTGATGGATTTGCTTGCTGATCAATACTTATTTTCCCTAGGATTTGCTGATCAATGGGCTTTGTTTCTGGCTTACAGCAGTGTCACTGATACATTCAGAGCTTGATCGGCTAATGTGCTGAAGTGCAGTAGACTATTTCCTACTTGTACTAGTTCTGCACTGCTTTTATGAACTACAATGAATATACACGATTGAATAGCTATTTGCATTGCTTATTCATGGACATGAATCAAAGGTGTTTTGTGAAAAGGGTGCTATGTTTCCAGTCTGTCTTACACACACACACAAACACTGGGGCTCTGTGGGTGGACTACTGCTCTGTTCCCTCTGGTAGGCAATGCAAACTGGGGCTCCTTCTGAAGGCATTAAAAGATTAAATGGGATTTCCATATTATAAGTGAGAAAATGCAAACATGAAATAGGGGTTGGGTGTCAGAGCTTCATCATGGAGGTTCTTGGTTGTTTGTTTTGTCATCTTATGAGACTTAGGTAAAGGGTCAGGATTATAAAAGGAAAACAAAACAAAACAAAACAAAGCATGTGACCTTTTCATCCTCCTATCTCAATCTGTGCCTATTTACTATTTAGGGAGAGTGTGTGTGCCTCTAGTGTGAAAATTGTTTTCTTTTGGAAGATCATGTTTTTAATACTGTGGTGCTAGAGAGACTAAGAAATCTTACAGTCCGTGCTTCAATCATATCTGCAGTTTCTCAGGAGCAACCAAACTCTCAGCTTGACAGTAAAATCTGGTAGCTTACATAAATAGCTTGCTGTCAGGTGCTTCGGTTTGCAGGGGGGTATGTATCTCTGTTCTTGTACAGACCCCGTCCGTTAAACTGGCCCCAACCTTCAGAAGTATATGGTGGTGTCTATCCAATTCCCATCTAGTTTTATAGGAGTCTTCTGTCTAATATATACATATACATATATATACTAATATATATTTTATGTTTATTAGAAATTTGCCTCAGCTGTTCACTATATTTTGGTAACCCAGCCCTCCCCTGCCACCTTTTTACTGATGAATCTGAGTCAATCTGGTTTTCCTCTGAAGTAATACGTGCCTGAGGCCATATTCAAACCTTTAGCAACAAATTTATTTTACACGCATGGCATGCTTTGCTTTTGTTTTGTTCTGTTCTAACCAAATTGGATTCACGGTGTCTCCTAAACAATAAGTTATCAGCAACAGCAAGAATTAGTAAGGAGGTTACATCTAGATGGCAGTGTTACTTCAGAAGAACATGAAAAGCCCTTCCAGTTCTGCATGGATTAAGCCTGATTGACCTTACTTAGCAGGAGAAAAGCATGCCAAGAACTTATCTTGTACAACCCGTTAGTAAACTTCAGGGTTTCCTGAACCTTAGAAGAGTCGTTTTATGTCTCTTTACAAGCCTGTTCCACCTGTCTGCAGCTTGTCAATATTTATCCTGTGGCTTATTAAATTCCCAGGCCTCATAAAATGCATTGATCTGTTTTGCTTAACTATTTCTGTGACTGTTTGCTTCCAAGTGTAAATCATGACATGATATAAAATTATACTGAAGTCCAAACCCTAGGCTCACAGTAACATATTCATAATATATATTTTCATGCTAATAACTAAATAATCCATTTCATAAACCAACGAACATTACTAAATACTTAAATTTTACCTCTCCAAAGTCTGTGCACCAAAAAGTATTTATTGTGAGAGCATCTGAATCCCTGCCAAGTATTGTTTGCATTCTGTTTTATTTTTTAAAGAACAAGTCTCCTATTAGCATCCAGTCCCTGTGGTCACAGTTGTGTCATACTATTGATATTCTGTTCTAGTACTGCAGAGCTTTTTAAAAGTGTTTCAGCAATTTTCTGTGTTACTCTGAACCTCTGCAAACTTTGTGTATACCTCTATTTAGATATGTGGATCAGCCTGTAGGTTTTGAGCCCAGAATAATGCTTTTAGGATGTTCCTGTTGGGTTTATTTTTGGTTCCACTTTCCACCTATTACCACCTGACCTTTTTGGTCAGGCTGCTTTTTTGATCCATGCCTACGTTCCCCACATCTTCCTTCAGGTGAGCAGATGAGACAAGCAGGTCTCTACACCTAACTATGAAATCGCTTTCTTGTGGTACCTAGACTTAGCATGAATTTCCTAAAAATGTCAAATGAAGATACGTCTGGCAGAGTAAAAGCTCTGATGATGCAGACTGTTGTTTGGAGTTGTAAAGATCAGGTAAAGCAGGTTCAGAGGCTGTGCGTATGTCTTGTGAGGTGCAAATAGAATATAAGGTTGTCCTTGGCTACAGCGAGTGTTTTATTGTCGCATTGTTCTTACCTGGAAGTGTTGTTCTTCATAAAATGTTTTAAAAACCAGTAGTCCCTACTGTATGTTCCATACTTGTGTGCTTTCAGGAGTTCCCTTCCAACCTGTTATATCTCACATTCAGCCATGTCTTCTTTTCTTTTTTTTTTTCCCCTAGCTTTTTTATTTTTTTTTTTCCCAAACAGGCTTATTTTCATTAACCACTGTTTACAGTTTCATGGTCTTTGTTTTCCCTCCCCTGTGGAAATTGGACATCAAGTTCCTCTTACGTCATTGCAAAGTTCATTCATGACTAGCTTATTTCTAGTATCTCATAAACAGCAGTCCTGTTTGATCGTCTACTTAGAAGGAAAAAATCAAATCCTCTGCAAACCTTCTTAGTCTAATTGCTGTTTAGCATTATTTAAAACAACAAAATTATTTATCAGGTGCTGTAAGAAAATATTTTTATATTTGAGTGTGTGTGTTTTCCTGCTATGTCCCATGTCAAATACTAGTGTGTGCTGTGTATAATATATCTGAGTGCATATAAAATTTTGTTGATAGTTCAGCACAACTTGTGTGCAATGTTTTTCTCTTCAAACCTTGCTAAGATTGGGAAACTCAGAAAAACGCAAAGATAAATAGCCATGAAAATTAGCAGAGCTGTGTTCCCATGGGCTTCACTATCATACTTAGTATGAGGACACAGCCCTTTCATCCTGATTCTTAAAGACTGAAATGTCATATCCCCAGTGTGACAAAAGAGTCAGGGGTTTTACCTAATTCTTTTCCTTCCACTGGCCCTGTGAATATTATTAAAATAAAAACTGCAAACAGTAAGTCACATATAATGAAAAGAATAATATTCAGAGAGTTTAATTTTTCTTTAAGCTTTAACCAGAGTGGATTTTCTTTTCCCTCTCTTTCTCAAAATCTGTTGTACCTTCTGAAATGATTTTGAATAGACCCATGACGGCTTCCCCCCACCCACTTTGTTTTTCCCCCCTGACTGGTACTGCAGCTTGCTATCAGCACTTGAAAATTATCAGTAGCAAGAATCACAGAATCATTAGGATTGGAAAAGATCTCCAAGATCATCTGGTTCAACCACCCCCCTACTACCAATGTCACCCACTAAACCATGTCCCTAAACAAGGGTCCTATCTTTCTGGATATGCTAAAACAAAATACCAACTGAAATGGGAAATGGACTCTGAGTTCACCAGCTGAACAACTAGGAATTTTTCCTGAAGAGTGCTACTACTATCCGTGTGTTCAAAATTGGAATATCTAGCTTGCTAGTCTTCAAATAGTTTTTTTTTTTTTAACAACAACAAAAAACATGTAACTGCCCATGAGCGTCCATGGTCCAAGCCAAAGTCCTAGGAGCCTTTTCTAATGTTGTCTTTTCCATCATTCATTCATTTAGGCAAACCAGGAGCTAGCAGCCTCATAACAGTTCCAGGTGCCATAGACATTTGCCTTTAGGTGTTCCTGGGGTAGATCCCCAGGCTGCGTGCTCCCTGCACTCATTCCCATGCATATCTTGCAACAGGTGAATTTGCAAATTGTGAAATTCCCCAAGCAAAGTTACAGAAAGGCATATACAGCCTGAAGGCTCTGCAGTGCTAATGCTTCCACAACCAAGAGCTCATTTGGTGCCTAAACTGAGGTTCAACTGAGCAAAACAAGCACTACTGCAGTATTCAGTCCCCAGAAGTAGTACATGGTGGGAAGTGTGATGTTCCAAACATGGGCTTGGATGAGAGCCTGCGAGCAGTCACAAAGAGCCACAGGTAGCAAACTCAGCTCCACCTGTGAATGGTGTTGGAAAGCAAATCCTTATTCTGACCAGAGGCATACAAGGGTTTCTAGGTGTATTTTGCTACTGTACTGTGGATGTTCTTTGAGCTGTGCCCCCACTAAATGACTTACCTCCTCTAATGGCCATATGAAAAGGATTTATTCAAGTGTGATTCATGATACTAGATAAGAGTCTTTGAGTTCAGAAGTACAGCTCCAACTGCATCTTTCTGATGAGCGCTGACTGTAGATCCATCTCTGGAGGTGAGGGCAGACAAGGATTATAATAATTTCTGGGAGCTGGGACTGCAGAGGCTGTGCCAGCCTGCTGGATAATAAGTGTCCAAGCTCTACTTTTTTCTTTTTCCTTTTTTTTTTTTTTTTTTTTTTTTCCTCATTGAAATGTTAATTAAAAAAACAGCCTGTATTTTTTTCAGCCTTTGATAATACTAACTTCTTACTTTGCTCATGCTTGGCAAGCGAGCACTGCATCAATTAAGGTATTTAAGCACGTTTCTTTAGTCCATTGCAAGAAACCTCATTTTAAGGGGCTTGTTTGAAACTTGCACACTGCCCTACACTTGGCTTGTATTGAGAAAAGTCTCCATTATGGTGAATTTGTTTCACAGTTCATTGTTCGTGATTTGCAGTTTCTTTAACCATCCTCATTCATCTTGTTAATGGCCCTTTTATTAAGGGTCATTTACCAAACAAATATTTCATTTATACTTGTTAAACCATAGAGAACTGCCAGGATGAGAATATTACCTGAACCCTGAAGGAAGACAAAGTGAGTAGCAATGCATATTTGAAGGTGTTCACAACTCCAGGAATAGCTCTTCGCTTATATATAGAACAGCGACTTTAAAATCTGATTAACAGGTCTTTCCGGGGCAATTAGCATACATGGTGTCCCATCCTTATTGCATTGAATTTCTGGGTAACATCTCTCCCTGCTGTCTCCACCATTGCTGCCATTTTACGTCCATCTAGACGTACAGTTTCTTCAAGTCCAGCTCACTGCTGGGTGTGGATTTCTCTGGCAAGGCAGCTGTCCTATTATTGGTTGCACATAATATTTCTATTTATCACCAATTTGAAGGATGTAGATTCAACCAAAACTTCATTCCAATTTTCTCACGGGAACCGGAGATTCTTGCGAGGAGCACCCCGTTGGCAGTATCTGAGGTGGTTTTCTCATCTGTACATATAGAACATGACCACTTTTGATATCTCAATAATGAGCTGAAGATGGTCATCTCAACACACAGTCCTAGTGGAGATAAATCCTGGTCCTTTTTTTGCCACAGTGCAGCTTTGGGGAACTCTCCTGCTGAAGATGCAGAGCTGGAGATGCCTACCTTCTCTGAGGTAAATAAAAAAAAAAAAATCCATCTCCATCAATTTTTACAGAAGGAGACCTATTTCGGTTTGAGAAATAAATCTTATTATTAAAAAGAATACATACAGTTGGAAAGACTTTCTAAAAGAGTTTGAAAACAGCCTGGTTTCATAGGGATTTGAAAGCCAGTTTTCCCCTTGAGTTCCACAAATAGCTTTAAGCATGGCTTGCAAGACCCTGAGGGATATTCCTGAATACTGATCCAGGATAAATCTTTTTTGTGTACAACTATAATTTAGGGTGAAGAAATTCAAGATCTGAAGAGTGTTAGTTAACACTCTTGTTGATCTGCTTGTTTCTCCCAGATGTTGTTAGGGGCAGTTGTTAATTTTTAATGGCAGACGTGTCAAATTTTGGATATTAAAAGCAGCTTCATAAGAATGTGCTGACTAATAAATGCATAGAAAGTACTTGTCACAATGTTTGGGCATGTATGGGTACCTGAAGTTGCCCTGAAGTTGCTAAATAATATATTACAAGGTATGTCATCTAACAATCAGAACTGAACAGCACATGAGAGGATTTGCACAGTTTAAGAAAAAAGACAATATTTCTTTCCATCAGTTTATGTTAATGAGAAGCACACAACCTTTTAAAAATGCCTTTTAAAACATATAGGTGGCACCTTCTACCAACAGCTCAAAGAAAAGAGATACTACTACTTAATTAGTCATTATCATTCAATGCAGCATACCTGAGAATGTGTTTTGTTTCATCTTCAGGAAAGGCAGAAGAAACTCATCTTTTCATAGTAGTTGTGTATGATGAATCTACTCTCCCCCGTAGGAAAAGGGAGAGAAGTATTTTAGGCATTCATGGGGGAATTAGAAATTTAGAAATTAGAATTTAGAATTAGAAATTAGGAATTAGGGGAGAATGACACAACAGGACAGGTGTCTCTACAAACAGAACAGCTTTCTTCCTTGCTGCAAACCTGCAGAGCATGCCAGAATATTCCTTTTTGTATCTGGGTGCACCAACATGTGATGATATTTTTCTTGGTTCTCTGATAGCTGGACGTAGGTGCATAGCTGCAAAACAAGTAGCTACTCTTTTTTCACATCAGAAAAAAAAATGTCCTTCAAAAATTCACTTTTTTAAAAAATGCAAATAAAACTGAAAATATCTTCCATAGCAGAGAAATATGTCCTGAATCTCCAATTTGTTTTGACTATTTGTTAATCTGTATCTTTATGGAGAGATTCATCAGGCATCAAAGTGTGAAGGGAAATACAGGTGCTGGACATTAAAAAAAAAAAAGAGAGAGAGAGAGAGAGAGAGAGAGAGAAAGATTACTTCATGTGGTGAGCAGGAAGCAAATCCGGAAAAGTAATTTCTTTTTGGCCTGGAATTGCTTTTTGTGTTTTTCCCCTTCCCCTTAAACCTTACACCAAGCATCAGAATAGCACATTGCTGTTATTCACCTTCATTTACTCTTCAACAAATTGCCACTACTTATCAAAACAGCCTTTTATCTTCTGCTTAGTTTATTCTTTCTCTTTATAGCTATTGTAAGGTTGTTGGGTCTTTTTTGTTTGTTTGTTTGTTTCAGTCAGTATATGTGATATGACTTTCCAAAGAGATAAGAACAAATAAGAGATATGGTAAGGTAATAATTTCTTACAGTAGAAAAAGGCTTAGCTATAATAGTATCTTGCCTTCAGCAACAGAATATATATAGTATCTGAAGAAAAACAGTTGGATAAGTAATTATTTATTACGAGTTTTTATTAATAAGTAGTAACAAAATAAGTGCATGGTTTTGCTATAATGATTTCTTTCTATATCATGGCTAATACTTCCCCCAGGAGTATTTCTTTTCACTCCTTTTCTTTCCTTTGCTCTGCTGTCCTGGGAATTATGCTCCAAATATGTCCAAACAGGAATTTCAGCTTTACAATACCTGGCAGCCTCCATGAAACCAAAGCTGCCTGTGCTGGGAGGCAGCTCCGTCCAGATGGACAGAGGTTGTTGTTGAGGGAGTTCATCCAGTGGGTGGGATTTTTATTTTTTTTAGTAATGTTGCATTGGTGATGGGGGACACAACAGTGGCTTTATTCCAAAACATCCTGCTGGAGGAAGCCTTTGTGGTGGGGATAAAAAGTTAATATCTTTGCCCCTATTTACACATTTTCAAGTTTTCTTTGATTTTGGTGGATGGTAACTGAAAACATAACTGAAATGTCACCTTTGGTGATCTGCTCCCCTGTGTGCCCCATTTGAATCCAAAGAGGGAGTAAAAGGAGCCATTCCAGCTCTTTGTAACTGTTTCAAGATGTAGGATTTCTGTCCTAAAGGGAACAGGTCGTGGTTGCTGACTGATCTGTTTGTACTTCGCAGAAGGGGAGGAATATGGTTGAAAGTCATTGAACAAACTAAAGGCTTTGGTTTTTTTGAAGCTATGACTCAAAAAGAAACCTAAGCATAGAGGATGGCTCATTACAGCTGGTGTTTAAGTCATCAAAGGAGGCAGAGGCAGTGTGAGGAAAGAATATTAATTATGGAGAACAGCGAGGGCTACTATTTAATTTGCTGTGTGTCAGACTAACCGTAGGAGACATTCCTGCTCCCTGGTGCAGAAGAAAGGGCAGAGCTCTGTTGCTGGAAAGGGAGAGCTCATCCTCTTTCCAGATATGCTTGCTGTACCGTACTCAACTGCCTATTTTCCCTGTAATGGCAGGTCTAAAATAGATTAACTTCAAGAATCTGAAGATTACTTTTGTAATGATGCTGCTGAATGGGCACGTGTAACCCTCAGCATGCTGCTCGCAAATGGGAGAGAAGGCTCTGTTTAATGTTGAAATGAGACTTCTCATAAACATATCTTGGGAGCTTTTTTAAAAGGGGTGGGCAAAATGATCATCACTGGGCAGACAATAAAATTGAAGCACAGAGTGGCTGAATAATTTGCCACCCAGTTCAGTAGACAGTGAGCGTGCTGAAAGTATAATTCATCCTAGATCAGAGCCTTGTTGCAAAAGAATTGGGTCTGGTTCCCGTTTATTAGGAAGCATGGGATAAATGGTGAGGGATGAAACAGGTCATATCCCATAAAGTTTTGCCTGAGGTAAAATGTGAGCAATGTGATCTTGCGTTTGGGTTACTTTAACTTTTTTTCTTCTGACTCACCCATGTGGCTACATGAAAAGGTGTGGCCAGGCTACCACATTACTATGGCAGGTTAAAAAACAGGAAATTCTCCCATTCCATCATTTATTTATATTCTGATTTAAAGTATATACTTCTCCTGTTTGTTTTTTTTTTTTTTTTTGAAATGCTTTTACTCAAAGTTAGTCTTCAGCTACCTGGCTGGCCACAGCCCTTCCCAGAAGCTGTGGTCTCAATGTTAGTTACGCTGTTCCAAGGGATTCAGTGTTCCTGCTGCGGGTCCCACAAGGCACAGATGCAGGTGAGCATCAGTCTGACAGGACTCAAAATATTACATTTGAATGATGGAGATTAAGCCTTAAAAATATACGCCGTTTCCTTGTCCTGTGCAGCCCCGCCAGGAACATGCTTCCTGCCCCACGGGTCATGGTGAGGAGGCTGGACCAGCTGCCAGTCCCACAAGGCCTGTGGGTTTCTGGTGATGTGGCCTTGGTTTCCCCATGGAGAAGCACTGGTGGTACATGCAGTCAAGGAGCAGAAACACAGGGGATGAGGCCAAAAGAGATAGATGGGGCAAGTACACCACTTTGCATCCTGAGCTTAGCAAGGTACAATGGAGAGAGGGCAGGAGCTGGAGAGCATGTCACTGACAGGGGAAAAGAAGGTTAGTCACTTGTTCCTCGGTTCCATTCAAGCCAGAGACTGCCCTTCATTTGTGTGAGGTGCAAGCTGATCCTGATCCTGTTTGGGGTGCTGAGGTATTGCTGAAACATAGGGTCAGGTGGAGAACCTCCTGTGAGAGACAGAGGTTTTGGAGAAGTGTTGGCTCAGCCCTGGGGCACCAAACCGCTGCTTTTGAGCCCTGAGGGAGGATGACTGAGCTCTAGCAAACACAGGAGATATATTTACCTGATAAATAACAAGTCATTTTCATCCATAAGGGCTCAGCCTGTTAGCATTGTTTATCAGTTGTTAGTCAGATATGTGCGAACATGCCATTCACACCACAACGAAAGTATACCAATAAATGCAGGACAAATCTTAATACAATCCCTAGAGGCACAAGTTGTGAGGTACTGAGGATCATTTAGGGGGGCCCAACCCACAGTGTCTGGCTGCAGATGTTTGAGTGAAGTACGACAAAGGAAATATGCACCTCATAATAAACTTAATTTTCAGATGGAGAGTGAGAGAAATAGGTGCATTTACCAGCATGCACTAACAAGACTGCTGCTGTCTTACCACCCTATAAAATACATTTTTGTTGTCCCCCCTCCACCCTCCCTCAAGTGACTAGTTTGTTCTTGCTTAAAAGTTTTAGGTTTCCTTCCAAGTTCTCATAGAGTCTCTTCTAGCTCAAGGGTTAATAATTATACCTTCTCTTGAACAGCATCTTTCATGCTGGAGAGTAGCAAAGTGTTTCACAGCCCTGTGCCAGTATCTGCTCCTCCACCAGCGAGGATGCAGAGTAACTTACATCAGTGGAGGACTGAATGAATGGAAAATTTGGCTCTGTCTGTAAAGAGGTCTCTTCACCTATAGCCAAAAGCGGGAGCATGGTGGATGCTGTGTGCTGCCAAGTCAGCTTCCAGTCTCTGTAGGCATAAGTGAGACAAAGCCTGTTTCTAATGGAAAGCATTTAAATGCCAAGGGCTGGGAGGACGAAAGCTGGAAAATTTGCCAGGGCAGCTGTGTTAATACCTTTGTCTTGACAAAAGTATCATACAATTCTTGATTGTAGCTGGCATTACTGCAATTCTATGTCAACAGTGTTTGTAACTCCCAGATGTAAAATACTGAGGAGTCAGGCTTGCATTTGGCACTGGACCTTTTTGCCCTACTGCTTTTGAACCTTAGGGGTTCCCCTCCCTTCCCGAGTTTTTCTCTCTGTAGCTATAAGGCTACAAACTCTTCTGTCATTTCAAATGAGCGTTGAATTTCTCACATAATCACTTGCCTCCTGGATCTGAGGCTGCAAGAGAAGTATGAAAAGTCAATGCACTGCTGAAAGAAAACAGGCAAGGAACAGCAATATTCACCTTATACACAAGGCTGAACTCCTTGTGGCATGTTTCAGAAAGGTTGCTGCAGAGATCAGCACTGCCGTGGGAGCATTGGGTAGCAGTGTTCCACTTCCCCCTCTGAGGCTGGAGGCGTACATGCTTTCTACTCTACTTCCATCTTTCCTGTAGTAAGGCTTCCCTTTGTTGTTTATTTTCTTTCTAGGACTGCTTGCCCCTTAACAGAAGGATTGTTTTATGAACCCGACTCCTCCCAAAGTCACTGGAGTTGTTCCAGTAGACGTGATTAGAAGCCCCACATCTTTAATTAGCAAGCTGTATTTGTAACATTAACCTCTGCACATCACTGTAGCTGATGTTTTCCCAGCTTTGACCTTTTTGTAGGAAGGAAATTACTCCACTCACTCCACACTTGTCACTCCATGTTTTAATAACAGGATCTGGTAAAGAAATTAAGCAGTTAGTGCTGCTACAACTAGCAAGGAATTGCTCACCTCCTCCTTGTGATGGTGATATAGCTCACTTATCTGAGGAAGGCCTTAGGGCTACAAAGTATCTGAAGGGTTATCATGAGGATGTGCAGGTGGGATATTTAGTGTAGAGATAGTGCGTACAACTAGATAAGGTAAGGATAATGATGATTCAAGTATATGTACGAATGGTTAAAAGAAATGGAAATCTGAGTAGGCTGAGAAGGTCCCCATTCTTCTTAAATAAAAATCCAATTAACTGGCAGACCTGCTTAGGGAATGTCCTGGAGTGCACTTCCGCACCGCCCTCTAACATTTTTGAAAGCTAATTTTCTGTGGTCATTACTCAAGCTCCAGATTTCTTCCAAGTGCTATAAGGCTTTATTATTTTAAATGCAAGAAAAAAAAAATAAAGGAAAAAAAATAAATAAACCCATTCTCTTTGGATTAGAAGATGATTGAGATGCTGAAAGAAATAGACCATAATCAAGCTCAGGCCTGCGTGTTTTTTACTGGCATGTTTCCTCCAAGAGTTTAATATCTTACCAAATATCACACCAAACTTGCAAAGGACGAGAAGAGTCCCCTTTGCCCAGTTCCCACACTCCCCCCATGCAAAATCCAACCTTTTGGATGAAGCAGGCTGGTTGCCATACCTCTGCACGAAATGCAAACAGTGCAATCATTTGCTTGCAGGCTCGTTTGTGGGAATCAAACCAGTCCACATCAGAAAGGAAAAGCCTGGACATGTAACAGAAAGATGATCCTCATTAATAAAAAGAGGCAGGGCTGTGCAATGCCTAGGTGATGGGGGAAGGGTTCTTGTATAACTCAGTGCTCTGGAGTAGAATGGCAAACACATTTTATAATGTTACATAATGGCATAAGATCATTTGGGGCTGGACAGATTTATCCTACACCTGCCAGTTGACAGACTTGTCCCGAGGACAAGATTTCAAAATATACCTCAGACTGTGTTTCTCTTGTTTTAAATACAGAATAACAAATCCTGCTCCCAGCAAGATCAGTCTCATTGTGCATTTTAGCTGGATCAGGATTTTTCCTGCAGATTCTTCTGAATACCCGGTAAGCAACACAGCTCACCAATGTGTGAAAGGCTGAGGGGTTTGTTGAGTACTGATTACCAACCAGTTTCTTTTCATTCTGAACACTGGATGCATCTTACATGTTTACATGACTATAGCTGCCAAACTGAGCCAAAGAATTTTTTATAACACTCTTGTCAACTAGGAATATTACTATCACTGTGCTTTGAAGGAAAATAGATTCAGTGATTTGCTTAAAACTCAGAGTGAATCTACTGCAACGTGTGCACCCTGTGTGTCTTGAGTCTCAAGCAGGCATCTTAAACACTGACTCATCCCTGTCTGCTAGATCAGCCTGCAAAGAATACATACTAATGTAAAAATTATAAGACAATAACTAAGTATAAAAGGAAAAGATTAGAAAGGTCATTGCCTTAAACATGCAACAAATAACATTCTGATTTTAGTATGGTACCATCTCACAGAAAAGCAGTAGCTCCAGTGTAAGAAAGGTAAAGAAAGTGTAGTTCTAGAATGTCATCCTCTCCAAGTAAATGCTGAGTATTTGGGAAATGCTTTCTGATCCTGAAGTGGCTGCCTTAGTAATCCCTCAGATAATGTTGGTTGTTTGATCAAGGCTTCACATTGTGGAGCTTGTTTTTACAAAGCATATTCTGAGTTTGGTTCTTTTTAAATTACAGATACAGTGAAAAAAGACCCCACAGAATACAATGAAACTTCAACGCTCAGCAAAATGAAGCGTGTAGTTACAGTAAGAGATGTGGTCATGCAGCATCATACCTGTGTTTTGGCAGGTGTGATGCTTAGTGCTGTGCCTGAATGCAGGTATTATCATCCAGCATTTGCAGAAGCTCTGTGTTGCCTCAACACAGCCACAACATGCCCATCCCATACAAATCTTCATGGTGGGGCATGAGCATATCACAAGTGAATTGCAATGTGAAGCTAAGGTAAACAGCGGAATCCCTGAGCCTGAAGCAATGCTAAGAGTGTAGCAAGAATTAAAGAGGATTCGGTGATTATATGGAACATAAGAGCATCCATTGTCAGATCATTTTATTCCTTATTGAAAGGATATAAGCTCTCATTCATTGTGGCATGAGCCAGCTGCCAACAGTTGGACATTAAAAAAAGAACTTTTCTAAATGTAGATGTTCCCTTTGGAATATAAAATGAGATTTTGTTGATGTTGGCTGCTTTGTGTCAGGAGACTGGGCCAGAAGACTTGCTTCTGCTTTGCAGTTCTCCTGTGATTTCTATGGCCTGCTCCAAGATTTAAAGGAAGGTTACTGAAAATTTATTTATTGAAAATAATTATTTATTTTAAATATATAATTTTATAAAATTATTTATTGAAAAAATATTGAAAAGGACATTAAAGATTTTGTTGTTGCTTTTGACTCTTTTTGTTACCTGCTGGTTTAATGTGCTGGTGCCTTCATTCCACTCCTTCTCCATCTTTCCTTTAATCTCACTGTGTACTCTGTTACTCATCCCCTGTGTTTAATGGCCACTCACAAGCTGACTGTACTTTGCCTGTGACTCGCAGGTCAGTCACCTACACAAAACTAAGCTGTCCTTGGGGCTGGGGAAATGACAGAGTGGCCTGAGCCAGACAGCCCTGGGAGATGAGTAAACTCCTGCAAATGAACTTTCTCCTGTGTGACGTGTGTGATGTGTACGTGTGGGCTTTATGGAAGCCATGAACAAACCAAAATTAGAATTAAAAAAAAAAAGGGCAACAAACTAAAAAACACTCATGACACTCATGAATGTACCAATAAATCAAAGTTCCTGAGGTATTTGTTTACCTTGAGTCTGAGCACACAGACAAAGATTGCCAATTTAACTCATGAGGAACTGAAGTCCTCAAACATATGTTGTTCATGGCACTAAAACCAGAAGATAATGATCATTGTGATGCACAATGGCATGTGTTCTTATGGCTAGTGGGCAAAGTCCTGTGTGGTCTGATGTGATGTAACAATGCCGGAAAAGCCCAGCAGCAGCAAAGGGACTATCTGGGGGTTTCCTGTGAATGTGAAAAAGGGTTTTGTCCTTTAAGGGTTGCTCAGTCAAGACATCTTTCTTTAAAGTAAGCAGGGTCTCAACTCATGAATCATGGCATACATCTTGGAATTTTACTGGCTGGTCGCTGAAGCTATGAGCTATCCAGTTTCCAGTATCTGTTCTTTTAAGTATCTACAAATGCTCTCTGGCTGCAGGGATAACCAATGTACTTTTACAGTGTCTATAGTGACTACAAAGGAGACCTATGAAATGCTGTTGTAGAAAGAGAATTTCTTGTGGAGACTGTGTAGTCTTCTCATTTTTCTAATTTTTTTTTTTTTAAAAAGTATATGCTTGTTTTGCTGAGTATCAAGAAAGTTTGGCAGAATTACAATGGAAATGTAAGGGAGATATTCAAGAGAACATAATTTCACTTACTGCATTACTAAAGGAAAACAATTTTAAATAATTATTCAGCTTAGCAAAAATAAGCAACCCTCAACAGATGCGCACAGAATTAAAAATGGGTGCCATCTTAATTTAAGGTTCTTTAGTCAAAATAAATTATGAACCTTTATGTAGTACGGGACTGGTACTCTTGGGAGTAGATGTTGTTTATAGGTTAATATTTGACCGAAGACTGGAGATTCTTCCACTTGGTTCTTGGTTCCATCAGAGAATTGTTCTGTGATGTGGAACAGGCGCTTTGATCCAGATCCTCTGTGGTGTTTGAACGTCTCTCTGTGGATGCAGTGCAAATACAAAGCAAGAGGCAACCCTCACTGTGAAAAATGTAGACTGCCTGCTTAGGATCTTATGTAGCACAACAGCAGTTCAGAAATGAGAAAGAGGGGCCTAGTCTAATGCTGATGTCTTTGAATACACTTAATGTGAATGTGGGCAGAAATTAATTGAGAACTAAGTGCAGCAGCCACTGCTGGCTTCCTCCAAAAAGGACTGGGAGCTCTGTTTCCTTTGTAGTGTATAATGGCGTAGTAGTTTGAGCATTTACCTAAGAATGGAGCTACCTGCATCTCTTCCTTTCTCAGGGCAAAGGGATTTAGTCTTGCATCCCACACATCCTAAAACAGTGCCCTAACCTCCAAAAACAGTGCCCTAAACTCCAGGCTGCTTTTGTCCAACTTACAGCCAGGAATGTAAGCAGTGGGCTGGAAGGAGAGTGAAATAAGCAAAGACCTTAGGTGCAGAGCGATGTGGTGCTTGCTGCCTGGAACTATTTTCATTCATTGTTTGATTATCTAGAATGCAGTGAGTTTAACATATAACTGAGCAATGACAGGTTCAGCCCAGACCGCCTAGGTCTTTGCTCCACCTAAGGGCCCTCCCAGGCCAGCCTACAGTGTCCCTTTTTGCTCAGCCTCCATGGCCCCACAGCTCCTGACAACTACACAACAGCCTGATTTCATCCCACAGGGATCCACCCTCAGTGGGGTTCAGTGAAGAGGTGGATGAAGGCACGTGCCTAGGAAATGGGAGGGTGGCTTGTACTTGTAGTAGAAAAAGCCGAATCTGAGTCCCCTATTAGGTACTCTGGCCCGAGGATCTCACAAGTAGCAGAGGGACTGTTCTATTTCTCAGCTGGATGTTTACCAAGATGGACCTCATGCCCTGGATCAGGATTTCATGGAGTATCCTAAATATCAGAAATGCCAATCCTGACCTAACTTCAGAGTTTTTCAGTATCTAGCTCCCAGGATATGTTGTGAGCTTCCTGGACCACCAACCGTCTTCTCTCTACTGTCTCTGCACTGAATATAATGGTTCTGAGTTGGGCAGGAAAATAGCTTTGATGTAGGGGGCAACTGCACTGCCAGCCTTGCTGCCAGACTCTGCTTCCTCTGCAATGGCTCAGTAACAGCTTTGCTTTATGAAATTCTCTTTCTACATTTAATCCTATGTGAGTAAATCTTTCAACTTTGTACTTCAAATGGCTTGGCAAGTCCACTGTCTTCTGGAAAGGTGGTAAAAAGGTTTATTTTTTTAATCACTGTTTCATTATGCCAAGAGGAGTGAGCACGTAGATTCATGTCCTTCAATCAGCATAAGAAAAATGCATTTCCTACTGATGTAAACCTTTGCTCGATTTCACAAGCCCATACATGTAAGCAGTGATTAATTCTCTTTGTCAAGGTTGCAGTTTTCACAGGTTATTATAGTCCTAGCGTGGCCAGCATAGAATTAACTTCCATAGCCTCTGGCTTTAATTCAGACATAAAAGGGATTAATATGAAGGAAAATTCTACCAGATATATCATTCCATTTAGCTTTCCCATCTACTGCTGCCTCTGTAAGAACTAATTAATAATAAACCAGACTGGAGCTGATGAGAGCAGGTATCATATAGAGGATTGTACTGCTTTATGTGAAAGGATGTGCTGTCCAGTTCAGGCAGCATTTTTTTTTTTTCATTCTCATGGCTTTATGATTTCAGATCAATATTTCATATTACATTCATTATAATTTGCTGGGAAATTGTTTCCTTCCCACCTCTTCACTCTCAACGTCTTTTCAGTGGGTTAATACAATATTTTAAGAAGAAATTCTGTCAGGGTTAACTTGTCTAGACTTGCATGTAGTAACACTAAAAATTTCATTTGTACCTGCAAGAGTGTCTGAAATTCAGATTGTTCAAACACTACTCCCAAATGTCAAGTACCTGGTTTCCTCTTTTCATGCTGCATATTCCCAATCCCTCCCCTCCCCCCCGAATTTAAATGGCAATATATATTCTATATGTATTGCACTGAAAGAGCTGTGTCTGCTCAGGTAACAGATATTGTCCTTTCTCAGCTGTTGTACTCATAAAACAATACACAGCTTCTGCGTGTGTTTACTCTAAATCCACCACAGATTTGCTTCTTGCTACAAACAGGGGGCAGGTATTAGGTGAACAAATGCAGCAACTTCAGCTCTTACTTAAGAGGTAAGAGCATTTAAGTGTTTATGCAGTTTAAATGTAGAGTGACACCTACTGAATATTTTAGTAGGCTGCATAAATCCAAATAACCCCCCAAGCCATAGAGTTGCATAGTATATAGCACAGATAACACCTGAAATTTGAAGGAGTGAAAATAATTTGGCGCATAACTGTAAGAAGGGATCTAAGGGATAGTCCTTAATTGGTGTCTTCATTCATCCATTCTCATTCAGTCTCATTTTTGCTCTTCAAATAGTTCGTTCATTCTGTATTTTGATGTCAGTGTAAGAGTTCTGTATAGTTGCAGACTAGATAAAGTAAAAGGAATGCAGGAATTGACATCCTACACAACAAACAAAAACAACCAAACAAAAAACAAGTGTTCTGTTCCAGGCAGGAGAGCATGCTGCCCCCCCTTGAAGCTCAACGATCAATAACATCCTTTCCTATCTTTCCTTCCCTCCTGCAGAGGATAAATACCATGCTATGACATGACAGGACACATCATGTTTATTCATGCAAGGACTGCTTTGACTTGAAGAAACAATATGAGAGGTGTATCCAGAGGTAAATGGCTTCTACCTAAGGATGTTGGTGCAGAAAAACCGAGAATAGGTGAGGGAACTAATATGACATATCTTTGAGGGTACAACAGAGATTCATACAATGTAAACCAGAGCATCTCTTCTCTGTAAGTCCTTCAGAGTTTAATTTGATATTTAGTTTTCCTGAGAGGCCTTTGGGTGGTGCCGCTAGTGCTAACAAGCAAGCAACTGACAATAAGAAAGGTCAGCCTATGAAAGTTAAAATACAAGGATTTGTTGAGTAGCAAGAGAAGGTCAAACAAAAGGAACTGAAACATCTTGCGAAAAAAATGCAATTTAGACAAAGATTTTTTCCTTATTTAATAAAGGGTTGGTTTAATATTTCATGGGAGGTAGCAGCTAAGGGCTTAGACTGCAGTTACTTAACACATTACTATTTGGAAGAGCTTAGCTGCAATAATTATATATATTTTACAGCCTTCTACTGCCCTGTTTTAGTTCAGCAGAGTACTTATGCTGCTTTGTGTTGTACTGACTGGCTAGTAGTGCACCTGTGGCTCTGGAAATTAGCCGTGGTTGGATTGTCTGGGCCCCGATATTTGTCAGGAGATAACAGATCCTATGTGGTGTAGGCTGGGAGAAAATTATTCTTGTCTGCCTTCAGTGTGTACAGACAAGAACTTCTATGTTTGTGAAATGAGAAAGCTAAATTTATGTTTGGTCTTTCGCTGCAACATGCTGAAATGCTTGCAGGGTGAGAGCATTAGTTCTCGGCGTGAGCATAGCTGCCCCAGGGAAGGGGTGAAAAGGTGCTTCTCCATGGCATTATCATAAGGGAAGCCTGCTGCCGTACGCCATCTCTTATCAAATGCATGGATTGAAAGCAGATACAACCGTACAGCATTCTTGCCCCAGAGGTGAATGCTCCGGAGTAAATGCAGCAATGTAAGACTGATTCATAGTTAAAGCTGGCTAACCAGTTTCCAACACATGGCTTTGTATATAAAGGCAGTCTTTAAGGTCTGTGAGCAGCCGGAGCCACTTTTGAGTTTCTGTATTGCTATCTCTGGGCTGAAGCCATGTATTTGGTAGGGCACACTAGACTCCAGCAGAGGGGGGACAGAGGGCTCCTGCCCCCCTGATGCCTGGCCAAGGCTGCAAAGACTGCAGGCAGTCGACAGACACAAGGAATCACTGAAGGGATAGGCAATGGAGGAGACCTGTGCTTGTGAAATGGAGGACTGTCATGCATTTTTTGTACCCCAAAAACATCAGTTCCTCTGTTAAAAATTGTCTTACAGCTCCTTTTCTGTGAGCTGTTGTGGGTAATTAAGGTGTGTGGTTGTTCAGCTAAGGTGCTCAAGGGCAGCTTCTCTGTCTCTGCCTGTGCCCATATCCTGCCTTTCTGAAACCTGGGTACTTATAAGACTCTAAAGATTCAAATGTTCTTTAATACATTGACTTACCACCCAGCCATGTTGCCGAGGACTGCAAAATTTAATCTGAGGGCCTAGATAACATGCAGGCAAAGTAGGCCAGCCAGTGCCCTGACCGTGAGCTGAACCAAAATATTTAGGAAAAAAAAAATGGTGTCTTAGCAAAGGCTTGTTTTCAAGACTTCCTGAAGTACAATGTACTCTTTGATCTGCTTACCTAACATCTGCATGCTTGCTATCTTTGTCACCATACATAAGACCTTGTTGCAGGAGGTGGGAGTTGACCCTCACATACTTCTGAAGGTAGCTGATGTGTGACCATGTGCTCAGAAAGAGTCAATCTGTTCTGCCTCAACAGAATTGCTTCAAACATCCAATGCCTGCTGCTTTACTGCAGGTTAATATATAGACAACTGCAGAGATATATATATAAATATATATTGTGTGTGAAATTATTCCTTTGATGCATCCTTAAGTACTTCAACCAGTTTCTGAGAAGGCGGGATCTTCCTCTTGAGAGTGTTACATAGTACTTATGCATGCTGAAGGGTTAAAGACTTTTTCATGAATGGGATTATGTTCTCAGAAGTAGCAAACCAATATAATGATAGACTGCATTTGTACATTGCTTTTTAATTTCAGATCTGAGTGACATGTATCCATTTTAATTTGCATTATGAGTATTGCTGCACAAACATCCTCCATTGCTTCTCCCTGGTGAATTGCTTTCGTTGCTTGACAAGTGCAGAGCTCCTGCTCTTCACCAGCAATCTCTGGCAGTACATTAAGGCTATGTGCTTTCTTGCCACTTGCTCTGTGCCATGTTCAGGATGAAGAGCAAGGGGTCCACAGAAAGCTTGTCTCTCGGTAGCCGTGGCTCTCAAGGACTAACCAGCAAACGACTATCAGAATTGTGCAGGAGATCCGTCATACTGTTGTTGCCTGGGGTGACAGTTTTACTTCTGGCCTCAAAAGGTGCATGTGATCTATAAGTGAGGCACAACTATCTCTTAAATATAATATGCCACATTGGCCTGTTGTGACTACCCTATCTCTGGCTATTTCCAGGATTATTATACAACTAGTATGCCAAACTCCAGTAGAAAAAAATGTAAACAGACTTCTGCAGCTCTTAGACTTTCATCTACCATAAACTATATTGAGATTGCCAGTAAATTACTTTTTTGTTTGTTTGTTTTTGATATATATTTTTAAATGCATCTTAAAACTTAAAACTTCATTTATTGATTTTTTTTTTCTTTGTGTGTGTACGTGTAACAGCTGACAGAGTTCTATGCTCTGGTTTTAAAACTTTTCACAGAATCACAGAATTTCTAGTTTGGAAGAGACCTCAAGATCATCGAGTCCAACCTCTAACCTAACCCTAACAGTCCCCACTAAACCATATCCCTAAGCTCTACATCTAAACGTCTTTTAAAGACCTCCAGGGATGGTGACTCCACCACCTCCCTGGGCAGCCCGTTCCACTGCCTAACAACCCTTTCAGTAAAGAAGTTCTTCCTAACGTCTAACCTAAAAATCCCCTGGCGCAACTTAAGCCCATTCCCCCTCGTCCTGTCACCGGGCACGTGGGAGAACAGACCAACCCCCACCTCACTACAGCCTCCCTTGAGGTACCTGTAGAGAGCGATAAGGTCGCCCCTGAGCCTCCTCTTCTCCAGGCTGAACAAGCCCAGTTCCTTCAGCCGCTCCTCATAGGACTTGTTCTCCAGGCCCCTCACCAGCTTTGTCGCCCTTCTCTGGACTCGCTCAAGCACCTCCACGTCCTTCTTGTAGCGAGGGGCCCAAAACTGAACACAGTACTCGAGGTGCGGCCTCACCAGAGCCGAGTACAGGGGGATGATCACCTCCCTAGCCCTGCTGGTCACACTGTTTCTTATACAAGCCAGGATGCCGTTGGCCTTCTTGGCCACCTGAGCACACTGCTGGCTCATATTCAGCCGACTGTCCACCATCACTCCCAGGTCCTTCTCTGCCTGGCAGCTCTCCAACCAACCATTTCTTGCTGAATCCTTTGTTAGCTCCTAAAGTGATCAGGACATCTGACCTACAAGAATGATTGTACTTATATCTTTTGTTTAATAGATACCTTGGAGAGTGGAGGAAGAGAAAGGACTACTGAATCTCCAACCTGCTAATGCTGTGTGATACTCAGGTCTGCTGCTCTACCAGTCTTTTCACCAGAAACTGGCAGTCTGTCTGCATGGCCTTACGTAAAGTATCTGAGCACATCCTCACAAACATCTAGTGAGGCAGGAACACTGCCTGTCTGCTTTTTCAAACGGGCCACAGAATGTCTGACTAGTCCAAGATCACACAGGAACTGAGAGGACGACCAACAAATTGAGCCCAAGTATTCCTAGGCAGAGCTCTGTGCTACTGAATGATCCCTTTCACTGGCTCATGCTCCATCATGTGCTCTATTTTACTTTGCATTGGGGCATGTCCTTTCCCCTCCATCTGTCAGGTCTCTTACCTATGTCAAGACAAAGTCTTCTCACTGCAGTGTTTCTGGTCATGAGAAATGGGGACAAGGGTTTGTGTCTGTGGTAGTATAATATAAAACAGGAATACAATTCCTTCACTTGGCTAAGAGCCTGATGTCCTCAATGAAGCAATAGAGTCCTTTGTTTTTTTGCTTTCTTGGATTTTTGCCCTTTTCCTTGAAACCAGTTTAGCAGGACCTTAAGCCAGGGTGTTCAGAGGTGATGGTTCTGCCTTGTCCAATGACAACCTTCAAAGGATTGCTGTAAGGTACTTAATAGTGAGCTCCTTGCCTTAACAGCTTGTCTTTCCTTGCAGATCACTATTAAACTCAGTGACTGTAATAACTCAGTAACTGTAATAACTCAGTAATAGCTACAGCAATAATATGAATACAATTACTCAGGGGAGTTTTGTTGGCTGTGAATGAGAAGTATATTACTGCAAGGGCTCCAGGAGCTATTGCACCTGCACCCATTAGCACTGGCTTCAGTCTATAACCAGTTTAAAGCCAATGTGAATATTCATCACTGGTACACAGACCTTATGAAGAAGTTTGTAATGTTAATCCTTTTATTGGGCTAAAAATTATTTGGCTCCTGTGCTGGATGCTCACTTTTTGTGTTCAAAACTAGTAAAAAAAATCTGTCAGTAGTGTTGCTGAACTAAAACAAGATTAATAGCACTTAGGGAGTGGTGTCCTGTCTCTCTCATGTGCACTATCACAATAGAGGAGATGGCCAAACATCACAGAGAGAAAGGAGGCAACCACTGGGACATTCTGTTGTTACTGACAGACTTGTTCAAATGTCATTCTTCCCCTGTTGTACCCCATGCTTTTGAACAAAAATAGGTATTTAAGAGCTCTGCTTTCCTGCTGCGCTCATTGGGTGTAGGGAGTTTCATGGCTGTCATCAGGTGAACCAGGTGGAATGGTGACACATTTCAGTCTCTACGCAGGACCACAAAAAGGGATAACTGTACCCCTTCAAAATAAAGCACCAAGTGTAGAAAAAAGGGAGAAAGAACAACACATATAGCCCTTATTTATCTAATTCCACTGACATTGCTATTCAAGATAGGTGTGCATAAGAGAAGAAAGAAGCTTGTTTTGATCAAGAGAACCTTCAGAGACAACTAATGTAACACTTGGGGCTGTAGCTAAGCTTCTGCATGCTTGTACACTAACAAAGACGTTCTGTATAAAGTAGACATGAAATAACTCAGACAATAATTTACCTCTGTGGCAATAAACTTGATCAGAATAGAAAAGGGCATTACAATAAACCAATCCAAAAAGAGTGATGGAACAGTTTCTCCACTGTAGTAGCTCCAGGGAAAGAAAGAGTGCTCTCTAAATTAGTTACAGCTGCATGCAGTACTGTTGCCCATTATATGGTTTGACTACCTTGTAATTGCAATCTAAAGAAACTTCTGCCTTTTCAAAGAAGCTAAGGCAGCGATTCTCAGGGCATCCCAACAGTATTACTGTATTTCTAGTCACCCACCCTGAAGAAACTGTAGTGTCCGAACTATTTTTCATATGCTCCCCATACTCAGATAGCTTAGGTAATGGGCTGGAGTGGAAATGAGGAATGGTTGCATCGTGATATCTGCTCGGTCTAGATCTGATTCTTTTTGGCACTCCCTTCGTGACTGGAAAATACAAGAGTCTTTATTATTTGGCTACCTAAAACACAGGTGGCTTCAGCTTTTTGAAGCTCTCCAGAATTGGTTGGAATATGCATGAGGCAGAACAATTAAGCAAGCTGTTTCTCTTGAATTTAAATGGCTTGCTTGAAAATTGAGTTTGGTTTGGGGCTCTGCCTTCAGAGAAGAGGCACATGAAAGCAATGCAATTTGATTTATGGCAGCTGCATGGACTAGGTGCGGCATAAATTCCACAAAAGTAAGACCCAGTGCTGTGCGGACATGAGCTCTGCTGCAAATTTGAAATCAGGAAACTATATATGAGTGTCAGATTCTGTCAGCTGGCTTCTTCCCTTTAATGGAAAAGGTGGTCTTTAAGGAAAGCAGAAAGTTCACTGAGAACATTCTCAAACACTGTATTATCTGTATCTCTCTATAGTTATAATTTTACCATGCCTGACTTCAGAAGACTGGAGAGAGAGAACACCACAGACATTGGCAGGGGACAGGAGAAAAGGATGTCTTTCCTCAGGTCCAGAACTGTTCCCCTTCTTCCAGAAGGAGAGATGCCTTTCCTCTAGTTATTTTGCATTTTTTCCTTTGATGCTCAGCACACTGTGTCACTGAAGCATGCCTCTGCAAAAGGCATTTGCCCTGGAGACTTGAAGGCAACGCCTATGCAATACTCCAAGCATCCTTAACCCTGGCAAACTAAGCAAACTGGAGTCACCAGCCAGCTTTGGCCCAGCTATACATTTATTTTGGCTGCAAGGGTCAACAGCACAAAATTTAATTTGGCTGTGCAGTAAAGGAAAGTGGATGATGGTGCCAGTCCCTACTTAATCTCATAACTCATGTTTTTTTACCTATCCTGCTTGGGAAGTTGCCGATGAAGCATACAGAAGATTTTACACTTCAGCTCTTTCTTCATAAGAAATAAATATGCTAAGGTGTCTATGCTAGCTTGTGACATTTCTCCGTAACTGTTCCTGTCCTTTACAGAAATTGATGTTTTTGGTATAATTAGTTTTCAGTGATGATCGATGTACACTTTCTTGTGTTTTTGATTTTCTGGCCATAAGTTAACTCCAGGTGAAAAGATTGTCTCCTCTTGGTTAGATACTCTCTCAAACTTGTGTATAAGCCCAGGAAGGTGAAAAGAAATAAAAGCTATAGTTTACATTAAGTGAATATACTAATATCAGAATTCAAGAAGCATTTGGACAATGCTCTCAGACACATGGTCTGATTTATTTGTTTTTTTTTTTTTTTTTTTTTTATTCGAGGGGGTGGTCCTTTGGGGACGCAGGAGTTGTTCTTGATGATTTTGTGGTCCCTTCCAGCTCAGATGTTAGATGATTTTATCATTCTATTTGGCAGGAGAGAAAACAATTTAAATTCTTCACCAAGGATACTTGTTTCAAGGGTATAGAGAATATGGCACGCTATCAGCAGTGAATTGTTTGGTGATGTTTGGTCTTGAAAATGATGAAGAAAATGCCAGCGTACTGCTGAAAGATGTAAAAGTAGCCACATGTTCACCAAAGAAATGAAACAAACTTCTGGGATAAAAAGACTAAAAGGCACCTGATTCAGTGATGAGCCTCTGCTATATGAAATACATGAACTGGGAAGAATCAGTCAGCATGGTCTAGTGGGAGGCTGATATTGTATAAAAGCATGCACTGAGCTGGTTTACACATAGGTAACTGTTTCCTATTTAATTGTATATTGGAACAAATTTACTGTTTGGGAGAGGCTTCTCCCTATTCACTAACTAGAGCTAGTTTAAAAAATAAAAAAAAATAATTTAAAAAAATGATTGTCAAAATGTGTTTTCAGTATTTTCAAAATTAAAGTGTTGAACCATTTTTCTTCAAAGTTGTTGGTTTATAAAATAAAAATAAAATAAAATAAAATAAAAGTTACCCAGAAAAGAAACAAAATATTTCCAACTCACATCTTAATGTAGGATTTTCTTTTATTTTTAACATGGGGAAAGACACAAAAAAGTAGGCATTAAAATTAAAACTCCATTTATTTATACAGGCTTACCTGGAGTTATCTTCTGAATGCAGATTATATCCTATAAGAACTTGAATATCAGCAATTGGCAAAATCTGCTGCAAATATTATGGGTGTGGTATTTGCAGTGAAGTAGCCAACATTTTAAGATTGTGTCAACAGCAAGTTTTTTGTTCTTTTTTCTTTTTTCTTTTTTTTTTTTTTTTATTTTTTCCCCTCCTGAGGAAATGTACACCCATATTTTTTTGATAGGCATGTATTGTTACTGCTCTTAGCAAGGGAGATAACTCTGATATAAACAAAATCCATTTGCTTATCAACCGTATAAATAAGATGCTGACTAAACTTAAGAACAAATTCAGGCTGGGTGGAGAATGGATTGAGAGCAGCCCTGAGGAGAAGGACCTGGGGGTGTTGGTTGATGAGAATCTCACCATGAGCCAGCAATGTGCACTTGCAGGCCAGAAAGCCAACTGTATCCTGGGCTGCATCAAAAGCAGCATGGCCAGCAGGGTGAGGGAGGTGATTCTCCCCCTCTGCTCCACACTTGCAAGACCCCACCTGGAGCACTGCATTCAGCTCTGGGGCCCGCAGCACCAGAAGGACACAGACCTGTTGGAATGAGTCCAGAAGAGGGCCATGAAGATGATCAAGGGGCTGGAGCACCTCACCTATGAAGAGAGTCTGAGGGAGTTGTGGTTGTTCAGCCTGGAGAAGAGAAGGCTCTGTCGAGGTCTTACAGTGGCCTTCTGTTACCTAAAGGGGGCCTACAGGAAAGCTGGGGAGGGACTGTCAGGGGTGTAGTGATAGGACAAGGGGGAATGGTTTTTAACTTAAAAAATGGTAGATTTAGACTGAATATGTTGAAGAATTTTTTTACTGAGCGGGTGATAAGGCACTGGAACGGGCTGCCCAGAGAAGCCGTGGATGCCCCATCCCTGGAAATGTTCAAGACCAGGCTGGATGGGGCTTTGGACAACCTGGTCTGATGGGAGGTGTTCTTCCCTATGTCAGAGGCATTGGAACTGGACGGGCTTTAAGGTTCTTTTAACCCAAACCATTCTAAGATTCTATAAACCTTAGCTAGGAAGGCTTTCAGGGAGGAGCTGGAGGTTGCAACTCCTAGCCTGGCAGCTGGCTTGGGAGGTTGAAGAAGTCTTTACCCTCTCCTTGCAAAAGAACTGAAGTCCAGGGAAGACTTATTATTTGTCTAAGTCTTCCTGCAGAAAGAGAGACCTGATAATTTGCCAGTAATTGAGCACAGCAGGTGGGTGTAAGAGTTTTCCTCTTTGTTTATCTTGGAATGCAGAGAGACCTTAAAAGTACTCAAACTTCTTTGCATGTCAGCCAGATTGCTGTGTCCTTCCTCTGGGAAAATGTCGGAGGCTCTCAAGATTTGCTGTAGGCCTGGATTAACTGTGCTATCTTGCCAAGGACAGTTAGAAAGGAGGAAAGTTATGGTTAGATAATTCCTAAGAAAAGGTAGTTTTGAGGGTCTGTATTACCATGTTGTTCACAAATGCCATTTTGCTCTGATTTTTTTTTTTTTAAAAATCTTAAGCAGCTTTTCAGTAGACTGCTGTACCTTAAGATGATCCCTCTAGAGTATGTTCCTAATTATATTTCCAGAGCATTATCCATGTCAAAAGGAGAAGATGAAAGTTGAAAGTCTAGCAAATTGCATCCCAATGCTGTATTAAGCTAAAGGAGATGTATGGGTGAATTTTTCCTGCAGTTTCATTAATTGTCTGGTAACCAAAAAGTGCTACACTGTTGCACTCAAACAATAAACTGCCAGTTTTGCACTCTATTTTTCTATTTTAGTTCCTCCTCCACAGAAATGACCATTAAAAATTAAAAAAATAAAAATTGGAGTGACTTCAGATGTAATACATTTTCTTGAAAATCTGTATTTACCTAGCTATTTAAGCCAGTAATATCTGGTGGAGCTTAGCTTTCTTACCAAGTATGCAGCATCTGTGAAATTTTAAATAATGTCAGGCAAAGTTAGAAAGGCTGTGGTGACATGGCAACCCTGAAAAACTTTGCATGGCTTCTTCTTGTAGGAAAGGAAGCAGTACATTTAATTAAACTTGAGAATACCCAAGCAACCTGTATGTAGTAAATCACAAAAAAGTTCACCCAATGCCCTGAGACCAAAGCAAGGCCACATTTCAATAATCATAGTCAAAACACATGATCTGTCTGTTTTTTGTGCGTGTGATTGTGAATCAAGAGGACAAGGCTTGATGTTTTTTGTTGCTGTTGTTGTTGTATCCTCCTCCCCCTCCAAGAGGGGATCCTACCAACATATACAAATAGCTGAAGGAAGGGTGTCAAGGGGATGGGGCCAGACTTTTTTCAGTGGTGCCCAGCAACAGGACAAGAGGCAACAGGCACAAACTGAAAGACAGGAAGTTCTGGATGAATATAAGGAAACACTTTTTTACTGTGAGGGTGACAGAGCACTGGCACAGGTTGCCCAGAGTGGCTGAGTCTCCTTCCCTGGAGATATTCAAAATCCACCTGGATGCCATCCTGCTCAAGGTCACCCTGCTTGGCAGCAGGATAGGGCCAGATGATCTTCAGAGGCCCCTTCCGACCTTGGTCATTCTATGATTCTGTGAAAAAAAACAGTCAGATATCAAGGCAATATAATGTCCCTTGCCAGCAGAAGTAACTTAGGCAGACCTTGAGGGCTTAGGCAGACCTCGAGGGCTGGAATGACAAGACATCAAATAGTCCTCAAACAGTAAGTGTTGTGCAGAAATAGCTACCATGCACACCTTGGTGAAGTTATGAGCCAACTGCAGCCTTGAACAAATAAGAACGAGGGCCTCAGATTTGGCCATTCCCTAGTTCCGAGGCTCAATTTCTTATGACCATGAAATCAAAGCTACTGCTGAGACTGGTGGTGTCAGAGAAACTTGAGCAGACAGCTTCTGCACCCCTTGGTAAGGAGGTGAGTGCCTGTCTGGCTTTCAGTATGTGAGCAGGCTTGTAGCAGTGTTCAGGACTTGATCTCTGTTTCAGGGATTTCCTAGACACACCCACAGTGTGGGCCTTGACATCTACCCCTGTTGCCATGTAGGAGAAGACAAGGGATAGATAATATATAAGATCCTTATAACACTTAACTCTAGACCCTGACTGGAGGAGATCATATGTATCTGCAGCTGAACTGCCCTGGTCCCTGAGTAGTATTTGACAGCTTCTGGTAAGAGTTAGTGAGTATTCTGCTGCCAAGATGGGAGTCATCCACGGAAAGCTGACCAAAAGGCTGCCATACTCCTTTCAACTCCAGTTATCCAATGATCCTATGGTCTCTGACAAACTTGTGACCACATAGGCCATGCTGCTTTCTGAACAGCTCTGAAGTAGCTAGCAGTTTAGGTTTCTTTTCTGGAGGTAGGAATCTGCAGTAAATGGCCACCAGCACATGGAGTACAGGTGTTCGGAGAGTGGTGTGAAACTCATAGGAATGTGTGGTGCCAGGTGCAGAAGTGAAATGCCATTGTAGGCCTTTCACAACATGTAGGGAGCAGGAGGAGGATTAGGCTACAGACTGTGCTATGTGTAATAGCCCTGAAAATATCTAAGGTCAGAAGTGGATCAAAATGAGAGAAAAAAATGACAAGATGAGAAGGGAATGAGAATCTACAGCTGGCTTTTGACTGATGCCAGCTAAACAAAGGGCTTCTACACATTCCATGGGAGGATGTAAAGGACGTATCTTGACCTATATGTTTGCCTCATGTTTGGTGCAGGGCTTTGACCTGCATCTATGCTATAGGTGATCACAGAGAAACCCTTGGCTCCAGGCCTTTGTGACTCATAAAAACTGTAAGTGTAAGTACCATCACCTGAAGGAAAAACCGTAGGCTGTTGTATTGTTTCTTGAAGAGAGATTTTAGTTCTAGAACAAGCATTTGCTTTATACAAACTACTTTGTGTTCATAGACAGGATTTCTCCTCTCCGTGTACAGCGTATGCAGTGCTTTTACCGAGGGCCGAGGCAGCCCTTTGTCAGCAATCCCACTTACCTCCAAAGCATGTGGAGCTAAGATTCTGAATGGCATTGGTTTGAGACAGCATCAACTGCTTGCAACCTCCTAAGGTTTGTGAGTCCATATGATAACCAATTGAGCACAATGGGAAAAGAAATACTGCTCTGGTTCTTTCCTGCTGCTTCCTCTGCTCATCCCTTTCCAGTCATTTCTAGGTATAACACAGCTGATATTCTTCAGTACATCAGCTGTGTTTATGATATCTTAATTTTTGTTCCTGTTTTGCAGCAAAGAAAGGTACAAATAAGAATTGGATGGTGGGCTGAATATGCTCAAAAGATTGGATACAGGGAACAAAAGTGTGAGGGGTGTAGTGTGGAAATAGAATCAAGGGCCAGCAGAATTGTCACTGTGCAAAGCCACTGGGAAAAACTTAATGTGCAATTTAAAATAACCAGTGACTCCACACAAAATTACCTTTATTTAACTGCAGGTGACTTTTAAGAGATTTTTAGGAGATAGGGGTGGAATATTTTTGTGAATATTTAGACCTGGCTGGATACATGTCAATTAGATTCAAAGATTGACTTGACTAGTCTATAACTGTAGGTACCCAAATCCATCCTTCCCCTTCCCACCTTTTTTTGTTTGCCAAACATTTAAAAATTGGATTAAAATGGCAGCAACAGTGAATCTTAATGGGTTAATTCAACTTTTACATATAGACCAGCTTGAACAAAAACCTTGGAGTCAAACATCTGTGAGCTTTGGGTAACTCCAGGTTCACACTTTGCAGCTGAAACTCATCTTGGTTTTAAACACATTTTTGTGACAAATGCCAAAATTTCCCATGAGTGATTTCTTCCCCCGCCCAAGTTAAGCTATACTGTAGCTTCACTGTAGCTTCATTGTGGATCCTTTCCTTTTCTTGATTTTTCTGCCTAGCAGTTTATGGCCTTTTCTAAAAGGTTATATTCTAAACTCTCTCTGAATATAACCTGAAATAATTCCCTTCTTTTGTTGTTTCCCCTGCTTGAACTGCAAAATGTAATTAGTGTTTCTTTCAGGTGTTTGCCTCTTCTATTTTCCTTTCTCTTGCTTCAGCTTACACATTGCATTTTGACTTGCTATGAATTACATCTGGGTATCTGATCTAAATACTTAGTAATTTAGTTTCTCACCTGGTAACCTCATTTTATTGTGTGTTGTATAATGGAACCTTATGAAACTCTGATATGGGTTAATATGAAGGGCCAGGTGTGCATGCCTGTTAATCATCTTAAATATCTGTTCAGTATCTCTTGATGCTATTAACGTTTGTCCTTCATTTAATACTAGCACATAACCAAGGATGTCCCTCACAAACAAACAAACAAGAAAAAAAAAGTCAAAGCCAAATAACCTCCTAAAAAAAAGACTAAAAAAAATAATTGGATCTGTAATTTAAATTTGAATCCTATAAATGGATTCTTATGTATATGTACAGATAAATACATTTACAATACTATATATTATATGTTGTCATATATACAAACCTTTATAAGCCTGCATCGTTCCAGGAAAACCTTACAGAAAGTTTGTGCATTGAGATATAGATAGTTAACAGCACTTAAGTTGGACTTTCAATAGCTCAGAAAATGTAACTAATTGAGGGCATTTATTAAACCACTCCCAGTTTACCACTGTGAGGCAGGATCCAGGAGCTTAAACCTTCAGGAAGGTAGCGGTAACTATAACACCAAGGGCAAAAGGGTTTCAACTACACATACCATGGTCTGTTTAAGCAGTTCCATACTAATATGTTTCATGTTAGCTGCAGTGCCCTGCTAAGTGTGGATGGTTGCTCATATTGCTGATGTAACTTGCTCTCTCATGTTTGTCTCTATCGGTAATGTAAAAGATAGACTAGACTTCTGCAAGCATTGGCTGGTGGAAGTATCAGACTGATAATTTGAAGGGAAAGCGGTAGCTACAGAGCTACAGAAAAGACCCCATACCAGTTGCAGCCACAGAGTTTTTTTTTTTTTTTTATATATATATAGTGTTTTTAGGGGGCAGGGGAGGAGAGAAGATCAGAGATCTTATTGCTGCCATTCATTGTCACAGTTGGCTCCTGTTATTTATTTATATCTGTATTTGATCTGAAGTTTTCTTGGTTGCTGCCTCTAACCATGTGTTCCTGTTGTTTGCTCTTTTCTCCTTTTCCAATTTCCAGGCTTTCTAACATCTTGAAATTTGGCTTCAACTGAACTACTCTTTGGAGCAAGCACTGCTAACGGGCTTCAGCAACACCTGCATCTGTGTGTTGGGTGGAATAAGCTGAGGTGTTCTAAGCTCAGGCACAGGGAGGAAGAGACACGAGAGGCATGCTTGTTAAATATAGGGGTAATCCAGGACCTCACGGGTTTCTAAAAGCATAGTTGTGTCAGTTTAATTAAGTGTGATTATCTTTCTTTTTCTTCTTCTCCTCTCTATTCCCCTTATACCAGGCTTAATTAAGATGATGCAAAAGTTTTGGTGAGCAGAGTCTTGGCTTAAATGAGGCTTATATTGATTTAGTTCTGTCAGTCAAGAACAACGGTTGCTATCAGCAGATGAACTTGCATATTATTTATTGATATAATTTTGATCATTACGATTATTTCATTCTATTTGTAATTCTTTGCAAGAAATGTATATATTTCATCATCTCTTTTTTTTTTTTTTTGTTTCACTGTTTCCATCTTTATTACTTATTTTAAATAGCAAATCTATTTTATTGTCCTCATTGCAAAGGAAAACCCCCATTCTGATTGTTTTGGCTCTTCTGTAGGATCAATCACCCTGGCAGAATGACATAAGATGGTAGTGAAAGTGCAAGACATTTTTTCCAAGCCACTTCTGTGTTGTTTTGGATCTAGTTCCAAGCTTCTTAATGACACAAAGAAAATATTATTAATTTATTGTGATTCTTGGCACTTTCTGAGCATGCTGTTGGTGCTCAACAAGTGACTTTCCTTCCACACAGCATGTGGAATTTCAGGGCCAGGATCCCATTCCTCGATGTATGTGTCAGATCAATGTAAATATAATGAAGCCAAATAATTACATGGTTTTCCATATTTTCTTGGGATTAGGTGCTGTATGACTGAGATGAGAAACCAGCTCACAGTATCTGCCTCGTCTAACAAATGTTTCTAGGAGCACAGACATAAGAGAACAGAAAGCCAGCAGGCAGAGAAGTGGCAGTGCTGAGATCACTGGCAGATCCCTGGCACTGCTATGTTTGTGAAGGCTGTTCTTCCTATCTAGTTCATGCTACATTTTTAAATTTGTTTAGCATACAGCAAGTCTCATTATTCTTAACAGGAGTTGTTGAGAAATGAGTATTTTTGAAACTCTTACTGTACATGCTTAATGAATGTGCTCTAGGGAAATGGAACATTTGGGATTTCTATTGAAATTCCGCATCGAGCCCCCCTTTTTTTAAGCAGGAAGAGCAATTATTTCATGCAGAAAATGTTTTCCATGTGCCTTGCTCTTTCTTCACTCAATCCCTTTCTCAGTTGCTATGTGAGCATATTTTCATTGTTTTTAATGTATTTTAACTACTGCCCAAGAGCCAGAGGTAAAATAAGGAAACTATACAGTTTTCCATGCAAAATCTGTACTTGTACAACCAGTGCAGCTCATTTGAGTTGCTACAATTCAGGAGTCCATTTAAATGCTGGAAGTACATGTTTAACACCACAAGAAAGAACCTATCTTCTGATATGTGTTCCAGTAACCAATCTAGCTTTATACAAGGCTGGGGGTTGCCATCTAGCATAGTTTGTTTTTCTCGTCAGGTCAAAAGGTATCTCCAGTTATAGATCATCTATGCTGCGCCACCTTCCATACAGTTAGCATTTCAACACATTAGGACTAATTGTGTTGCATGTCATGCTCTTCCTCTATGTGCATTAATTACTGGGGGAAGGAGGACATCTTTCTCATTGTGTGTTAGCCTCAGTGAGTTTCTGATGTGATGCCTAGGAAGGAGAGCAGTAGTAGAAAGACTTCTCCTGTTGTTCTGAGTTCTTGCATGTTGGGACTACTACTGTACTGATGAGGCAATCCAACCATTTATCTCTCGTAAAATAATTGTTACATGGAGCAAGGTAATTAGTGATTCACTAATTCACTGATTCCGTGAAGGTATTGAGACAGTAGAAGAAGTGTGCTACTCTACAAGAGCAAAAATGAGTAACCCTTCCTCTCCTGTCGTATCCTCAACCAGATTTGATCTTTGCTAGGTTGGTCTCTGCATTGTGATTGCTGCAATTAGCCTGTTTTGATGTGGCCAAAATGATTAGAAGCATTCAACTAGGAAAACATTCATCTCCTGGCTTCGTGCATGAATCACTGTCTCTGTATACCTGCCGGCAGCACCTTTCTTCAGGGCTTACCTGTCATAATGGTGATCTCAGTGGAAGTTGTGAGTCACTTCCAGAGTTTGTGAATCACTGAGCTCAATCCAAAGACTTAGATAACAGCATTGTGGAAGAATTACAGAACATAATAGAAAACTCTGTAATTCCATTAAGTTTAAATCCATCTGTACATTATTATAAGAGGGTGCAATTATCTGTGTGTTCTAGAAATGTCTTTAACAGTCTGTAGACCTTTGATATCTCTAAAGCCCTAGCTTCATTTGAGGTGATTTGCTATCTTCTGGAGCACTCGTTCACAATGAAGAATCATACAAGGATGTTTAATTTAGATTCCGTGTGAAATAACTTTCAACTGAGCTCCTCCTTCCTGCTCGCTTTACGTGATATTGGGCTGAAGACACTGGGAGTCTTTGATTTTGATGTAAGCAGAGCCCAGATTTTAGCTTCACAATTTTGCATCCATTTCTGATGAAAACCTTCAACCCTTTGACATTTAACCTCTGTATCTTGTCCACCATTTTAGTTGTTCAAAGGGTTTTTTATTTACAAAGCCCAGCATATGAGTTCCCTGGTTTTTTTTTTTGTTTTTTTTGTTTTTTTTTTTAACTCAAGCTGTTCTTGAAAAAGGGTAAAAACAGACTGAAATAACAAAACTACTTCTCTTGTTTTACTTGTAGAGCTGAGAAACAGCTAAGCAAATGTCAGCCAGATTTAATTCAAAAAGAAAAATAGCCTTCTATATTATGTGCCAAAATTCACTTTGAATAATAATAAAGCCCTGAAATTGCTGATAGCTAGGCTCTAACTGTAAAAAAAAAAAAAACCCCCCCCCCCCGGGGGGGGGGGAGTGGGGGAGAAGTAGGATTGGAAACAATTATTGCAATTCACTGATGCTAGACACAATAGGGAGCAGCTTTGCATTGTTAGTAATGAGTGACGAAATTAGAGCTCCGAGACTAGAAAATTAGTTATATCATTTGTCCTCGCTTTGGACAAAAGGAGAGCATGGGGTAGATGTGATAGCTGTCCTGCGTCTTCATTGCCTGGTGGCCCCCTTCATTTTGGGCACACAAAGTGTGCTGGAACATTGTGTTTCTGTTTTAGCAGATGAGTGGAAATGACGCACCAGCATGATGGTGCCAGAAGTATGGTGGAAAAAAAAATAAAAAAAAAATCTTCTAGATAGTACTTTTTAAGCTGCTCTCACAACAGCCATTTAAATGAGGTAAGAGGACAGCCATGCTTTTCTTCTTGACTGAGAAGGTAACATTTCTCAGGAACAAATGAGGGAAACGTTTAATTACCCTTCTGAGAAAGACAGCAGAGACAAGCAATGAGCTTTCTACAGTGTGTTTGCATTTGTGTGTGTGTGTGTGAACAGTTCAGGGGAAAAAAAAGTGTTTTCAGTTTCCCCAGTTATTTATTACACATCTGCAGCTTGCCTAATTGAACACAGAGAGGTTATCACTTCCAACAAAACAGTCACCAGGGGATACTGATTTTTTTTCCAATCAACTTTCCCAGTGGCCGAAAATTGTTAATGTTTATTAGCAGAAGAAATTCAAAGTTAAAGCAGGGGAGGAAAATCAATCAGTGAACTAACAGGGAAAAAACCTGCAACTGCTAGTTCTTGATACACTATTAACTATTCATCAGAAGTATGCTAGCAGTCACTCAGGCTCATTCAGAATAGCTTTTGTGATAAATGTGGTAGCCAGATAATGTCCAAATACAAAGACAAAAATAAAGATTATTTTCTTCTACCTTATAACATAGTTTAGGAAGCTAGGTTATAATTGTATCTAGGAATATTTTAGTGACACAGATGCATAATTTTTAACTACCACATTTAGCTTTACTGCTAGAAATGTCAGATGAAGTGGTAAGAGCTACCTTGTGAATATGTTTTAATGGAAAGCCTAATACCCTATGGATTAGACTGCAGCTGTCCTTCAGGTGCAATTACAATTAAGTGTGTGTGCCCAAAAAGCTTTGGTCATCTGTACCAATGCTGAATTCAGCCTAATGGGATGATTTTGACATAGTAAGGACTTGAGGACTGGCATGTTTTCAAAGCTGTACGTTCTGCCTTAACTTTCTTAACTGCCCTATTGGTATCAATGGGTGTTAGGCAATGAAACCAGTACTTCTCGATTTGAAATTCTGTTCCTGAGTGCCATGGTAGGTTTACAGTTTACTACATGTCAAACCAAAAGGTTATATCCAGGGCACAATGTCCACTTGTAATCATCCAGAAATCCAGACA
Organism: Heteronetta atricapilla; assembly: GCA_011075105.1. Classification (NCBI taxonomy): domain Eukaryota; kingdom Metazoa; phylum Chordata; class Aves; order Anseriformes; family Anatidae; genus Heteronetta; species Heteronetta atricapilla. The sequence goes on from CM021732.1 coordinate 57,653,667, forward strand.
GTGGGATTTCTCCACAGCTGCAATAACATCACCGTAGGATGTGTGGGGCCACTCATGTAAGCTCCATAGATCATAGATATTCTCTGGAACAGGATGCTAGATCTGATTTGTAATCCTGTCCCATTAGGTCTGAGTGTGTTCAAACTTTCAGAAACCTCCTCCTGAGGAAGACTGGGGGAGAAGAGGGATGAAAAATAAGCCTCAAGTCACTTGGTCCTCTCCAATGCTCTAATCCTAACACCTTCATTCCTAAGCCTCTCCTGGGAGCTGTTTGATATTACATTCCTGTCCTCTTTCTTTGTGCCTCAGCTTTGCACTGTCTGAAAACTCAGTGCATTGATTACCTGTCTAGTTTTGGCAGTTCCCATACTACCGTTTGTAAATACAGTTAAAACACATTCAGGACACAATCACATAATAGGCTTTTTTTCTGTTTGGTTTCTAAACAGAAATAAATAAATAAATAACTTTCACTCTTTCTTGGTTTTTAAACAAATGGCATTTTTTATGTTATGGGACAAAGTCACAGGGAAGAAAAATCACCATTTTTCCATCATGGATGAAAATATTTTATGCTGCTTGTAGAGAACTGACATAGGAAAACAGAAGCTGAGTACCAAGGCCAGTGAACATGTCTGAAGTTGTTTAAACTTCCAAAGCCGGAAGGTCACGCTGTAAGACAAACATGTGCTGCCCCATTAGGTCACTCCACAGGATTCCATTCTGTTAATTTTGCTTTAAAATATCTCTGATTCCTGTTAAAAGTGCATCCTCAGGGTCATGCTGACATTTGTCTTCTATGTGTTGTGTAAGTCAACTTCCTGAATTCTGCACTGGGCAAAATATTTCTGGATGGTAAGAAAACCATCTTTTACATCTTAAAATGCAGGCTGAACTATAAACTGGATGTATGGAAAGAGCATTTCCACAAGGTAGTGGGTGCTACACGCATATTACTCAGAGTGTAATGTAAACTTTATCTGGAAGTGTCTAAAGCATGGAACATTGTTAAGCACAGCACTAAGAAACATAGTTAAGGTTCCAGAGAGTGAAAATGGGAACAACATTGAACTTATCTTCCTTCACAGTTCTAAGTAAATGCCATTTTTGCACAGATCCTGCCACGTCGAGTGCCTGGATTTTGCAGTGTTGATGTTTCATGCTCAGCTGCCCTCTCACAACCAGCCTTCCTTCTTTGATCTCCCCTGCTTTCCCCCCAGTATAGTTTGGGTCCTTCAAGCTGGTCAGGCAAACCATCAGGGAGCTCTGTCAAATTCTGGCACAAATGATCTTTGCAGTCGTCCCTTTGCCTGCAGGAATGAACCATCAAGTTTCAAGTAGAATTTGCAGCATGAATCCAAACTTTGTGGCCCTGGCTTCTTTCTGATGAATATGACATCTGATTAATTCTATGCACATGTTCCAAAGTACCAATCTTTGTTTGTCTGGAGTCTGATATATTTAACAGTTTGGGAAAGAAGACAATGCCAGCTACATCTGTTTCTCTTAGACATACAGAAGATATGTAGCTCTCCAATGTAAGCATAGGCATGTATACGTGGAAAATATGTTCTAAATCTCTTCTGAGGAAGTAGCAGTGTCTAAAATATAAAGGAATGATCCTTTTAGCTTAGGTAGTTCTAATCAAAACCATTCAAAGCACCCAAAAGAAACATTATTCAATTCAGTTCACCTTTACCTAAGAGTTGGCAAGCTTCCATGGACGTATACCAAAGTCTGCTATGGATGGTTTTGAATCCAGGAAGCAATATGTATTGAAGTGGTGTTTGGATCTGCAGTGACAGCATATGTTCAGCTGTGTATTTAAAAACGGAGCTGAAATGATGAGGAACAAAATACTTGGTTCTCCTCACACCAGACGTGTGGGAAGATATTTTTGTTTAACTTAACCAGTAAGAGGGAGGAAATGTTGCTGAGATTCTGGGAAGCTTCTGCCTGGGACTTGAAAGGGTGATGTTCTCCAGTAGACAAAAGACAGAAATGACAGAGAGTGCTAAAGGGATTAAATTGTCTTGGCTGGGATGAACCAAGGTTTACAGTGTGGATTCATGTCTGCTCAATGTACTCCAGAAAACCCAAGTCGATCACATTCCTTAGTGTGGTGCAGCACCTCACTGCATAGACCAGAAGGCAGAAAGGGCAGTCTTGCATTTATCACCAATCTGCCCAGGGGTAAAGTGCATGTTGTCCCAGGGCATGTCAGCCAAGGCACGTGTTCATGCATAGGACCCTTGTCAAGCAGCATAACCATTCTAGAATACATTCCAACAGTTTCTCTTTCTTTCTAAGTTAAACTGCTACAAAGGTTGACTTTTCCCTCTTGTTGGTTCCACCAGTAGGCAAGTTGCATGAACTATTGTGTGACTAAGTTGAGAAAATCTTTTCTGCAGGCAGGAAGGCATTTATGATTATCTCCAACTTGGGGATATTACTTCAGTCACTTCTAAGGAGGTCTTGAGAAATCAGGCTGGAATTTCCAAATTTTTGCTGGATGAAGGGTAAAGGCCAGTGAGGTTACTGAGGAAAACATTGCTGCACCAGGAAGCAGGCGAGGACCTAAAGGTTAAAACCCCACTGGCTATAGAAGACCAGGAATTAACTCCCAACTGTTATGCCATCTTTCATAAGACTATTGTGCAAAACAAGCCACTTTCACAGCAGGGCTTCCTAGACTGCATTTTTCACTGGATTGTGTCAGGCAGTTCTAAGAGGGCTCTGAGAAGGCTCTGGCTCCTTTTCTGCTGTGAAGGATAGACTGAGGATGCATTATGCCCCCACCTGAAAGGGAGTGATCCCTCTGCTGCTGCAGACTCTGAACTATGCACTATGCTTCTGAAGATGATATAAACCTTAATACTTTAGACCCAGAGACTAAAATATTCACATTGGACTGTTTGCAATGACACATTTACATCCCAGCTATAGGTAACTTGCTGATATGGATTAAATTGCCAGCTTTATTAGAGGTCCCCCTTTCCAATGGTTTCAGATTTTTCTCTGAAAGCACTATTTGGATGACTCTGTTCCTTGTGCTATAGCTCTGGCCAAGAATTAATGTATGTGGAAAGTTCAAGCAAACATATTCCTGTTTTTCTCCTAACTAGCCAAGTATGCAAAGAAGAACAAGCAGCATGAAGTGTCTGGTCAAGGTACTGGACTGAACACCTCAGGCAGGAAAAAGGTGATTCCAAAACGTCATTTAATCTTTGCAATCCCAAAACTACAGAGAAACTTATATATAAAATCCCTCTGGTACAACCAATTCTCATGGCTCTCCAGAGCAGAGTCATCCCTGCTAAGGCATAGCTGAAGGTCTTGTGATTTGACACAGTTTAGATATAAAACAGCGCAAAATGCAATTCATTGCTTTTTGCCTTTTAAAATGTGATGTACAGATGGTAGCTTTGAATTTCATTGCTTCTCTGAATATTAAAAAGCTTGATAATATAATTTTGTTAATGTAAGATTGTATGTCATGGATATCCTATGCTGGAACATTTGAAAAAGATCTGGATGCTCAGAAAGCTGCTGAGAGTGACTGCATTAAGATCTTACTCCCAAACAAAATATTAATCAGCTTTCTAAGGCTGCAGACAAATCACAGCCAACTATGTTCCGATTCCTTCCTTTTCAGATTTAGAGCAAACCTCAAAATGCCACAAGAGGATTGACTCTGAGGAACTCAGTTTGGCTCATGCATGGCGTGCTGGAGCTGACGGTGCTTTGTGAGTGTGTCATCTGCTCTCTGGCTGCCTGAGTGCCGCACCGCCATCTGGCTCGACTCAGGGAAATGCACAGAGGGAACAGAGGGCTGTACAGAGCCAGCAGGAAGCCCCCCAAACGCTGCACCCTGTGTCCCTGAAAAACATTTCCTTTTCAAATCAGTCAGCAAAAGTCATTGTGGGAGAGAGAGCTTGAGTGAGCACGCTCATCAGAGGAGCATGCTCATCATAAAGATGAAGTGCTTGTAAAGAAAACACTCATTAGCAGCTTCTTGACATGGAAAGATGCAGAGCCTGACCACCCACAAGACTTAGATTAACCTCTGCAGTGACATTAGTAACTATTTTCCTGTTATAAGTTACAGATTTACTTTGATCTATTAATTAGGTATAATGGCTCTGTTGGTTGATTATCGAAGGCTGAACTGATGACCCACTAACATTATGACAGCATCGGTATATCCATTCTGAGTTGCTGGCACTTTACAAATAGATAGGTAGATCAGATTGACTTGTGCCTTTTGTCCAATGGTACCTCGAGGTTTCAGACACTTCTGTTCATCTCTGTAGCATCTGTCTGTCTGCTTTAGTTTTATTAACACAGTAGACTGTGAACACCTAGGCTATTTCCATTTAGGGTTGAATTTTCCATTTAGCGAGGCTGTGTAGTTACTGTCAGTCTTTGAATATAGCATGGTCTTATCAGCAGTACCTCACTCAGCCTCACATTGAAACAGCTTTTTCAGATAGAAGTTTTCTGCCAAACCAAAACCAGGTACAGCCCAAGAGCTCGAACTTTATTGTCTAAGTCTATGTTGTTCTAATTATAGCTAACAATATATTTTACCATCTGCTGGCAGTTCTCTTACAAATTGCTAGAAAAGCTCCCTTCATTCAGAAGCTTGTCATCCAAAGTTTAGTCTAAAAACAAATTTATTTGAAAACAAATGTTTCCAGATGCTTTCCTGAAATGAAGCACCAGCTTTGATTAAAAACAAATAAATAGCTGAAATAACTGAATGAATTCTGGGCTGTGTCTAGTTCATGCAGTGATATTTCTTCTCTCTTCCAAACACCAGCAGAAAGTGCACAACTAAGTGTTTATACTGGCACTTCATCCTTGGAAAGGCCTTTGAGCAGAAAGGCCTTTGAGCTGGAGATTGCTGGGGTAAGCTGTCAGAGCAGGGCTTGTCAAAGTGTGCGTGTCATCAGCTGGGCAAATCCCAAAGGGATTCCCATCTTCAGCCCCCGCTGACTGAAGGGAAGGTACAAGGCTTCAAACATCCTACCCTGGTTTTAGGCTGTGACCATAAGGTAGTCACTTACTCTATTCATAAAAGGAAGCGTGAGGTTTTTATGTCCATTCTGGTTCCCAGTGAACTGACAAAACCAGATGACCATAGGCATCAGACCATTACCAAGAAAAGACCTCCCAAAATGTATATTCGTCATTGTGCAGGCTACCTCAGCTTCCCAGAGAGGAAGAGTCCCAAAGCTTAGTCGCCAGATATGTTTTATAAGAAGATACTAGACATCGTATCAGTTTTAAGAATGTTTTCCACAGTGGGTCCTCTTTTATGAATTAGCTAAATTGCACACACAATCTGCAACATTTCCTCTCAATTTTTCACATATCCACATATTTCCCCAAAGCAGACAGATACTTCAGTGTGATTGAAGAAGGGTAATACCTTTTCTCTTTCCCTCCTTCCCACTTTTTTACCTCTTTCCCCCACCCTGCTCTCTCTACTTGCAGAGCACTCTGATCTGTTTTCTCCTCTCATGGGAGAAAAGGACAAAGTTTTAGCCTATGAATTTTGCTGAATGTGAAATGAAAGGCATTCACGTGTGAAGAGCAGCCATATGATATGTTAATCACAAAATCACAGACCATGCAGCCTGAATCACAGACAGCCTGAATTTGTAGTGCCTTTGGAGCCAGGAGGAGAGTTCAGTATCTGGGAGGAGAAGAGCAGATGACCATTGCTCCCAAAAGGAGCATGTTTTGGCCAGGTGACAGAGCTGGTAGCCAAACTGCAGCAAAAGAGGAGGGGGCAAGCAGGTGTGGGTTCAAGATCATAGGGACAGCCTGGCAAAGTTAACCTTATTAGTCTAGTTTACAGTTTCATAGAAGAGGAAATTCAAGAGCTGATGTGGCAATATCATGGCTAACCTATTTTCCTATTTTTTTATGTACATTGTGGCTTAGGATTGTAGTGCTAGACTGTAGTGCTAGAAAGTGCTTGTGTGTTTATGTGGGTAAGAGTTGGCCTAAGAAACATTTTGTGTTCAAGCAGCTCAGATATTGTGCTGCAGCAGGAGACAAAGCAGCACCCCAAGGCAGACATGTTTCCATATCTGGGCACAAATCTTGTGTAGTAACAGGAATCTCTCTTTAGTGATCAAGACAACTTGCATAAACAAGTGTCCATTTCAGAATAGTGGATATTTTTAGGTCAAAAATTATTCATAAACTGCAGAATATACAATGCTTAAGGCTCTCTTTAATAGGAGGCTTAGTCTGTAAATGTCAAATCATTGCCATTTGTAAGTTGGGTCCTGAAAAACTGTAAGTTGCTAGTGTCTCTAGTCTCACTTGTCATGTGAAAACAAGGAATTCCCCTGAATTTGATTAAGCTAGTACTCTGAAAATAAGTGCCAACAAGTATTCGTGCTCTTTATTTCTCCTTCTCTCTTTCTTCTTCTTTCTGCAAACAAACCAAGCCAAATGCCCTTCTAGACATCTTGTAGCACCGTTTTTTGTTTGTAGCTTGTCGGCTTAGCAAGCCTCAACATCACTCATATCCTGGATAAGTGCTGGACTCTTGGCAACTGTGGGCAAAAGTTTTGTTGCTGCCCACGAAGTTCCATAAATGCCCTAATTTTCTGAGGCGCCTGTGCCGCAAGACTCCAGATAATGCTGAGAGCAGACAGGTGCAGTTTTGTGCTTCTGAGCAGCAGGTCACTTATCTAGGCACCCATTTCTACAGAGGCAGATATAAGATAAGCTATTTTGTTTATCACATTTCAGACATCCAGGATAGCTGGAAACTAGCTGCCTGCCCACCCACAGCTTTGTCCTTGGAAAGGCAGGAATGGCTGTTAAAGCAGTAGGCAAAAGAGCAAGATGACTACACAGAGTCAGGCTCCATGGTTTGATATTTGCACTGGGGGAGAGGATGGGAACAGAGGCAACTTAGGCAGCCCACATGTTCACAGCCAGACGCTGCCCATGTAGTTACCTACAAGGTCTCCAGAAGAGAGAAGGGGAAGGAAAGACCCCACATCTAAAAAGCTATTTCTGTGGAGCTGACAAGGAAATGCCTTCCTCCAGAAATGTGTATGCTTCCTTACAGTGGCTACCTCAGCTTGCTGGAAAGGAAAAGGCCTGATTCTTAGTAACCAGATGTTTCTGTGTGATGATGCAAAACCTAATGGCTGTTTTAAGAGTGTTTTCCACAGTGGGCCCTGTTTTATGCATTAAATTGCACACTGAGTGGCAACAGTTGAATAAAATTCATGAGCTGTCCTTCTTCATCTTCCCACTGCCACAGCTCCCAGAGACAGTGCCTTCTATGTCTAAATTTGTTGCTTGGACGTGCAGAAATGCTTGCGTCTGAAGTAGTATGAGATCAAATGGAAGGCAGATAGTAAGAGCCCTCTGAAAAAAACTGCCCATCAGTGATTGGATTTGTGCTGTCTTGAAGGTCTCTGTAACTGTACTGAACAAAGGAAATGTCTCAAAGACATTTTATTGTATTTTACTTTTTGTTTTGTTTGGTCCAGCTCCTGATAAGATAGCATGCTGCATGTCATGTTAAAAAGGAGAATGTTTTCTCCCAAGTCAGCTTTTACAGAGGAAAATAGCTACTTCCATTTTTTCTTGGAACAGCTTGGGTGAAAGGAATGAGATTTTGGCAAGTCTTTAGAAAAGGGTGGGTGTCATATAGAGGAGGACACTGAAATGGAAAAAATTACTCCCTTGAATTGAAATTCTGCCATTATCATTTGGATGTGATATAACTCAGTAAATTCCTTCTGTTTTCACAGTCCTGGGAATTGTTAAATTTCTCACTGTGGGAGAAGCCCTGAAAAGCCCAGAAAGTAAACGTAAACAAATCACAACTTTGGGTTTTAAATTCTGACTTTTGTTTGAGGAGGAAAATAAAGTTATCTGAGAAGTTTGTCAGCTTTCCACTCTGGAGTCCTTTGGTGGGTCTAATTTTTCTAAAGCGTCAGGCAAAACAGGAACAACATACTGGCTATTAATGATAAGCCTCCCTCTTCTGATTATTTCTGCCTTTGTCACCAGAAATGTGTGGAAGAATAAGAAAGAAATTGCAATACATCTTTCTTTGCAGTGAAAGTGGATAGTAAAGACACTGGTCTCAATGACAGCATGAATAACATGTAAGTCTTGTGGGCCAAGACTCTCAGGAGGAATCCTTTATCACTTGATAGCAATTATTTTTCATTCTTTTAAAATATACTGAAATTCAAATTTCAGAGCAGGAGAATTTTGCAATTAAGAAGCTTTGAAATGGAGTAGAAATGAGAAACCAGAGAGCACAAACATTTCAGTACAAGCCCCCTAATAGGTAGCATATGGGCAAATGATAAACTGGTTAGTCAAAGACTTTATGTAGGACTTGGATGTGACCGAACTCTAAGCATTCTCATAAAATGTTTTTAATGGGCCAGTTGGACTATTATAGCTGAGGATGGGGGAATGTGTGTGTGTGTTCTAGTTTAGTCCAAGAGCTCCTGATCAGCCCAGGAGAAAATCCAGTTTCTCCTTGTTCTTTAATTAACACTTCATGTTCAGCTATGTGAATTTTCTTCAATGCAGCAGAACAAACAACAGTGGTTCTCACTCTTGGTATATGTAAGCAGTGCCAAAAAAATTTGTTGCCACACTATTCTCTTTCTGGCTTCTGTTGTATTAGTATCTGTCTCCTTAAATCATAGGCCAGACACATGTTGAGAATCCCAAGCAGTAGTTGCTAATCCAGGCTATTATGCAAAAACCAGAAACAGAGCTGTCAACATACGATGGAAAGAATTACTGCAAGCAGCCTGAAGTATCAGCCGACATGGGGTCACATGTGCATGCAAATGAGACACCATTGTGGGGTTCAATCAACACTCCCATATATAGTGTTTATCTCTGCATCTTATTTATACACAGTATATAAATTATATGAAAAAAGAAGGTAACTTTCACTTGTCTTATTGTATCATGGAGGATATGCCTGGTGCAGTAAATAACTGATTGGCTCTCTGACACTGGAAAATAGCAAAGTAGATACGATTTTCTGCTAATGAAGTGAAGCCTCTGGAATGGCAGAAGCCAAAGAAGAGCTGGCAAAGATATTATCTCCCCCAGGGACTCTAAGAGTACAGCTGCCATTGCAACTTGGGCTTGCAACCTTAGAGCTTTGCTCATTAGCAGTAAACTTTGTTACCAGTGAGTGATAGTTATCCCACGGTGTCTCATTGCCTTCTGAAACATCCCGTTCGTTAAACCTCTTGCCACTGTGGAAGAATGAAATATTTCAGAATCAAACCTCTGAAAGCCCAGAGATAACAAAACTGTCACACACGTCCAGTATTTCGAAGCCTACTGTTGCCTGTTTCCTGGAGCCAGCAGTAGCTAGTGCTAACTTTCTGTGGCCTTCTGGCTATACTCACTGGACTAACTTGTAATCATGGTATTAGTAAGCAAAGAGATGTGCTTATAAGGAAGCATAGTTTAGATATGATGAGAAAAGATGCATTTGGGCCATGTTTCCCTGCCAGATGAGAAAGCCCTGTTGTCTCACCTGGCTGTGGATGAACAAACAGCCCCAGGTGCCTGTGAAGCTCTGACATGCCACCTCCATGTTCTGTGGTGCAGAGGCAGTGGTAGTGGCAGCTCTCAACAAACTTCTTGCCATGGGGAGATGGCTGCAGTGTAACAAGAAGCAAGTGTACACAGCCAAGATGTTAGTATAGTTAGAAGTTGTATTGTTTCCTATATGTGATTCTCCTTCTTTATCCTCTACCCTTTGACACCAAATGGATCTTATAGTTGTGCTTTGAAGCATTCAGTGTATATCACTGGTAACTCAACAGCTGAAAGAAATCACAGGTTATATCCAAAAGCCTTAGCCATTTTATTTCAGACATACAGATATTGAAAACATGGGAGAGGTGCGTGTCTCTGCTTTTCTATCAGCTACCATTTCCAGTTCTGTTGGTATTTTACAAGCTATTCACAAGTGAGGTGTAGCTGATATTTTCTAGATGTCTGGACGCCACTTGATGTGAGCCCAAGGGATGACATCTTTGCTTAGGTAGCCCAAAATATGCAGTTTTCCAGGTGCAGACATCTGGCCTATGCTGTGCTCTAAGCTACTGAGCCATGTCCATCTGGAGGCCTCAATGGCCTTATTACTCAGCATGTGAATATTCCCTTAAAATAATGAACCCATCATAATCTCTACCCTTTACTTGATCATCTCACCCATTCTGTCCTCTTCTTCACTCATCCACTTTCCCAAATCCTTCAGGACTGCCTGAAAAAGTCAAGAGCTGTGGTTTAATCTCAGAGAGTGCTGTCTGAACCCATGACAGTAAACAAAGCTCTTTGTTTTGAGGAGAGGAGTTCTGTATGTATGTGTGGCTCAATGACCAGAAAACAGAATTACTGAGCATATACTGTCTTGCATCCCTACCTCCCTAGAAAGTAAAGCAAGTTTTGGGACAAGCTGGATAAATGTACAGTTTTCAGAGCTCTTTGAGAAGCACCCTTGAATATCATAAATAGGACTTCTAATTGCATGAAAATTGCCTCAGAGAAGTCAATTTTTTTTTTTTTTTTTTTTTTTTTTTTTTTTTCCAGTAAGTTTCAACTGGCCACCCCTAGTAGGGGTTTTGCTGTCATCCTTTGGCTTCTATTACTTCAAGAACAAAGTTGGTAAGGAGCTCTCTAGGCAAGGAACTGCACAAGACCCTTTGAAACCTTAAAAAAATGGGCTCTTGCATCTTGCATGTTTAATGATGAATTTGTTGGAGCATGGCAAGTGAATACTTCATGGGCTGAGATGGCTGCTGATAGCACTTGGAGTGAAGCTCTGGGTGATGTACTTAGCATATAAAGCCTTTTAATTTTCTGTGGCCTGAGACATTCTCATTGATCATGGTGTCCAAACTGACATTAACAGAAGTGACTGAGCTTCAGCTTTCTTGACACTTATTAAGTGTATGGAAAGGCAGTTCTCAACATTTTGGGTGTCATTACCCTCGTGGGCAACCTGATGCTGCATTTATTAATCTCAAGGGAATTCTGAAAAGCCCCACTTTGATCTATAAGGAGATTTACTTGAATTTGTAGCAAAAAAAAAAAATATTAGCTTACCCCTTCTACCCTGAACAGTACATAGTTGTTGTGTAGGTTTTATACTGGTGTGTGGAAGAGCAGAAAGTGAAAGAACAACACTGGAAAAAATGACTAACAGATTGATTGTTCTGAAAACTCACATCTTTCTAACGAGATGTGGGAGATTCTAATTTTAGAAGTGCAAGTAGTTATAGATGGGCAGCAGAAAACCATGAACAAATAATAAGTCAACAGAAAAGCACTTTATAAATAACCAACATAATGCATTGAAGAATAACTTGAAAGATGTGTTTAGTTTAAGCTTAGTTCTGGTTAAGAAATTGATTATTTCAGTGAGTTGGCATCTGATGAATTAGGAGAACTCCTTTTAATATCCTCAGCCAAGTGGCTGGCAGGAGACAGAGATCAGACAGGCCTGACCTCAACTAGAGAGTGACTCTATGTAGAAATAGTATTTGAAAGGCATGAAATTTTATTTGTCTAATGTGCACAGACATGTCTTGTCAACCGTACAAACTTGGTCAAGGTGGGTGTCTACATATGGGCAGGATTTCAGAGGTCATACTCCCACCAGAATAAAGCCAGTTCCTTATCTTCTGGTAAAAGGCTAAAACCAAATGCTCTTGCAAGTAGGTGTCAAATGTTAAGTACCTGAGATCAGGAAACTAGGCTCAGCAACCCCTGGAGCAAGTTGCATAACGATGAGAGAGTTCCCGGCCTTTCCACCACATTTTTTAAAGGCACTTATACAAAGCCTAAAGAACAGGTCCTCCTACGAGGTATTGCCTATTTTAAAATATCATTTTCTCATTTGGCAGAGTAGTTTTCTGTCCTATCTGGTGACTCACTTGATGAGAACTACATTTTTTTCTGCTACTTACAGGCAGCAGCCCTCTTGCAAGTCACTGACTAGCAAGGGCCAACCATCTCTAAGTGGCAAAAGCAGTGACAGTGCACAAGTTCTTCTGAGGCCATGGCTCAGTCTGTAGCACCTCATGACAGGTGGCCAGACAGAAGGACTTGGTTGTTGGGCAGCAGTTCAGAGAGCTGGCAGGGAGAAGAGTGCTGCTCACAAACTTTGTTGTCTCAGACTTACGGAATCACAGAACTTTACTTATCACAGTCACTTTGCAACACCATGGCTTTGCTCCTGCAGGCCTCCACTTCCAAGTCTGGTTTTCGGTTTAATTTCTTTTTCAAGGCATATAAAACGAATGTACATGCACTGCCAAGCGCTAGGAAGGCTGAAAATATGGTTAGGGAGAGACCAGATCATGTGCATCCATGCATAACCCCCAAATGTAAAAATGATGTACTGGACAGTGTGTATGAAATACCAGACCTCCCTCCAGGGTTGTCAGTGTGGCTCCAGTCCTGTCAATGTCTTCAGAAACCAGAGCCATCACAAATGCCCCATTAGTCAAGGGTTAGCTGGTCCCACAGCTGTCACCGTGAGTGCCCTGTCCTGGGCTCCATCTACAAAGGATTCACTTGCCAGCACTGTTTTTTATGGAGAAGGGGCCAGTGGGGTACCAGGACCATCTGCTTAGTTTCAAAGGACCAAGTCTAGGCCAGAAAGCAATTATGAGCATGTTACAGGGAAGATGTAGCACAGGAACATTCTGCAAACTGCATAAGAGAGAGTGGACCAAACTCTGCTTGTAGCTACACTGAATTTGATTGTGAATAGCTTTATCATCACAGATGGTACTCTGCAGTTACACTGGTTGAAAGAGGTAAATGTAACTTCGATTTCTACAATATTCTGTGCTCATAATGAAGATATTATTTTCTGTATTTGTATATTAACTTGCACAGCTTACAGATTTTAGCCATTGAAGTTAAATCTGATTTTTCAGAACTGGATGTCAAAAATCAGGATCATAAAACTGATTTTATGTCTTTCAAATATAGTTAACCAGTCATTGAAGTTAATAGGTTAGCTTAGTGCTTTTGCTTCCTCACATGTACGGTTCTGATTTATATACTGAAAGACATGTCCTCATTTGATGACACTTGTGATTCAAATCCTATAGCTCATGCCTCTGTTGAAGCTATGGGAAACCTGTAATAATAATGCAAACCACCAAATACTGAAGCTAGACTTTTCTCATGGGTGCTGTTCCCTCAACAAAAAGAAGAAAACAAAACTTTAGTGCATAATTGGTTTTGCTATATATTTACTTCTTATTTGCTTTGGAAAGGTTTTCCTTCCGAAAACCTAAACATAAGTTTTTGACAAAAAGAAAACAAACAACAAAACCAACAAAAAATGCTTATAATTGAAAATTAACTTTCAAAGGCATTTAATTTTAAAACCCCTAAGAGAAAACAATTCCAGTTTTACGGAATTCTTCATAGAAAATAAAATTCTGTGATGACCTCTCATCCACATGTGCCCATTTGTCTGATCTATATGAAAGACAATGGAAGTACTCTTTTATGCTCTACACTACTGTGCTGGTGTCTAAGTATTTCTGATATCCCTTATAAAATACACAACTAGGTTATTTTACATATCCTCCTTGGTTTTGATTGCTTGTAAGCCTGAACTGAAGACAGTAGACACTACTTTGTTTTCATTTGCTATAAATTTTGACATTTGTCTAAGGGGATAATTCATGCAGCGCCGTAGGACTGTTGTTTGAATTCCATCAGGAAAAATGTCTTGTTTTGAAAGAAAGGCTTGTTTAAAATCACAAATCTCAAATGAGAAGGCAGATAATAAAGCCAAAAAAGGGAACAAAAACAATTCTTGCAAGGCAGACCTCTAAGCTTTGAATTGCCTGCTGTATGAGCTGTCAGAAATCCAAAGTTCACCATGTGCAGGGAAAAGTTTTGCAAATTCCCTAAGTTAGGGCTTTCTTGGCAGGGTGTATTTCCTTAGCAGAATTGAAATATATATGTGTGTGTGTATATATATCTATATATATATATCTCTCTATATATCTTACTATTGTGAAAAGCTTCCAAAATTGTGTGTTTCTGTAGCAGAAGTAGGAATGCCACGTTAAGCCCTATTTTCAATATTTTGATTGTGCTGACATAATCACTATTTCTTTACCATTTCTAGAGCTAAAGAGGTGTGTATCCCTTTGGTTCATCTGTGATATGTAAACATTCAAAACATTTTTGTGTGTCAAAATTATTGACTAATTAGGACATAGAATACACTGAAACTTTTGGTAGTGTTACTGAAATGCCAAGAGAAGAATCACCAGAGAGATGGATCCCCAGTGCTAGTTATTCAGGATAGTAGGCTAATGTATGTGAGTGGTGGTTGACTTACACTAATGTGAAAAATAGTTATACGTTTTTACGCTCTATGTCCAAATACCCTGAAAATCCCTTCAGGTTTTCCTAACTTTTTTTTTTTTTTTTTTTTTTCTGGTTAAGCCTAAGCCAGAAAGATAAGTATCAAGCACTATAAGAATACCCTAAACCCAATCCTGTACCTTAAATCAATTTATGATTAAAGAATTGCTTTAGCAGGATCCAGAAGAACAGTAACAAACATCTCTGCTCTGAACTCCTTGTGCCAGTTTCCCAAGTGGAAGAGAGGGGATGGAATTAAGAGGTTCCAGCTCACCCCATACCGGCACTTTGATGCAATGTGGCCAGACCTCAGCTCTGGAGATGGTTAACCCATGGTTCCCTTCACCTGCCATGTCTTACAGGATCACAGCCAGCTGTTTGCAAATGAGAAATGTATAGAGCAGAAGCTACAGGGACAAAAGGCTCAGCTGATATCTTCTTACGAGGAGGAGAAGAGGAGAGAGAACACAGGAACAGGAGGAGTCAGGAGTAAGATCTGGTGGTGAGGAAGAGCTGCCCAACCATTGCTCCTCCACTACTCCTTCCTCCAAGTACATTCTGTGAGCTGCTGAGGGTGCCCTGCTGCTTCATGGTAACTTGACTTATGCAAAGATAAAGGTCCACAGCAAAAACTATCCAACACCTCTCTGACAAACAGCAGATGGACTTCAGTGACATATCTTGTGAATTCCCCCACTCTCTGAACTTCCCCTGGTCTCTCCACTGGATTAAGATGCATGTATTCCTGCTCTCCAGCAGGTGCAAATTGGGCTGTCAAGAAATGGCAATACAGCTGCAGTGAGCACAAGTTAACTCTGTGCGCAGCAACTTAGCCTGATGGCTTACTTTTGTCCCTAGCATTGTGCACATTCTTTAGTATGCCATGGGGCTGGAAGTAATGTCATGAGTGGCATCCTCATCACTCTGTGGGCAGCTATTCCCTCTGCTCTTAGATCAAGCCTTATCTCAAAAATAATTAGACCCTTTGCACTCACTCTTTCCACTGGCATGACTGTTCCAGATCGATCCTCTATGCTCAGCTAGCTTGAAACCTCCTTATTTCCCAGCTGAGATGTAGTTATGGCTCATTTATACTCAATCTGAATAGAACATCTAGGGAAAATCCAGGTCCCTATATATATTCAGTGCCTGAGATGGACTGTGATTGCACTACCAGAGCTGCCAGGGTGCTCTGCTCAAAGGATGGAGCCGTTGGAGAAGGGTGGTGCCCTTGCAGTTATGAAAGAAATATTTCTCCATATTATCAAAGCATAAGTCTGTAGCTCAGCTGGTCCCAATGGATGGTGAGGGTAGGAAAGATTCTTGTCTTGTAAGCCAAACTTATAAAACTTCCAAACATCTTTTGCCTCTTGAGCTCAAGTAACAATAGGCTTCGTTTTCTCAGCTTCAGCTCTGTTCAGTGAAATGAGAATTATTGGATCCCGGGGGGGGAGATCTAAAGCTAAGTAAAACAAGCTGTGTGCAATTACTACTTTTTGAAAAGCAGGAAGAGCTGGGATAGTACAAATGGTAAGGTCCTTATCAGTCCTTGATAAGATTTCCAGGGGAGCACTGAAGGGAAAATTTCACAGCCCTAATTCATCCAAACATCTCCAAGTCATATTCTGACCAAAAAACCCCACTGAATAATTTGTCCGGGACAAATTGCTTCTTCAATGCACTTTACAAAAAAAAAAAAAAAAAAAAAAAAGTTTAAAACAACAATTATACTACATCCAATTTTGCCATAACATTACTGGTTGCCAGAGGACTTCACTGAAGAGAAATAGTATGTAGCAGGTCAGTGTTGTTTGAAGATCACATGACACCCTACATACACACATTTGTCCTGCACATTCACACGTGCACATTTTCCCAACATTTTCAAGTTTTGCATCTCTTCCACCATTCCTGCTCTAGCTCCCTGCCCTATGCATGAAGAACAAGACCATCCACCTAAGTCTGTTTAGAAAATTGTTATAACAAGTGTTTCAAGGAGTCCTGTCTTGTCATCCTCCTTATGGAGCTGTGTGCATTTTGTAAAAGGACAGCTTCTCTAGTGGCCTCCTGTGTGCTTGCAGTGCCAGTGTTGGAGGCAGTGGTTCACTGTCCTCTACCTCTTCTGAACTGTTATTAATACAACAGCTGGCTTCACTGCCTTTCACGGTCTTGCACAGCACTAAGAGTGGGCAGCAGACAAGCTTCCAGCTGGAGCAGCCCTGCACATGCACAGGCATTGGCAGCAGCTAAGCTGGGATCCCTCTGAAGAATTGCCTGAACTCAGTCTGCCACTCTAGTGGACCTGTCCCCTTTGGACACGTTCTCCTCTGCTTTGCTGAGAGCCTCGCTTCCTTCTTAGAGAGGCTTTTAGCACTGGTGGATGTTTCAAACTTTGAGTAGTTTGAATCCAGTTGAAAGGTATTGCTCTTCCTTGCTTCTGACCGATGTTACTGCTGGTGATGCTGGTTTTGTTCTGCATTTCTCTGTGTCTTGGAATGGCTGGGTTTTAAGAGGAACGGGGCAGTTTTACTGCATCTTGAGGCTTTGTGATTTTAATAACTGCTGTCCAACATCCTTGTGCTTTGGTTATAAACACTCTGAGTATACAAAAAAAAAGGGGGGGGGGGGCCCCCACGGGGAGGAGAGGGACCTTCTTGAAGTGCTGTTAGTGTTTGAAGTTTAATCATGCAACTCCACAATTGTCAAAACACACATCTGTGTTTACTGAGTATCTTACGTCTTTAGAGCAGTTTTTAAAAGGCCTCTTCTTCTTCCAGTCAAGCTGCCAGGGATAATTTCAACACACATTCAAAGTTCTAGATGAAAATACCGCTGATGAATAATGACCCTCACAGAGCCTATGATGGATAGCAAGTTAAACTGAGTAGTTGGAAGATAAACTTCATCTAGTTCAGCGCTTCCTACTCATAACATTACTTACTGCTTTGTAGCTGATTTGTGCCATTTTTTTAAGAAATAAGAAAGTGTTAGCATAGTTATTGGTCCTTTAAAATAATAATAATAATAATAAAATGAAAATGCAGTAAGAGCTGTCTCACATGAGGGAAACATTGTTGCAATAACTGACCTGTGTACTCTGTATTCAAAACACATCACAAATTCACCTAAAACCTTGCTGCAGCATGCTGTAATGGCAGCTCAGAAGGGGATTGAAAATTTTGTAAGAGGGATCTAGAGAAAATGAGAAAAGAGCACGACCAGACATGCAATGATTAGTAGTAAGTGCTCTCCTCAGCTCCATGCTGAGCTTAAAGGCAAATAGGTAAGCCCTTCTAGGAAAAAGAAATATGATGACCAAACAAGTGTGTGCCTTGAAGCCCATGGTTCCAGTTACAGCATGTATCTGTATGTTATTTGATTGTATGGGTTAGAGTTGCATATTTGTTCCTAAGTACTTCAGTAATCGTGTTTTCAGAAATATTATTTTTATAATAATTGCAACAACAATTTCATCTGTTTGATCTATCTCTACCCCTGCTCAGGAAGGAGGTCTGAGGACAGCCCCCAACTTTCTGGTCAGGATTAAAATATTCACCTGTGTCAGGGGAGGTGCAGCCTCATAACTGTTCAGATGGAGAAGGAACTGAACCTGATTCTCTCACATGGCAGGCATTCTCAGACTGTTGAATTACTGCATAGAAAGAGACTGGGAACATCACCACCACTCCTGTCACGACCTGTTTTTCATCTAGCTGTGCTGCTCAGAGTGAACCACAAGGGGGAGAAAGCCAGGGTGTGGCTAGTCAGTGACATTAGGCACTGGGGAGAGGCAGATGAGGTGTTCTCCATGGCTAAATCAGTTACCTTTTGTCAGATGAGCTCGCAATTGATTCCCTGCCGAATATGGGGTAAAGTACATTAACACTTTTATCTCTTTGCTTGCCAAGTAGCTATCTTCCCTTTCAACTCACAAAAAAAAAAAAAAAAAAAAAAAAAAAAAAAAAGTTCTGACCCAAGGCTCTCAACATTTGCAGACACATACTAAAAATAGTCTTACTTGCATGTAGCCTCATAAAAGTTGATATTTGTATAAAGAAATGACTTTCCCCTCATGTTAAGGGATTTTTTTTGTATTTTTTTTAGATTCTTGCCAATCCAATATATACTGCCTGTCAATCTTAACCTACAGAATACAATCATACTAAAACTAGCACAATTATCTTTTCATTCCCTGTAGTTAAAAACAACTTTTCATGTACCACAACAGATCTCAGCCTCGTGTGCTCTGCACTTTAACCACTAAGGCCACAGCTTTCCCCATGCTGCTGTCTGAGTTGCCGTAGTAAAGCTATTTGTGAGGCTAGGCCAAGAACCATATTGTAAATTGATTTTTTTTTTTTTTTTTTTTTTAAAAAAAAAGAAAGAAAAAAAAACGGCAGCAGGGACAGAGATGGGGGGTGGCACAGCAGAAACCACCCAGAAAGGCCCGCTATTTCTTGCCTCCTGGAACTACAGAGAGAGTTGCTTATTCCTATACAAAGTAAATGTCCCATGGGCAGTAGAGTTGTCTCAATTCAATGACTTTTTACAACCACCCTAGACTCACTTTGCATAGAGCACAAGAAGAAACTGGGCATTCAAGGAGTGAGGCAACAAAGAATTAGGGAGGAGGTCACAAAATCTAAAATGAAATGTCATTGTGGGAAAATGATCAAAGCATGCACCCAGGGAAGATAGATGTAGACTGCTTAAAACAGCTGTGCAATTCTTTAGGGACTTGATGGAGTTTTTGCTGGATCTGTGTTACAATTGTTCTCATGGTTCATGCTTTATAAACCCATAGCTTGCTCTAACTGGTAGTGGTGTGAACCTGATGAACTGCTGCCTGGGTCATTTGATATTGTTTCAGTAATTAAACTTATTTTTTTCCCCAATAAAATGTAACTGAAAAGCAACACTTCAGACTTTTCCACAATACAAATCCCACAGACCTAAAGATCAGAACTGAATAATGACACAGAAACTACACTTGAAGAGATTAAAAGGATTAAATAAATAGCTTTCTATAGAAATAATTTTTGAAAACCTTATGGAATGTGATAGAAAAAAGAGTTGCAGCAGCATGTTTGTAACCATCAAAGGAATTCAGTTTTAAGTCCTTATTGCATTCTGGAGGATTTTTTGAATGGGCAATTTGCAGGTCCCCTTTATCTTTCAGTGCTCTGGTCCCCTCTGCTTTCTCCTTTTCACTGTTGTAGGAATGGCTCTCATTTCCAGATCTCTGAATATGTTTGGTTTGGGTCACTGCTGTAGTTTCCCAGCTGTTACTTGAAGGTTGTTTTGAGGTTTGGAGTATCTTCTGTCTCAATTGTGGAGGCCACCAAGAAAACTAGGAGGTCTGCCAAAGCATATAGGGTCAAAGGGAGTCCCCAGAACCGTGGCCTCCCTTGCAAAAACAGACAACTTGGCAAGTGTAGCCTGGTAATCCTGGGAAGCAAAGTCATTTGTTTATACAGAGAATCAAGAGCAGCACCATGAATCTTTTTTTGCATGGGTAGGACTTGCAGCTTGTCTCACCCTTGTTAGTGGTCCCATCTCTGCAGTGTCTGAATAGCTCAGCCTGAAAAATCCCAGGCGCAGCATTACACTGTTGAAATCTCCCCAGATTTCTCCCTGATCCCTCAACTGCTCCAGTGTCTCACTGCCAAAACACTGAATGTTTATTGGACCAAGCAAAATGGATAAAAACAGGAAGAAGAATTCTATGACGTTGCTCCATAGTAGGACTTCCGATCTGTTAGACATCCAAAAATCTCAGTGAATAGGCATGCCTTCTTTCAGATGTCAGTTTTACAGTGTGTTAAGGCCTGGAAGCTTTTCAAGCTAAAGGGTAAAACTAGATGGATGAAAAACAATATGAAAATAGTCACCATTCTCTCCACATTCAGTCATAGGAGTAGCTGAGAAGATACTGAGTGGTGTCCAGAGGAGGAACAATTATTGGCCTTGTCCTGGGATCACATCCCGTACCAATTATAAGTAGTTAGTCTGTGTTCAGTTGTGGTTATAGTGGACGTGTGTGCCATCTGAAGACAGCTATGTTGTGTTACTGTATTACGTCCCTCCTTTGGAATGCATTTGACAAATGATTTTGGTTTCTGCTTTTGTAACTGTTGGAAAAGTGAAAACATTGTTATACCTTTCTGCCTGCTGTATCACGTAGCCTGGTTCATGCCCAAGCAGTACTAGTCTGCTCAATCTACTTACAGCAGTTACTAAGGCATCTGCATCTTACATGCTATCTTCTCATGTTCAGATACAAAAGACTCATGGTAATCCTTATAACTATTAGTAAATGTGGACCTTTTAGTGATTACCAATGTACTAGTACGGAAAACTATCCATTGTCATCTTCCAGAGACTCTTTTATGATCTAAGAGGTGTTGTTCCTTTTCACATTTAAGCAACATTTCAACTTTATCCATTGCTGGTAGCTAAATCCTATTTTATGTTTACTGACTCCTCCTATAGACCAATTATCCTCTTAATCTTCATTTAGCAGAGATATATATACAATTTATTTTTCCTTTAAGCAATGCTAACACACCTATTTGATAATTTTGGGTGGGCTTTTTGTGTTTTATAGCATGAGAAAGCAGGCTATGCAAACACAGTCGTAACTAGTGTTACAACATTTACTGTGCATGTGTGAGGCTCATGGAATGGCATGAACCTTAGAGCATTCATAACTTTATTAAGATATTTCCTAACTTAAAAAGAAAATAAAATCCATCCTCTGACTACACCTACTTCTAACTTCACTGTATCTAACCAGATCATACTGAAATAATATATAAACCTTGTTGTGGAGTCCATGGAAAGGGAGTGAGATCACTGGAAATTCAGTCCTGGTTTGGTCAGAACCTGTCCCCAGTTGACTTTGTTGGTTCACAAACTGCCAGAGACCTGGTTAAACTTGTGACTGATGAACATTGTGTACTATTCTTTACATATAAAATACCACATGAAAAGGCAATTTTTCTCTTCCCTCCATGATGTTGATTTCTCTTGAGCTGTGGCGCATTTTTAAGAATTCCTTTGGATATCATTGGTTAAATATATATATGTGTGTACGTGTGTATATATATATATTAATTTACTAGAAAGCCAGAAGAGAAATATCAGTGTTTGAGGGTAACCTTAAAAAATGAATAGGAAACTCAGGTGGTAAACTCTGAGAAAGAAGAAATGACCTGCATCACCCACAACTTTGGGATTAGATCAGAAAGTTGCATCTTCTCTTGCTCTGCCAGTTGAGACCTTTTGTCTAGAAGTACTGGCAGACTCAACTGTAGAATCACAGGATCATAGAATATCCCAAGTTGGATAGTACCTACAAGGGTCATCAAGTCCAGTTCCTGACTCCACACAGGATTTCCACAAAATCATACCATATGTCTGAGAACACTGTCCAAATGCTTCTTGATCTTCTGCAGGCTTGGTGGCGTGACCACGTCCTTGGGGAGCCTGTCCCAGTGCCCGACCACCTTCTGGGTGCAGAACCTTTCCCTAACCCCCAGCCTGACCCTCCCCTGTCCCAGCTCCATGCCGTTCCCTCGGGTCCTGTCGCTGTCCCCAGAGAGCAGAGCTCAGCGCCTGCCCCTCCGCTCCCGCTCCCCTCGTGAGGGAGCTGCAGGCCGCCATGAGGCCTCTCCTCAGCCTGCTCTACTCTGGGCTGAGGAAACCAAGGCACCTCAGCTATTCCTCATACATCTTGCCCTCTAGGCCCTTCACCATCTTAATAACCCTTGTTTGGACACTTTCTAATAGTTCTATGTTTTTCTTATATTGTGGTGCCTAAAACTGCATATGGTACTCAAGGTGAGGGCACACCAGTGCAGAGCAGAGCAGGACAATCCCTTCTCTCAGCCAGGCAAGCTATGCTGGATGTACCCCAGAAAATGGAGTTCAACTTATCAGCCAGTTGTTCACTCATTTTATGTACTTCTCTAGCGGTATGCTGGACATGTTGTTCAGAAGGATACTGTGAGAGAAAGCTCCAGGTTTTCACATTGTCCTTCTGCCCCCACATGCACACATATGCTTTCTTGCTTGTAAATCAGTTGTAATCCAGAGAGGGGCTCAAATGAATCCATTTTATTCCTTTGTAGTGTGGATAGTTGGTGCAGTTTCTGATCCTTAAGCACACACAGTGGATTCACGAAAGATGAAAACCTGGAGCAAAGCTGGGAATTCCCTCAGCTGGCACCAACTCCACAGGACAAGACCCATGGACTGGTGCTCAGAGTTATCAGCTGGCCATGGGCATGTTATTTTATGCCCTGTCCCTATGTCCTGGTTTCAGTTAGGACAGAGTTAATTTCCCTCCTAGTAGCTGGTAGGGTGCTATGTTTTGGATTAGGATGAGAAGAGTGCTGATAACATGCTGATGTTTTAACTGTTACAGAACAGTGCTTACACCAAGCCAAGGACTTTTTGGCTTCTTGCTCTGTCCTGCCAGCAGGCAGGCTGGGGGCGCAGCAAGAGCTGGGAGGGGACAGACCCAGGACAGCTGACCCAAACTGGCCAAAGGGGTATTCCATACCATCTGACCTCATGCTGAACAATATATAGCAGTGGCTAGCCAGGGTGGGGGGCCGGCTGCTTAGGGATGGGCTGGGCATCGGTCAGTGGGTGGTGAGCAATTGCATTGTGCATCACTTGTTTTGTATACATTATTATTAATAGTACTATTATTATTTATTATTATTATTTTCCTGTCTTAATTAACTGTCTTTTCCTCAACCCACAGGCTTCACTTTCCCGTTTCTCTCCCCCATTCCAGAGGGAGGGGGGAGGGGAAGCGAATGGCTGTGTGGTGCTTAGCTGCTGACTGGGTTAAACCACAACATCCTACTCTCCCCAACCTTAAAGCCAGAAGAGCTCACAAATGACTGTCCATCCTGCAGAGGTATTTGGAGTGTTAAATAGTTCATATCTTTTCAGGTCAAGATTTCTAACTGATACTATTTTTTAAAGATGACCTGGTCCAAAATAGTCTCAAAATAAGGCTCTAAATTTCAGAAATGTAGTATATTTGACAGTGATTGTGGTGAAATAAATTGCTCTATGTTCATGACTAGAAGCTTGGACTTGATTGGAAACAACATCTACTGTTCCTAATCATTTTAGCTTACAGGGATAATATTTACTGTCAGTGTTTGCCCTCTGTTTCTCAAGTTGTTTAGAAGTATGAAAGAAAAGTAGAAAAAATATCCTACATGAGCTTCTGAACAGAAAAATATAAGCCTCCTTAAAATGGATTAGCGTAAACTATTTAAAATTTCAGAAAAATACAAAGATTGTAGCATGCCATCCAAAAGAGTGGAATTATTATCAATACTTTCCACCCAGTTTTGAAAAACATGCTTCATTATATGCTGTCTACTGATGCCCAAAACATCCATCTTTAAAAGTGAACTTTTCATTCTCTCACAAGCACAATGATCAGAATCACCCAGCACCTTTTTTTTTTCCCCCATATTCTTTCTTACTACATCCAAACCAAATAAAGATATTAATGAGGATTAAGTCCAAGTCAAGCTAAAACATCAATTGTTTCTTCTTAACAATGTGTGGTTGGATTAATTTGGGAGAGGATTGTCTTTTTCATTCTTATTATATTGTTTATCACCTAATTGAGCCATGCACAAACTTGTGGGCAGAGATCAAGAATTAAAACATAATCCTCAATGTGCCTGAGAAATTGAAGACTGCAAGATTGTTCCTCTTTTTGATGCAAACCCTACTATAAGACTCATGATCAAGTGTCTGGAAATACTAGCTTTTGACAGTGAGATAAAGATATTTTTATTTTAAGGACTGAAAGAGATAATTATTAATTAATAGTTTGCTTAGCAGCAAAGAAGATCTACCTGACTTATTGGATGTCAGAACAAGCTGTTTATACTCACAGAGTAAGGGGAGTATGGAGCTCACATCTTGCAATTCCAACTACTGCATTTACTTTGGTGAAAGATGTGTTTCAGGAGAAAAAGTAGCCCTGGTGTGTGGAGACAGTTCAGCAAATGTCTCTTTGAGAAGAGTGGAGATGAACAAAAAGAATGGACAGGCCTTAAATGTCTGGTTCGTGCCTGTGTTATCATATTTGAGTGCATTTCTGTTATAAATGTAAGCATCTCATAAAGTAGAACAATTGCACTGAATGTAAAAATCAGTCAAGTAGCCAATTCTAAGCAGTGCTGGAGCCACCTTAATCCAGGACAATAATCTGCACCTTTAGAGTGAAAAAATCAGAGCCTAAAAAAGAAGGGATTTTTTTCTTAAAATGCTATCTCTTGTCAATGGCTGTCCTTAGTCTTTTCTATATACTTCCTGACGAGCAGGAATAGCAGAGGGGCAGGAGATCAGCTGGAGTGACCAGCAGAAGAGGAGCACCTATGTCAGGTGGGCTGGGGCTGACGCCCTACGTGGGGACAGTGCCCTGGGATTTAGCACCCTCAAGCTGCGGGTCAGATGTTCCCACAGAAGGGGAAGTAGACAGCTGTGCTAGCTGGTACTCAGCAGAAAATCAGAGAGGGATGTTCACACATTTATTGTTATACTTTGGGAAAGGAGCAGTTGGTATTGCCTGTTTTTCATAGAATCATATAGAATCATATTTTCTTACTGTTGTCCTTTTCTGTTGTTTCTTAAAGCATCCTAGCATCCTTTGTACAGCTGCCCAATACATCCTTTGCAAGTGAGAAAGATTAGCTCATCTGAGTGCCAGTTTAATTTTTCCACGTTTCTGGGAAGATGCTAGAACCAATGCTTATTAGTGACTCCTAACATTTGAATTCATCTCCTGTTGTTGCCAGCCAGGGATCAACAGAAAAATTTCACAATGAAATTACTCATTTGAAAGGGATTTAAGTTCCTAAATACCTTTTCCAGGCTTTAGTTCCTCTGTCTCAACTTCCTATTTGCAAACAGGCATTCCCATCTCTAATGAGTTACAAATCTGTGATAAGTTATGAAACATTCTATTACTGTGAAGGGAGGTAGCATATAAATACAATGTGTAGCAGAGGTCTGAGAGACAAAAGATTCTCAACTTGTGTCTTTATCTACTTCTTCCTTACATGTGGATCCTACTTTAAATAAAAATGGAAACAGAAAAAGTATCATGTCTGGACAGTTTGTTGTGTTGTTAAAGTTACTACATTTTTTTTTTTCAATTAGCATTTTACAGATTTTATGGAAAAAGTAAAGTCTTTGTCATCTCCATGGTTCTAAGAATAACTTAGTGATTTAACTCCTTGGGAATATCTTTTATTTTTCATCTGCTCGTTTTGTTAGTCCTACTTTATTTTATGAGAGAGAGCTTTCAAAAATATTCCAAGAAATGAAGCAATAAAGGACAAATGGCTGAGCTTTTGGAATGTAGCAATGTATTTCTTTGGGAATCCTTGAAGCAGATGAAGTGACAGACAAATGTTTCACTCTAGCTTCAGCCTGGGGAACTTGTAGTTTCAGAGCAGCTGGAGCATTGGCATAAGCTCCTATGTTATGTTTTTCCTTTAATCCATTCATAATTCCCTCAAATTTATTCCATTCTTTGGCTTAAAATGAAAAAATAGTGAATCCATTAAGCACCTAGAAAAATATAAAGCTCTTGTCTCATGCGAACCTCTATTCACATTCACAAAACTACACAAATTTATTCCAACTAAGAATGTAGCCCTTAAACCTATGTCCACCTACTAAAATGGAATAACCAAGAATTATTTGTCGCCTAATGTTCAGATGGACTTAAGTGCAAATCCTTTTTTCTTTTTATTTTTAAGATCCAGCCAGCAGTCTCTGTCCTTCCAAGCTTTAAGCTTGTCTTGTCTTGGTGGATTATAGTTGATGAGGATGTTAGTTTTCCAGCTGGGAGGCGTGTTCCATGTTCTCTTCCTAAATATTTTCCATGTTTTTGTTGTGTGCTGTATACTCATTTTGTCCAAGGAAAAATAGCTTGAAACAGTGAAGTAATGCAACCTGTAAAAGGCTAGATTAGTTTCAGGGAATTCTTACCCATACTGTGTATTTCAGGTGAGAATCTTATCCTGAATGAAGGAACAATCCTGATTCCAGTATTTTGCTCTTCATACTTGCATGTTCCCCATTGCCAGTTGAGAATCAAGTAGAAAGCCACAACTTTACAGGAAACTAGAAGCTTGCCTTAAAAAAAAAAAAAAAAAAAAAAAAAAAAGTGGGACCTGTTTTCCTCTGTTGTTTTTGTCTGTTTCCTCCCGCTGTTCCTCTAAAGTCTGGATCATTTTGTGGCACAGAGATAAACAACATGCTTAAAAACAGCTGATGCACTGGGAATTAAAGACAAAAACTATGAAACACCTTTGCCAGTTGGCCTTCGAAGTCATGTATGCCCAATGGGTGTATGTGAGGGAGAAAAAATGATAATAAGATGTGGAAGAGAGAAGATCCATGGCAAAATAATGATGGAACATATCACAAGTGGAAGAAAAGTGTTTTGTAAGAGAAAGGGACAGAGACCTTTGCTTTCATTCCTCTTTTTCCTAATCGGGGGAGTATGTCCTCCAAATTTTCTGGGCACCACAGGTTTTTTCCATTCCAAGGCCAAAAAAGATTATTGCAGTAAATCAGTCTGTTTTCCTTTGTAGCATTAGCCACAAAACTTCCCAGAATTAAGCCTCGATCAAAACCATGTGTGGGGGAGAGGGCAAAAGGAGCCAGGCAGTGAAAAATCAGCTGTTTCTTCTTGGACAAACGTGCACACTTCATGCAGTTGCCACATACTAATGCTTGAACTCTGCACAGCAGTGGAGACCTGGCAGGGGATGTGCTACTTGGTCAGGACAGTGACAGTGTGCTGAGGCAGTAAGATGGGAGGTGGCAAGCTAAGAACTGAGGCTAAGTTGTCCCTTCTTTTGTATGTGTGTGTGCCAAGGTCTTTTTACTTTCCCTTAACAAACTGAAGGCATAAATTACGTCACTGTATGCATAAAACCATGCTGTGCTGAGATGGTGAAGGTTGAGTGCAATTCTGGGCCAACCCAACTGAAACAAGCAGCAGAACTGCAATAAATACGGAGAAATATAACAAGGGTTATCAGAGGTATGAAATGTCTCCAACACAGGAAGAGTAAATAGACTATGGCTTTTCAGATTTGAACAAAGAGATGATGTGAAGAAGCAGTTCTGTGAATTCATGTATGTGCAGAGAAAATTATTTGTGGATATCTCTCATCTACCTACATAGTTTAATATTCCTCCAAAAAGTGAAATTATAATACAGTAGCTTTAGACAAAAGTGAAGAGTGTCTTTTTTTATTTTTTTCCCCCACAAAACTTACTGTAGCATTGACATATCTTGTTGCTACAAGACACATTGGAGTCCAAAGCTGTAAATGATTTTTTTAAAACATATTTTTAAAGTCCTTGAAATGTAGGTCTGCTAGTGATTACCAACTGATAAGGAACAGAATACTATCTATAGGTGCTACCTAAATCACTAGTAGGGTGTCATGGGCACAGCTATTTTGTTAGGTGTTATATTTCACATGTTGTTCTCCTAAACTTCCATCATTTGTACTTTTGAAACAGGACACTAGTTTTAGATGGACCTTTTGGCTGAGCCACTATGCTGGATTGTATGTTCCAAGACTTCATGGAATAATTCAATTTTCTAGCCTTTCTACTATTTGTCCACCAAGAAAGAGAGGTGAATTCTACTACTTTTATGTAAATAAGGCTGACAATAATAAGTTTTTCTCTCCATTTCTGTTTCCTTTCACTGCATCTGTACAGTTTACTACAAAATAGTACCAAGGCACATAGACTTGATTCCAAGTAATTGAATCAAACTTGTCAGTCACCGTGTCTTGCTAAATACCTTGTTTGGAGCAGATTTTGTAGAATTAGGAGCATACTGGCAATTTGTTTTCAAAGAAGGGATTTTTCAGCTTTCATAGGAAAACTTCACAAATCTTTCTTTTGGTTGCTTGAAAAAATAAAGCTAAGAGAGGACAGGTTTCAGTCCTGGGAAAGCACTATAAACTGTTGAATTTGCAGGGTATTTTGAGAATGTGCAAGCAAATTTTAAGTGAGGATTAAAATACGGACAGCCTGAGTAGGTCAGAGGTACATCTGTCTGGTTGCAGACATGAGCTGCATCTTCTCTTAGGTCATGACAACAATGTTGAATCCTGTTTTCATATCTATCTGAAGTGATGCCATAAGAAATCCAGCTGAGAGTCATCCTGATGTAGTAAGTTCTTCTGAATTTGAGGAGAATTTGGGCCACCAGGTGAACATCATCATTTGGCACTCAGCAGCCTGTCCAGCTCTACTCCTCCTACTTGAGACTAAAACAGTACTACTGCTACCCTTGTTGCAGCTCTTCCTTTAAAGTTCACAAAGCACATGCCTGGGAAGCATACAAAAATTGTAGGCATGGACTTATATCAATTTGTATGAACAAAATCTGCAGTGAGGTTGCAGTTTCTCTGGCAAAACTTAGTGTGCAGAGTGAGAAAATGTAATGTGGAGGTGAGTGCAATGCCAGCAGCTCATGCAAATTAAACATTCAGTCCCTTTTATTTCACTTGTGTCAGTGATTTCCTCAGCCAGGCTTCAGTGGTTTTAAAAGTGCAAACCTGCTGCTTTCTTCATCACTTGGAGGGCCACTGGGACCTGCACTCTGCGTGCTCTATGGGAGTCAGCAGCTGCTTAAATCAGAGAAGGCATGTGGCTGATTGAATCACCTGTCACATTGATTTATGGAGCTAGAAGGTCATTCCTTCGTGACTTGTGATTTTTCTTCAGATGAAAAATATAAAAGAAGAAATTGCAGATGATCTCTTTATTAAGAAAAATGTAAAAATAATGAATAAAGACATATGTATATATATACATATATATATTATTATTTTTGGATAATTCCAGTGGGGGGAGAAAACCTTTCTCCCTTAATGGCATCCATAGAAGAAAGAAAGAGAGAAAGAGAGAAAGAGAGAAAGAGAGAAAGGAAGGAAGGAAGGAAGGAAGGAAGGAAGGAAGGAAGGAAGGAAGGAAGGAAGGAAGGAAGGAAGGAAGGAAGGAAGGAAGGAAGAAAGGGAGGGAGGAAGGAAGGAAGGAAGGAAGGAAGGAAGGAAGGAAGGAAGGAAGG
>CM021732.1:57683272-57714165 GCA_011075105.1 Heteronetta atricapilla
AGGAAGGAAGGAAGGAAGGAAGGAAGGAAGGAAGGAAGGAAGGAAGGGAGGGAGGGAGGGAGGGAGGGAGGGAGGGAGGAAGGAAGGAAGGAAGGAAGGAAGGAAGGGAGGGAGGGAGGGAGGGAGGAGTAAAGAAAGAGGAATTTGTTACATAAGAATACAGAAGGCACACCTGAGGTGCTGCCACAAGAGACCTATCATATTTTAATTAGGAATAATTTCTTTGTCCAGAAGAATTCAACTTTTTAAGCTTTTAACTGAAAAAAAAAAATAGGATGAAAGACTAACTAAAACATATTTTCATTTATCTTCATTACTCTAGCTTAAGTTATGTCTGGAGAAGTTTTTTTTTTTGTTGTTGTTTTTTTCTGGCACGGTAAAAGTCACATGCAAGAGTAAAACTTGGCCTATTTGCTTAATTCTTTAAAAAGACTTTTCCTCATGCTTTTCATTCCTTTCACCCATCACTCCTGAGTAGGAATGTTGTTGATCTCATGGATAAGACTGAAAGCAAAACTCCATGAATACCCATGGGTGCTTACTTTCAGTCCTGATCTCCAGGTGCCACATGTATCAAATACTGTTTTTATTTTTGAAGTAAAAACCTTTTCAATAGCGAGGCTGCTAGTCACTGAGTAACACAGATACCATGGCAATGCCAAGGCTGTTACCCATCAGGAATTCTTAGAATAACCAGAAATGCCCCATGGGAGACTTAGAGCTACAATAAGTTGTTTAAAGCTCAGATTTCAAAACAGATTTCAGAAATTCAAATCACAGTCTGCAATTCTTGTACGAAGTCTGTTTTTATCCTTTTTCACCTTGCTAATGAATCAAACATCGTTTTCTTGTCACACTCCAGGAAACTTTGTTCCACTGGCCTGTGCAATTTGTGCCTTAGCAGCTGATCTTGCTTTCAGTTCTGGCAAAGGAAGGCAGTGGATCCACAGGGAAGAATTGCAGGCAATACAGAATTTATAGAACTGCTCACAGCTCTGCCACAAATCTCTGACGGTTTGAATTAAAAATAAAGGGCTAATCAATTGTATAGGTTTACGTAGTTAATATACATTTATTTCTTTGCCATTTTTCAGTGATAAGTCAAAGCTGATCTAAAAATGCATCCTTTCAAAGGTGTTGGTTGTGAAACCCTAGTGATAGCTCTGAATGTCAGACTCTGGGACTGCAAATTCAGACAAGGTGGATGAGCTGACTTACTGCATATAATAATTTTTACTTTTAGAGACAACCTAAATCAATGTTTTCCATTTCTGCTTTCCAGAAATGTTCATCAAAGCTTTTCCGTTGTTTTATGCCCTTCTGAAATTCTGGGCTCCAGAAAAGATGAGAAACAGAAGTGCAGTAATTCTGTGAAAGAAATGGTTGTTCCAGCATTTCTGGCTTCTCTGGAAGGAAACAAGTAGTGTTATATTTCCATATAAAAGAATAAGCATACGCTTCCAGTTGCAGTGACCTTTTAGATTAAGTGAACAAGACAAGAGAAAAAATAAATGTCTTCGTGAGAGCAAGAATGGTGTTGGCCTGATTGTTGCTTTCTGGAACCCTGCTAAATAATTTATGCTTGCATGAAGTAGATGTACAGTGCTACCAGATTGCAGTGGCACATTCATGCTCACTGCACAGCAGTTCAAGTGTCAACGCAAGGAAACAAACTGAGGGGGTAGATGGAAGGCAGTGGAGGAAGGGGGGAAAAAAGAGGAAGGATAGATCTTTTTTTGTGATAGTGAGCACATCACCAAATGGCTGCCCCTTGAAGGCAGTGAATCTGTACACACATAGGGATTCAGGAAAGCAACTTTAGGTTGCATCATGCCTCTTACATTCCCTATAAATAGTGATAACTTCATAAAGACTGCTTTCTTGGAAAGCTTGTAGCCCATTTGCTGCAGACCCAAGTGATCTGGATAGATTGGTTAGAGCTAAACTTCCAGAATGAAGTAAGTTACCACTTCAGATTTTAGATATAACTGTTACTATGTTTTTAAGACCTTTTGCCTTCTTTCTTCTGACATGTAAGATGTAGCAAGTGACTTCTAGGAGGAAGGGAAGGCTCTTCTTTCCATATCTGCCTGTAGGAGAAACACACAAGGATCCACTGTGGTGGAAGGTCCACCAGTTGGACCTGCCATCAGGAGCATGTACCAAGTCTTCAAGCAAAATTTCTCCTAGGGCAAGGTGCTGCTAGAAGACATGTTCTCTTCCATTATGGGCAGTCCCAGAATCTCACTTGAAGCTGCTATTGCCAGGGGTGTCTGGTCAACAGGCGACTGCTCAGCCAGCTCTGATATGAGGGATCTCAAAGCTGAAGAGAGACTAAAATTTTATCACACTATAGAAGTTGACTAATAAAATGGATGAAACTATTGCTCAGCATTCAGCAGATTCTCAGTTTCATCTATTCCTTTCCAAAATACATATGTCTTTGACGAGAGGAAAACAAGGAAATGAAGTTTCCCTTGTTTTTGGAGCAAAATCCAAACATTAAATGGTATCAGAATCCTTTTTTTTTAAAAAAAAAACAAACAAGCAAAGAAACAAACAGACATGCACGCATAGTATATTTATATTGATACCTCTTCTTCCAGTTGTTACAATTATTTTTGTCTTTTCTCCCACAGTTTTACTGTATAGTCAGTAGCCAGCAACAGCTATTAAGCAGCCTGCAGCAGTATCTGTAGAAGACTGCAGGTCACCTTGTTGAACCTCAGACCTTTTACATTGATGAGAAGTTACTATTTTCTTTGTCTTGCATACAGATGTCTTGCATGCAACTCTTATTTATTTATTTATTTATTTTTAACCTGGGGTTGCTGAGGATTTTCATTCAGGGCTGGAATGCCAATCATGCAGATCATGTCCAGGACTTCAGCTCCTCCCAAGAATGGCTTTTACATTTCAGCAGTGGGTGAAAGCAGAGGAGATTTGCTGCCTCTCTGAGGAAAGTCCTGAAGAGACATCCATCTACAGCAGTCTGAGTTAGGGAGAAAAAGGCATTTTTTTAAAGGCATTTAAAGTATTGGCACAGAAACCTTGCATACTGGTTACTTCTTTGTATTTTATTGTTAGCCTTTAACAGTTATAACTTCATTATGACATTTGCCATCTTCAAATATGGCTTTGTAATCAGTGACCTTACTAGAGAGCAATACTGTTTTTCCCTACATGAGAAGGTTTGAGGAGAGTTCTGTTTTCTGTCCCAGAAAAGCAGGCACATCTGCAGACCCAGAAGCATTTTAGAATTAAGGTCCTAAAACCTTTACATATGACGAGGGCTGTGTAAATCTAAGGTAGTGAAGATGCGATAAGATAGGAGGTAATCAATCCTGGAAGCAATCTGGTCCACTTCTATGCAAAGTTTGTTTTAGATTTACTGAAGGATTTGTATTGCATTGTAAAAAACTAGGGGATAAAATCACTTAACAAGTAATTCTCTAGAGAAGTGATTTCAGGCTATGTTTGGCAGAGCCCTCCTGGCTCATGGGCTACTTGTGAGGGAATCAATGACAGGTAAATAAGAAAGTAAGCTACTGTCAACAAAGTGAAATTTCCATGATCAGAAAGCTACACCACCACTTAAAAAAAAAAAAAAAAAAAAAAAAAAAAAAAAAAAAAAACGAGCCAACGAGCCAAGGAGCCAGTATCTCACAAAGCCCAAGCACAATATCTTGCTACTAGAACTGTCAAACTGGAGAAGAAATGGGATGATAGTGTACAAAAAGGGTTCCTCTTGTACCAGGATTTGGTATACCTGGATTTTATTCTTGACACTATGTAACTTTAGGCATATTGGTTTGTTTTAGCAAGCTTTGATTTCTTTCATTTGAAACAGATATGAAGGAGATGTTGAGCAAGGACTTTTGTCATCATTCGTTTCGGGAAACCATTCTTATGAAGCACTTATTCCACAGAAAGTGGGAAAAATTCATAGCTTTCTCTTAAATATTCCTTTTATAGGACATACAGGTGACTGGCAATTCTTCTTGAACCATATTGTCATTCCTACAGTAGCTGAGGCTAAGATAGTAAACTGAATTAGCAGAAATGGATTAATGTTTTGTCAAAGCGGTATCTAACATGGAATTTGCAAACTTAGTTTCTCATTGCCTGACCACTTTCCTGCAATGAGAGGCAACAGTAACCTCAAGAATGACAACTTCCATAGCGAATCTGTATTTTATAAGTCTGTAGTCATGTAACCTTCTCTGAAACAAAACAAAGCCCCACTATAGTTACAAGTGTACTTGATTCTGGTCAGAAGGGGAATACCTGTTTGTGTACAAACCGAACACTGAAGTAAGTTCATTTAGTTTTGATAAGAAACTACATTAACGTGTATTTGGGCTATCATGTACAGATATGTTGTTGTTTTTGTTATTCCTTTCCTTTAATTCTTTGATTTCTTTTTCATTTTCTTCCATTCTTGCAGTTCTGCCATTAGTGTTCAAGCAGTAATTCATGGAATTTACATGACAGTTTGTACCACCAACTGTATAGTGGACTAGTAAATAGCTCTGGAGTGAGTTTTCTACAGTGGCTGTGGAAAACATAGATCTTTGCCTTTTTTATTTTTAACAAGACACATACCTGAAAATCATAGGCATAATGCAGATTAACTGCATAATGAAGCAATTATGTTTGGATTTAGATTCTGACTTATATTTAACTGGTGTAAGGAGTGAGAAGTGAAAAAGCAATCTATATATGATCCTATTAAGATCTATCCAGAGCTTGGGGCTAGGTCATGTAGGAGTAATTCACCTATTTAGAGCTGTTTTGGGTACCTAAACAGAGATGACAGAGGTTGTATAGGAGTAGACTGCAAGGCACTGTTCTGCATTGCTGCTTTCTTCAAAGATGATTTTGCAATCACAACAAAGTTCATGTGAAATATATGGTAGCTGGTTTCTATGAGTGAAAAATTAATCTTGATTTCAGTGGATATTCCGTGCGTCAAAAACAAACAAACAAACAAAAAACAACTATATATATGTATATATATATATGTAAGGGTTAAAATAAACTGTTATTACCATGCACACTGTAAGGAACTTATTTCTAATGTAGGAAGAAGTGTCAGGTAGTTCTTAGTGCAGTGTTTTGCCAGAAAAGTTAAAGTGAATTATAGAGTCAATTACAAATTCTTTGATGGCAATGGCAGCAGGAAAGTCTGACCTGTGAGATACAATACGCCCTTTAAGCTGCAGCCAAAGATCTAATTAATAATATACCCAGCTGCCACAACCACAGTCTGCCCTTCTGGGCCGTGTAGCTTTGAAAGAAGTAACCTGGTAACATAAAAAGTCAATATGTGGTTTCTTTCACACTAACATGCATTTCTCTCCATCACAGAGCCAACTTCCAGAAAGACTAGGTATATACGAATCTTCCTCAGTGCAGGAGGTAATGTAGACATCTTCCTGAAGCCCCTTCCTAGTCAGGTTTTCTGTGATTTTCTCTGTCTTATACCATTTGTGAAGTGAGAACAATATTTTTGGATAAATAATTGCCCCAAATTCACCTTTGGAAAGTATTTGCAGGACTTAAACTTGGCAGCACAGATAAAGTCATCAATGTCTCCTACATATGCATCTTCTTGCCAATGTTTAGGTGGGATTTAGTTATCTGTAGAGTTGGCTATGAATTTCTATCCTGGTAATAGAGAATCCATGTCTTAATGTGGCATGGACTAAACATCTTACACCTAAATTATGGAAAAGATAGGATCTCTTTGAAGATGTAGTAGGCAGGAGTAGTTAATGTTTGCTTTATTATTTATTTGTTTGTGTTTTATGTCAATAACTGATATAAAATGCTACTACCATTATAGTCTCACCTATTGAAATTGCTTTACATGGTCTGGGATGAGGG
Source organism: Heteronetta atricapilla (assembly GCA_011075105.1). NCBI lineage: Eukaryota > Metazoa > Chordata > Aves > Anseriformes > Anatidae > Heteronetta > Heteronetta atricapilla. Next base: position 57,689,162 of record CM021732.1, read on the forward strand.
ATTTTTGTGTTATATTGTAGTTTGTCTGTTTTGATCCTTGACAATGGATAATTATGATGTAACAAGCCTACCATTAATAAATCCAATAGATTCTAAAATTCATCACCAAGCTCCAGGAAGACTTGGCTAATTTTAGAATGAAAGATAGGAGATGTTACATCAAAAGGGACCTTATCACACCTAGTCTGATCTTAACACTGATCCCTGCATAATTCAGCAGCAGGGAGCAGAATGTGCACCCCATGCATCTGTTCTAGCTCAAGCTGTCCAGGGAGGTACTGGAAAGGTGGTGATACTGGAGAAAACACCAAATCTTGCAGTCTAAGCCATTGCCACTGCCAGCTGTTTTCCAGGCTGAGCAGCCCTGGCAATGGCTTTGACAGCTGGCATGACAGAGAGGGCTGCATGGTGTGTGTCAGCAGTGCCAGGCTTCACTCTGGTGTTTCTGTGAAAGTTGTCAGCAAAGATAAGTTAGTCTTGAGGATATATCTGTAATGCACAATGAAGTAGAGATTCATGAATGAGTAAAACTACCCACATCATGTACCAAGATGCTACGTTAGGTCTTGGAAGCAGGATCCCATGTTAGCAGGGTACCTGGTAATTGAGTGACTGAGAGGGTTGTGCTGCTGTGAGAGCATATTTGGTTTCAATTGCCTCTGTGATTTCTACACATTGCCCTTCAGGGATGGAGCCTTGCACAGTGCTCACCACTCTGGGGCCCCAACTCCCAGTGGGCACCCAGGAGCTTTGTTGAATATTGAAAATTTGCAATCTTTTTTCCCCTACATACACATAATGCCACTCCTTCACCCACTGCTGTGGGCAGAATATCAGTCTCTCCACCTCCAGCTTCCACACAAAGGGTCTCTGACACTTCAAAAGTCTTATTCCAGCTATGTCTAGGGATGAGCCTGGGCTAAGTCTGCTTTTCTGTGCAGCACAGAGATTTGCAGGGAGAGTTTTCCAGAGAAAGTGTATCTGTTTATATATAAGAACCTGGAGTACACTTGAGTTTCAAGACAGTAATCCTAGACTTACTACTGAGGTTGGCATGCTGTTCTGTCCTTCCTGAAGTTTTTTGCAATTGACTGGTCTACTCTGAGAGCTTGAGATTTAACTCTGGAGACATTTAGGATGGCCTGTTTCATGCACAAGTGTAGATTTCACAATCTGTGTTACTTGGAGAGAGAAGGAGCTGTGATATGGGCTTCCTGTTGCAATGCCTTTTGCTGGCAGCAAAGGGAAAAGGCTGGATTCAGTTTCTACAGACCTCTAGCAAAGTACTGCCCTGGGCCGTTGCCCAGAAAACTGGCTATTTTTGAATAATAACTCCTCCTTTTGGACCAGGGATTACCGATTACGTGACAGCCTGGCTGTCTCCCTCACCCTCCCTCCCCATCCCACGCGCACGGCGTGCTGATGTCAAGCCCCACAGCCCCATCTCAGTGTAGCCCAGATTTGGCTGTGCAGCAGGAGCCCTCGCCAAGTGGCTGTTAACCCTGTGCTGTAAGGCTGCTCTCCTCCTCTCATGGCTAGCTGCTTTCCAGTTGTTTTCGAGTCATCTTTAGGGTGAAGTGGGTGTTCTATAGCCCTGGAGACCCATAGGTGCTCCTTGATGTCACTGGAAGACCAGAGCTTTGCTGCCTATCCCTCGTGCTGGGGTTTCTGTACCTCCAGGCTATAAACCTTGAAACTGTGTAGTAGGAAGATTCGGCACATTCAGGAATGGCTGGGCTTTTCACAGGTAATCTCGGCAGCTATAATTTACTCAGCTTTATGGCATGTCTCCAAGATGGTTCAGACCACTGTTTTCACCTCATCATCTCTCTTCCCCTCTACCAGCTGCCATAAGTTGCTTCCACCCTTCTTGGCTGTTGCTGCTCTCCAGATTTTGGGAGCTGGACCTCCTTGCTTACTATGCCTCAAGCCACCTTCTGCTCCTTTTCAGGTGGCTCTCCCTGGGATATTCCCTTTTTATTCCTGGGCTGCTCTTCCCTTCCCTCCTGCTTCATCCCTGGGTGCTGGAGAGTCCTCTGCATGCAGAGCGGTTTTTGCAGGCTGGGTCCAAACTGTGTCAGTGAAAGCACTGAGGCAATTTTCCCATGTAATAAATATACACCACGTGATGCCTAAATCAGATTAGAATGGTGCCCAAGGTGTGTTTTTAATAAACAGAAGAAAATTGTATCCAACCCTACCACCTTCCCCTCTGGTTATAGAGCATTTCTTTTAAGTTTGTCTTTCAAGATGGAATAAAAATGGTCTTTTGGCCTCCTGATTCTCTTTCATCAAGTAGCAAGAAAACCACTCCAGTCCTTTCAATCCCAGTGAGCCTTGGTGTGTCTAGTTGCAAATAAGGAATTTTCCTTTTTGAAAATTTAATCTGATTTCTGGCATCCAAGGGTTAAATTCAGCACCAAATCAAAGCAAAACAGACTTTTATTTAATTGCTTGGTTTAACTCTGCTGTGGGAATGGTACAATATTTGCTGTTAGTATTAGCTGAGTTATATCCCTGGAAGCACAGAACAGGTGTGTGGCAGAGTAAAAATGGCAATAAATGTCTAAAACACCTCCAGCAGAAAACTTTTATCAGATAGTTCCCCCTTTTGTCTCATTTTCTTTCTTCCGTGTTAAAACTCATCTGTTTTAAATTGACATAATTGTGTTTGTGTCATGGCAAGGATTAAAGGAAATATTTTCTTTTTTTTTTTTTTTTTTTTTTTTTTTTTTTTCCTTACCTACACAGAGGAGTTTCAAAGCCTTGGCTGTGATTGGCATCTCTGCATGTTGGGTCAGTCTGAATGACTTGGAGGGAAGGGCACGGAGCAGGACAGAGGTGACTTGCTGGCACAGGCTGGCAGCGGGGCAGTGGAAGGACTGAGTTACGACACTGCATCCTCTGCCTTCCAGTCAAAAGCACCTCCCTCCCCTTCTCTTTAACATTAATACAGATTTTTTTTTTTTTTTTCCTTCTGATCCCTTAGTCATCACTGTGGAAAAGTGGTCTAGTCTTGGAAGAAACATGCTATGCAGCACTTAGGCGTTCCTTGCTTACTATATTTTTATGCATTTTATAAAGTGTTTTTACTTTCAAGGCGTGACTTACAAAATGAAGGGTAGCTTTCTTGCGAGGAAGCCTTTGATACAGGAGCAAAGCCCATGCTTTCTACAGACTCACCTTAAATACAGTTTGGTGAGTGGGTCCATGAAGGGCTGCTTGGGGAGTGATGGCTGGGGGAGGTGATGGTGCTGGCCCAGAAGTGGACCTGATGCTTCAGGAAGCATGACCAGTGGGAAGCTTTTGGCAGCAGGCTGTCCCTTGACTTGCTTGGCCAAAGTAGGGTGGGCCTGTGGCTTTTTTGCTGGTTGTTAACTTCCCTGGGACATGTACCATCCCCCTGAGGACCGCCTGGGTGGCTTCCTCAAAGAGAAGAAAGGGGGAGGTTGGTGAGCCATCCCGCTGTCTGCCTCTACCTACTTTCAGTATCTGCTTCAGAAAAAGTTCTGGGTGGCTGTTGAACATTTTTCGTCCCCGTCCGTGCATGTAGGGATAAATAAATAAATAAATAAAGTCAGATTCCTGGAATTTCATTGAGAAAAAGAGGACTCAGAAGGAAGATAGGAGCTAAAAAAGACTTTTCCTATTGCAGGGTGCTGAGGATGACTAGTGAATGCTCTGCAGAGATGGCCTGTTGAGACACCACCCATGTGCCCTGGGCAGCTCGCTCATCTCCAAGCCCTGCCACAGGCTGCAAGAGACTCACTCCACCATAAGCCCCTTTTCTCTGTACTCTGACCATGCTGCACACCTGTCTCCTCCACTAAGCCTGGGGAAGAAGAGAGAGCCCTAGGTAGTCCCTTCCACTTTGCCATGAAGCTAGCTAAGAGTTTATGTGAGATGCGTGCAGTATAACACAGACCAGGGAAACACTCTTAATGAGCACAGGGAAAGCCCGCCCGCACATTATAGGAAGACAGAAGGGAAGGGAGGAGGGATGAGTTTGGAGCAGTCATTCAAGCTAAGGATTTCTTGGCTATTTTTCTGCTTTAATTCCTATACTTAAAAATGACTCAGTTGTTCTTCCTCATGTGATATAATGAGTCCCATGAGAAATTTCCTATGTTAACAAAACCTTAAGCTTGCATAACATCACTTTTTCAGTATGTGTTTCTCCCTGGTGAGAAACCCGAGGAGCAGAAAGGTTAAATACTGTGATTGTCAAAGGAATTGCCTTAATCAAGGAACCCACGGAAAACAGATTTTCTTGTGAAAAGCTTCTCTGGGACACAGGTCTAGGTGATAAAGGAAGGTGAAGGCTGACTCCGTGTTTTATGATGCTGAAAGTGAAGGTTGGCTCACAGAAGGAGCAGGGAGGGCTTTACCATGTGCCAGATGCTCCTACAACAGCTCTACAGTTTGCAAAGGGCCTTGTCCATGGAAGTCCTTGGGGACCGAATAGACTGGAGTGTACAGCTGCCGGTGGGACCATGTGGGTTTTGGTTGATCCTATGTGGAGCCAGGAGTTGAACCCAATGATCCTTTCGGGTCCCTTCCAACTCAGGATATTGTGTGATTCGATGGTTTGTATGCAAACTGCCACAAGCACAGTATCCTATGTCTTGGTGCTGGATAAGATGAGCACCCTTGTCTTAGATTCCCTGTCCTGGACACCAAAGAATTTTTTTTTCCCACTTAAATCCTGTCAAACAGTGGCTCCGTCTGCACAGAGCAGCGATGGTGATCTGCTTCTCTCTTCTGCAGATGGAGAAATGGCCCCTAACTACAGTAAATGATACAGGAATTACAAAGTAACTGCAAGACTAAGCAAAAATGTTTTGTTAAGGAAAAAAAAAAAAAAAAAAAAAAGCAATAAAAGGGATAGTCAGGGCTGGCAAAATTGCAGTGTGGGAAGGATAGAATATAGAATTCAAAGAGCTTTTGGTTCATTAGCACACAAACATGCTGTGACAACTCATTGTGAAACAAATGTTTTTTTCTCCATATGAAAATGCAGGTGTTTATTTAAAACAAAGGCTCAGACTGAAATTACTTTCTGTGGCTGGCTGCCTGGGTATGTGTGGCATCCTCAGTAACCACCACCTTACCTGTTCACTTGGGAGCAGGAAAATCTAATACCCTATAAATAAATAAGTGCATGACCACTCCATATTTGCACAGCATGTAGCACAACAGGAACCTGGGGCTTCTCAGGACTACTGCAGCATGAATAATAACAGGGCTGAGGGTGAGAGGATGAGTACCTTGCTGTGAGCAACCCTGGTTTGTTTTAAACTAGGCCTTTTATGGGAGATAGGTGAATCATTTATTTTTAATATCTATTTCTGAGTGCATATATTCTCCCAACTCAGTGCATCTTTTCATTGCTTTTGTTTGCAAGGGCAAAAAGTATTTGAGTATTCAGTTGCTCACAAAATGATATGCAGTATTTCTAGGAATGGTTTCACCTGAACATCATTGTAAAAGTACCCAGCCACTGATTCATAACCTGAAGCCATGAAACATGCATCCTGGGCTCTAGTTATTGTGTAAAGAAACACACAGATCAGCTTCTGCTGCATTGTATTGTAGCAACTCAGTGGGAACACTGAAGGTAGGATAGATATCAAGATTTTCTTTGTATGATGAAACTGGAAAATAAGACTGGCTTGTTAAAAAAAAAGAAAAACAAAACAAACAAACAAACAAACAAACAAACCAGAAAAAATAAGATTGAAATATGCATGTTTTTGAAACCAAATGTGTTTCTGAGGATTATCTTGATTTTATAGTTCTGAGCAGAGGAAAAAAAAATAAATTGAGATTCTTTTCTTTAACTGGGATAGTATCAATATATTTTGTTCTGATTTAGCTGCTTTTATTGATCTTATGGGGATGAATTTTATTTTTCTATATTACTAATTTACAATGGTTCATCTGTCAAATCTCTTTGAAATTCATAGCATCAGGAATACAAATTAATTCTGGCTTGTTAATTTTGCAAATCAGTTTTATCTCTTTGCCCTACTTTAAACTGGAAAAATATCAAAATATCAGTATTTTCTGGGAAATAGATATGTGCCATTTCTGACCTTTCAAGTCCCAGGACCATTATGCAAAGCCCTTAAGCGTATTTTGAAGTTCCATTCAAGTCATTGGGGATTTATGCATGTGTTTAAGAGCTTCGTTACAGAGCTATAAAGGGAAAAGAACAGCTTCAGACTGTGTCAAAAATATTACCACAGCCCCTTTTCAAGATCTTATATTATTACTGTGAGTATAATTTAGAAAATTATTGCAACTGTCTATTAATTATTTTCTTGGCATCAAGACCAGCCCTATATAGACTGGCACTTTCTCAATTATTCACTGTTACATACATATACATACATGCACGTGCATGTAGATATATGAATATGGACATATCTGTGAATACATTTAAGGTTTAAATTAGAAGGCATTTTCTTGAACAGGCTTCCAAAAGCTAGAGTAGACAGATTCAAAACAGGGCCAGATTATTTTATTAATAAGACTGTGTTATACTATTTCTCCATCTGACCCCCAAAGTATTTTTCTAACCTTTTATTGTAGGCTTCAGATCCACTGAATGACTGAATATATTTACATTCAAATGAAAATCAACAGTATAATACTATCTGCATGATACATATTTACACATTGATGGGTTTAGTCCTTCGAGAGGCTCTAACATAGGTTCAACAAAAATTCAAGATTTTGTTTCAGTAGTAAAAAGAGTGGAGACCTGCCCGAGAAGTGTGGTGCCTGAAAAGCTACAAGCTAAAAATTTGGTTAAATATTGTCATAAAAATAAAAACTTATATTATATTGACCAGAAATATTTTAAAAATCACATCCTGCAAATTATGCAAAATTTTGGTTTTGATTTTATGAAGTTGTTCATCTGTGAAGAGGAAGCATAGATGTTACGACCTAATTAACTTAGCATAAGTAGATGTAGCCTGTTTTGTGGAGGTCGTTCAGCAAGAAAATGCATTTGTTTTTACTTTGGTAGGGAAGAAAAAAGTCCTGTTTACAAATGTGTCTACTGAATTAGATATTTTCACATTGTTTGGGATTGCTGCATTAATTTATAAAGCTCCAAACTAGAAGCTGACAATAGGGTTTTCATATATTTCCTTGAAGAAAGCCAAAATACATAACGCAAATCAAAGCATCACTTCTGAGAAAATCATTAAAGACACCATTAAAAATTCATATGATAACTGCAATCACAATTTTCAGTCCTACCTAATCTTGATGGACTGGCATAGACCTAACCCTGTGAAGGAAGAATTCCTGACAGAAGATCTTCTGGACTTGTGCAATGACATATCTAAATAATCAAACCAAGGCAATACCTTAAATACATCCCTGTATTACAGCTCCAGATACATTAGGACACCATGGGGAGCAATGTCAAACAGAAAGTTTTTTCTAAACCCTGGTTGTAAGAATGATGCTGATTAACTTTGGAGCTATGTAATATAAATAATGACTGCATCACAATGAATGCCTCTATTGGTTAATGAGGGACATAATTTAGAGAATCTTTATTGTCATGCTCCACTTAATTAAAAAAATAATAATTATTAAAATGAAGCGAGGTTCTTCATTTGGTCAGAGCCCTTGAGCCTCTTAGTAAGAGCATACCCAGGCCCCAGGAAAGTACTTGCACGTGTTCATTTAAAATAATGAGGCTACTCAAGTGCTCAAGTTAAGTTAAAGATATACTTGCACTTTCAAGTGTATTATTGACTTCAGGCCATAGTAATGAAAAAAAACAGGATTTTAAGGTTACTGTAGTAAAATTAATTAAAATCTGCACAACACTGAGTGATGCCTAAATCTTTCCTTCATCCCTTAGCCTAATATTTCTGGCTATTGACTGGCTATTGGCATCGAGAACTGAATATTAAGACTATTGTAGACCAGTTCCTGTGCACACACAACACAAGAAAGGACTACATTCTTTTTCTTCCTCACATTCTTTCTATTGATAGTAGAGACACTTGCTATGATGTCTAAGCAAGCCCTCCCCCTACCCTAGTTCTGAAGGAAAAGTAGAGGACTGCTACTGAGAGTGCCACACAGACAGCCAGATTATGGTACCCAGGTAGAGACTTGCAGGATATTTTCCTATTTTAATTCAGCTTAGTTGGTTTCTGATAAGAATCCAATTTTATTTAATTTTCTGTAATCAAGCTGGAAGCCCTCCTGGCTTCACCAGTATTAAAAATATTAATTTCTTGGGGTGGTTGCAAGAAGCTTCCAAAGTCCCCTTTCCTAAGGCACAGCTGTTGAGCATGTGAGCCAGGAACCCACTAGTTTTAGCAGTTCTGGCAGTGGATGGTGACCCTCAGGCCTGTCTGCTTTGGGTCTGGCGATGTGTCTGAAGAGCAGATGCAGGCATGAGCTGACTTGAGGCAAATGGCTTCCAGGGTCTGAGGACCACTGGCTTCCAACAGACCCTCCAAGAAGCCAAGTGCAGGCCACAGTCTTTAATTTGGTAAAATTTCAATGAAAATAAAGTGTTTGTTCAAAAGCAGTGGTTCTTTTCAAGGAAATTTTGCTTCCTTGTACGATTTCCAACCTGTACCACCAAAAAGCCCAGTTATACCTTGATTTATTATAAATTCTTGGAACCCGCATCAAAAGCCTTTAAAGATGGAGCTACCATTCACTTTGAGAAGAATTTATGTTGTATAACTGATTACATAACCAAAATATAATTACTTCTTCCAAAGTATACACAACAAAATCTCAGCATTTTTTCCCTATCGGTAGTTCTTGGTTATTAGAGTTTATGCATGGATTTTCATCTATGCCAAGGATGATGTGATCGGGCCAAATGTTTTCAGACCTACCCTTTTTTGAGGAATATATAATAGCACAGTTGCATGTCTGGGTTCTGTGTCATGAAAATCAGGTGACAGGAGCATGGGAAGGTTGGTTTTTTTTTTTCCTCTCTGATGTTTCTCTGCAAGAATCTGAGTGCATAGAGATCCTTCTACGCCTTCTGAGGTAAGGGAAACTGTAAGAAACAGTATGCACAAGCACTGATTTCAAAACTGGAAAACATCTATCTCCCTCCTCCCATCCCCTCCATGATATGGAAAGGGTATGACAAGATCTTTGTGGTTCTGCTTTGAAAAATTAGTTAGTAATTCCCCCTTTCTTGACAGACCAACACCCTGACCTTTCAGTTTCATGCTTGGCTTGCTCTGAAGATAAATATGTATTTCTCCTTAACAGTCTTGTCTTCTCAGGAAGTGGTGAGAGGTCTGGGCTACAAAAATGTCACCCTTTTGGTGATTCTGAATCACACAGGGAAGGAACAACCTTCCAGGTACAGGATCACGTCATTCTCCCAAGTGCCTGCTTGGGGCGACACAACCCAGTCTGTCCAGCGCTCTTTCTCCTGCACGCCGAGTGCGTGGAGGTATTTCCACTGTTACCTGTGGCACAGGAGAGGCAGCTCACCCTGTTGTGATAAGGACCAGGCTCTTGGTAGCACAGACAAGTGACTTGGATTATTTTTTTAAGGAATAATTTGTTATTCAACCTCCTAATCTGGTCTGAGCATAAACTATTGAAGGCCAGCTGTGGAAAAGCAGGAGAGGGTTGTCTGCATATTATTTCACAGTCCTGAAAGAAACGTCTGACTAGATGTTTGTTGAGAGCTTAGCTTCAGAGTTCCTAGCTGTGCAATGTTGATCTTCTTTAAATGACAACCTTTGAATTACTTTTCACAAACTTAGCCCAAAGTTTGTTTGAAGGTAACTGGTATGTCACGTAAGGTGAGTATGCTGGAATGCAATAATGCAAGCTGTAGCTGGGGAGGCATGTTCATATCTGGGAGGCTGTGAAAACCAGACAGAATACAGACACATGTAAAGAGAATTCATTAGAAAGCCAGTGAACAAGGAGTGAACAATACCACATTGCTCATGTAGTAACTCAGGGCTTTCACTGATACTCATTATTCACTGCTGTGACTCAGAACACAGGAAGATACAGCGTCCAACAGAGGTAATGTCCCACAGTGAATGTGAACTTCTGCTTATTTCTGGACTATTTATCAGTTTATCCCTTGTCCTTTCATTGTTGAACACACTACACTTCTAGATACTCACATTCATAGCATGTGTGCAAGTAAAAAACAAAGTATATGCCTTGGTATTTCATCTAAATCATAGTAACATTAAAGCTGAGTGATGAAGTAGTTAGCAAATACAGATGTTCAAGACAAAGCTCAAATCCTAATCCAGGCCCCATACAAAAGCAGAGGTGTTCAGACCACCCAAATTTCACCACCCAACTTGGTTGGTTAAGCTAGCCAGCTAGGCTCTCCAGGTTCCCTCTGGAGTCAATGGAAAAACTGAGGGAGAGGGAGAGTCTTGCTTCCAGGAGCAATTCAGTAAGTCTATATTAGGCTCCTGTTCTGAATTGCCTCTAGGAGAGCTTCTTTATTAAGGGAGTTTAAGGAGGCAAACCAGGTAACTTAACCAGCCAAGCTGGGTGCCTGAATTGAGTAATCTGAAAATTGCTCTTGTGCTGTAGAAAACAATAGCATGTACCTTTATGTCAGCACACAGCGTCCTGTGAAGCCACAGAAAAAGTCCTGCTTCCCTCCAGTTTGTGTGCACTCCCCAGCTTTCCAGAATTTTTTGTCCCTGGTTCCCCTACACCCCACAAGACCCAGCAGTCATCAGACTAGCAGCCTGGAGGTACCATTCACACTGCATATGTGCTGTCTGGTGGTAGGGTAAGGGCTTTATTCCACTCCTTTCCTATATGTCTTTCTACAGAATGGTATCCTGCTATCCTGAAATATCTGTGATTGTTTGGCAACACAGAGTTGTTTGGAAATCTCCTGATCAGACAGGAGTCTGCTGGAAAATGGGGATTCGGTGGAACTGAACGGCTCTGTTGAAATATGTCAATTTTGTCAGTGTTTTTAAAGGAAACCAGGCAAAGTGGCTAGCTGCCTGGCTTACTGGCAGGTCAGCCAGCAGGCAGGCAGGTCCTGAAAGATTTTTTGTTTCACCAGAACTGCCACGATGCCAGCTTGTCGCTGTGACACTGAACATACAGGATTAGAAACTTCTCAGACTTCATCACACAGTGCAAAGCCTTTTTCTGGTCAGCTCTAAGCTACCTACAGGGGCTTTTTTGCTCCTCCCCCCTGCACTCTCTTCTCTCTTGCTACTTTGCTTACTGGAAAACCAGTTCATCTGAGGATCCATTGTTATGGTTTGTTTTGTTTTCCCTCCCCCTTCTTCTAGTGCCTCAATTATTTCCGATCTGCATGTTTATTGTTTGGAAGTGAACTCACTTTCCTGCTCTTTCACCCGACATTTCCTTCCAGAAGGACTATCTTTCTGGCACTTGGAGAATGTGATTTCAGCTTTGCCAACAGATGAGCTGCAGGCAGCTGTTGCTAACTCCACAGTTCCCAGCTTTGCAGTACATACTCAGACACAGCAAGGAGGGAAGGAATCAAGCATAGTTTGGATATCTTTTTATACCCCAAGAATCTTTTTTTTAAGGGACTTTACATAAGATTGAATCAGGTTAACAAGAAAGCAGTAGACCAGGACAGGTTGAAGAGTGGTTGAAGAAGTTGGCCAGAGAACCAAGCCAGAGAACCAAGAGAAGCAGAGAACCAGACACATCCAGCTGGAAATGGACACCTGGCCATCTGGGCTGTGAAAACAGTCAGCATGGTATGAGAACAACATTCTCGTCCTGCTGGCTGCTGGCTATGGAGTTGGTGTGCCTCAGCCACCATAGCATGATGGAGCTGCAGGGCTCCAGCAGGGTTTTGTCCTGGGCCAGCATGACTCTGTTGACAGCCAGGGCAACCCATTATGTATTGAACTACAGCTTCCCATGTAGCCTGGGAGAGGCTTTGCTGGCCAGGATGCCTGTATTTTTCTTGAAATCTTCACAAAATGCGTCACTCTGACAGAACTCTCCAGAGATGAGAGCAGGAGATGTGGTGTGACATTTAGGCCAAAGTATACAAAAGCCTGATTAGATACGATTTCAGTGGAACATAATCAACCTTCCGTATCTGAAGGAAGGCAAACTATTCATAGAATCATAGAATCATAGAATCATAGAATATCCTGAGTTGGAAGGGACCCTTAAGGATCATCAAGTCCAACTCTTGACACCGCACAGGTCTACCCTTTTGCCAGGCAGATCGTCTGCTGGCTATTGTAAAATACAAGGAGTACCACCTCTATTAGGAGGATCACATTTTGTATTTGGGGGACCAAATGCCAAACACCCTGCTCCTGTTCTGTCTCTCACCTTTGCCTTATTCATCTTGCAATGAAATGATGTAAATGTGTGCGGGAAAAGTGTTGGCAGCTGTGTATCAGTTATGCCTATCTCAACATGCAATGTTATTATCTACAATCCATTATTTTTTTATTCTTTTCTCTCTGCCAGGAGTTAAAGGAAAGAAAATCAATTCCATTCTGAATAACAGGAAACCCCAATTTAGTGGAGATCTCATCAGTTCACCCAGGCACACAGTGTTAGAAAATTATATAGGGAAAGGTGTCCATAATAAATCACCTTAGGCTTTTGTGACTATGGTGCATTTATAATTATGACAATGATATTACATACATGCAGAGTACCTTTCATCCAGTAGGCTCCCACACTTTTCAAAAAAAAGTATATATATATATACCATAAATATATGTATATAATTATATATATGTAACTTATAATGTCATGCCTGTGTAACACTAAAATACATTATTTTAAAGCAGCTTTGACTTAGAAGCCTCAAAAGTACTAATGGCTTCTTGTTAAAACTGGAGAGCTTCCAAAAAAAATCCGCTCTGATGCAAGATAAATTCTTTGCGATCCCATTCTTTCAGAGATTGAGTTTGTGAGAAACCAATTATATTCCAACCTCCATCCCAGAAAGCACTTAAGTGCACACTGTACTTGGCAAACGTGCATCACCCATTTGAATGCAACATGTTAGCTGAAGTTAAGCGTGTGTGTAAAAGTTCCCTGGACTAAAACAAGGAAGCTTCATTTCTTGGAGATTCAAACTCTCAGCAAAGAGGGAGGAGAGGCAGGGAGTCTGTTCATTGGTTCTCAGATTTAAACCTATTGGTTGTTGCTACAACTAAAGAAAAATGCAACAAATCTTGGCAAGAAAATTGGAGTGCTGTGCTAGCTGGAAATACTTGCATTTTTATCCTGAAAACAAATATTCTGAATGCATTAATGCTTTTGTGTGTCATCCTGCTTATGTGATGTGAAATGGAGACTATGTGAGCATGTGTAGGGCGGCTTGATTTAAAACTTCAGGCTGTTTCCTGGTGTTCATCTGTTTTCTCTGGGTTTTGGTGCAATCTGACACATTCCAAAGCCAGAGGCTTGTTTTGAAGAGCCCTGAAGGTAAGGTCTTGGATAGGAATGAGTTAGTAGAACTAAATCTTAGCTGCCCTGTCCTCCCCAGCTCTGTATACACTGCAGACAGGAATGTTCAGATCACCTGAAGCACCTGCATCACGTCACCATAGGAAAGAAGTACTTCCCACCAAGGATAGGGCACTGCCTCACAGCAGCAGGCAGGAGTGTCTCTGCTCAGCTCGTAGTGAGTGGAAATACAGCCTAGTTTACCGTACACATGGTAAGAAGGGAGATGCCCTCCCAGTCTGCATCCATGCTCCAAAACCATGGTGGAATTACAACATATACAGCCATGCAGGAGCCATTGGAAATGGCTTAGGCAAAGATAAGGCTGCAGTCATGGTATGGAAGGCAGGACAGACCTTCCCAGCCACCCCAGCCCCAAAGCAGAACCTGCCCCACTGCTGGAGAGGCTGTGCTCCTTGTGCTGCTTTCATGCTTTCCTGAGATGTGAATAAAGAAGGTTTAGCCACCATTCATTTGAGCAGCTGTGTGTTTGCTCTCTTCTCATAAATAGGAATGGGAGGATTCCATTCCTATTTTTAAAGGGTGAACCCCCAGATCTTTCCACCTCTGGGACAAGGAGTTGGGAATACATCACTGAACTGAAACTGCAAGAAACATTTCAGAAGTAGTATGTCATCTCAACCTGGGGCTTGGCTGGAGCTCAGCCTAACGCCTCTGCTCCTGCCGAAGCTGTCGCGATCCTGGAGGATGCTCCTTGGCAAGATGCTGTAGCCCATCATGTGCTGGAAGAATGATCCAGCCAACTTTGCACAGCTGCTTTCAGTAAGAAACTCTTCTCTCCACAGCATCCTGCTGGTGCATTCCCACATGAAACCCAGAACATTGTCAGCCTTTCCCATTGCAGTTAGTCTTCAGGTATGCCTTTATTTAGAAATATTTGGCAATATGGTTTATTATTTCTTGAATGTAGGAATGGCTGTAACTTCACAGCTGCACATTTTTAATAGGTTTGGATTTACAGAAAGTAGTTTTATTTGGAGAGAAAAACAAAAGTAATTGGAGTTTGGCTGGGGATCTGTGTGGACTAAAGTGACTCGTATTTTCTTGTAGCACAAAGCTACCCAATGTAAACAGGATTTTAAAAAGCTCACAAGGAACACAGACATGTTCTCTCTGAAGGCTTCTCCAGCTCAGAGCTTGTAATTAAACAACAAAGGTGCACTAATAGACTTGTGTCACCCACTTAGCACACACTGATAATTCAGTCTCACCCAAATACTAATACACACAGATGTAGGAGGCTAAATTTGGAATAGCCTGACTACAGTATTTTAGAGAGCTTCACTGTCGCACGTCAAATAAACACTGTTGCCAAGATGTGAGTCAAGCATCATTTTTAGTAGGCAAGCTGGACTGATCAAATGTCTGCAAAAATCAAACTTGCATAGAATTAGTTTATGAAGCTGCATGACATTAAAACATTGAAGTGAATAATTGGCAAATGGTTAAATCATAAGCAGTGTTTCTTTGGTTCTTAGTGAGTTTGCAACTTCTGTGGCAAAACATGTGGCGATACTAAAGGCATTGGTTTTACATAACTGTTTTTAGGAAATGGAAAAAGTGGGCAGAGGGGAAAGGGGGAATGAAAAAAGAATTACAGAACATGTCCTTGAGCCTAGAACATAACATTGCATCTTGCATGGACCTGTAGGAAGTGTTAAATGATGTGTGGGCACCCCTTGGGCCTCGTTTGCAATGGGCAAACACTCTCAGAAGCATGAAGCATGCATTGAAAATTGAAGCCTGTGGCAGAACTGGATGTGTTCAACCTTGTAAGTAACATGGCCAAGGAGGATGGTCACACATCTTTACACAGAGAACTGACCCTAGTTCTTCCCTTTCAGGTAAGAGCTGTTTCATTTCCTTTAGAAACAAAGAATGGGGTAAAACAAGTCAAAAAAAGCTGCAACTGTCAGTAAAGATGTTTAAGATGAACCCTCACATGATGATAAATATACATAGAGAAGCACGTAAATAGTCTGGGCCCCAAGCTTTGCAGATATCATCTAGGCAGAGGAAAAGCTGACCCTGCAGTTACTGGCTAGCACCAAAAAAATGCATGTGTAAAAATGAATATATGCAGATGTGTATAAAGGTTTTGCTGATTGGTCAAAATTCTGATATTAAATTTGTTTCAGTATTAATCTAAATCTAAGTAGATGGCTTTGGAAGAAAAAAGAAGGGGGTTGGAATGAAAAACTAAAGCATACGTCTTCGGTGAATCCATTTCTCCAGGAAATAGTTTTAATTTGTTGTTGTAAATATTTATATATTACCATTGCTGAGCCAACGAAAACTCACAGAATTAAATCCATAGGCTTTTTTTAAGCTTTAGGTGTGGTTTATAATCTGTTCAAAAGAATGAGAACTGTAGAAACTTGTCTTGGGGCAGATACCAACATAAACATCATAACATCATGTTGATTTTGTGTCATTTATATTAAATTGTGTGAGCACTACACCTCCACTGTCAGCAAAATATCATGAAACGTACAAAAAGTTTTTCTGGAAAGAATTTTTCAGTAGCTGATGGCATGTACAGGCATTCAAAGTCTCTTATCTCTCTTTTAAATGCATTACAGTGTCCTGATTGGAAGAAGTATGTAGCAGGATGGGGGAGACCAGGTGGAGCAGAGCCCCATCTTTAGCTCAGGGAATTTTAATCCAACTCATTATATTATTTATAATTAGACCAACATCTGTAAATGTCAAAATCCTTTGAGAAAAGTAGGATCACCTGAGAAGGCAAATGAGGGTCAAGCAGCATTGTCCACATTGCAAATCCACGGGATAAACCTGTCCATGCAATAGGTCCCTCCTCATTTCCTACATGGAAAACACACTTGCTAGCAGAGCTCCAGAACCTACAAACTGATAAGTGCCTCCTCCAGCATTTGCAACAGCATGATCTACTGTTGAACTGTTAGAGACTGGACTCTGCCATCTGGAGAACTTGCGGTATGTATGTGGTATCCCTTCCCTGAGAGTTATCTTGCTTTGCTCTCAGGGCAAGAGAAACTTCTGGAGTAATTTTTGGGCTTTATATTTAACATTAAACATGGATGGTATATTTTATGTTATCTAAATCTTTTATTTATCAGTTTGAAGCACTTGCAAAATGTGTTTTCTCTTGCTTTCTGCTTTCTGGGGTAATTTAGAATATTTCCCAAAAAGCTATGCAACCTCAAGCCACCTGCCAGATTCCCATGCATTATAATATTTTCGGCCAGCTGCTGTGGTAGCTGTTCATGCCAAGGGCAAGAATTCCATTGCTCTGTTTTTAGCTTTCATGCAGTCCAAAGCCTGCTTTCAGCCTCTGTCTTACTGGGAGCATAAGGCCTGAATCAGCAAGAGTTAAAATAAAAGGTCAGACTTCTCAGAGCTGGTAACCAGTTGGTGGAGCCCAGGGATCGTGTCCTGTCTGGGGGTTACGCACAACACCTCCCCTTCCTTCACTCCGCACTGCTCCGTCCTTGTCCTTTGCTGGGGGCCTTCCAGGCAGGACAGTGAATGTATAGGTGTAGTGATCCCAGGGGAGATTTCTGGCAGAAATTACTGATATGGCTGATTGCAGGGAGCTGGTGGTGTACCTCTGGCTGGGCCATTCTTAACCCCAGCTCTGCCACACAAATGCAGCTGAACTGGGTGAGTTGGAAGTGTTTCCTGTTTCAATAGTTAATATCGGCCTTGCCACACTTTTTTTTTTTTTTTTCTTTATAATTGGATATCAAATAGGCTTTTATTAATGTTTTTCTCTGATGCCTAACATTTCTAAATAGTTTGCTCTTTTCTGGTAGCCACAGCACTTCCACGTCAGAGTATATAGAGATATTTGGGAGTAGCCTACTTCCAAATGACCATTTGTTTTGGGTGCCCAGTTCAAAACATGTGCTGCGTATGGGATTTTGATTCTTCAGAAATTCCTGACGTTCCCCTCTGGAAGTCAGATGTCTCAGATGGGACATCCAGAACATTGGCTGCTTTTCTGAAAAAGTCAGTTCACAGTGTTCCAGGAAAATATTTAATCACATGTATGTTCACAACACAGAAAAAATACCATTGTTGCCTAAAGAACTTATTTCTGCAGAGTGCTGATACAACAGCTTGTCATAATTAATGACCCCCTAGGCACTGTTAGAAAGCATTGTAAATGTGCATGTACAGAGACTTTCTTCTCAAAACGGGTTTGGATCTGAGTAAAGTCATCTCAGATTCACTGAGAGAACTCAGCGCAGTGAGTATTTTCTTTTGGATTCTGATCTCAGAAATGGTGCAATAGTCCAGAGAAAGAGAATCTGGATGGAAGAAGTAGAATAGAGAAATACCATCCTTCACTTGCAGCCCATGGAGTAGCCCTTCAAAATATGTGCGACAAGGACCTGAGTGTTCAATGCACAGTGGGGATGCTCAGCAGCACCTGGCCAGACTTTTTTTTTTTTTGTCTGAGGGGACAATGGGAGTTGTGAGGCAGAGTTGATCCAATGGCACATCCAGCTATTTCCCTGTCTATTGATTTTACAAAGCCCAAATGACCATATTTCACAGAATTCAGGGCTGTGCAACTGCTACCTATTGAGGACCATCTCAGATAACAGAGATTGGGTTTTTTGCATGACATAAAAATTTTAAATTCACTTTGACTTTGGTGAGCAATAGATTACAGCAGTGTGTGTGTAGTCATAACAAAACTACACAAAAGGAAAGCATGCCTCTGAGGTAAACGTGTTAACTGCCTGTCCCTTTTTACAGTGGTTGCTGAAAGGGGCAACTTCCTGTTTGTTGTTTGGATTTCAGTTGAATTTATATTTTTTTCTTGTTGGCTGATAGATTCAAAGACTGACTTGGGGTACTCTACTGCTGGGGAGAAGAAATGTGGGAAATGTAGCTGTGAAAGCAGGACAGGGCTCCTCTCTGTTATCCTCTCTTTCTTGTTTTTCAGGCCTTTCCATCTTGGTAGATCTCCTTCAAGGTAATCCAGATTTAGGTCTTTGTCACATCTACAGTATACATAAAGACATCCATTCTCAGGAAGAAGTGCAGGGCTAAGGAAGTTTGTAAACTTGGATGGCAAACATAAAATTGTGGTGTTTTCTTCCTTGTGGGTATGTTAATCCAAACAACCTGTTAAAGAGCTGAGCCAGTTCTCACATATTTAAGCATGTGTTTTATTTGGCTTTTGTTGTTATTTATTTATTTATTTGTTTGTAATCTCTGCAAGTCTGAACAATAGGTCCTGTTTATTCCTACCTTTTTCTTGTTTGTGCTGGCCCTGCCTTTTATCTGTGAAGCATCTCTCCCTGGTGAAGTAAGTGGTACTTCAGTGGGAATTCTCCAGCAGAAGTGCCAGGGCAAAACCAGTATGACTATTTGTCTTAATATATATATATATATATATATATATATATATTAAATGATAAAGTACAAAAAAAGAAATTCCAAATGCAGTTCTGCAGAAAATCTTTATTTCTGACCACTTCTCATATCTGGTATTTCCTTGTTTCTTTCCTTCATATGTCTCTCCCTTCCAGCTATGATTTATTAAATAAATGCCAAAGCATTTTATTTTTCTTATACAACCAAAAAAAAAAAAACAGTTATTGTTTCGTGTCATATTTTAAAGTATTATTCTTACAGGACAGGAATGGAAGACTCTCTCAGAACTGCTTGGGAAGTGGGCAACTTTTTCCATTAATTTCCACAGGCTTTGAACCAAACCCTTACTATAAGATGTCTCTTTGCTGCAGTCAAGGCTAACAGTCATAACAAATTCATAGCAAATTGGATTGGCTGTTTTGGTGAAAAGTTTTTAGTCACAAAGTATATCTGAAAGGTAGCACACCTGCTTTCATCTTCTCAACCTCCAAACTCAGAGTATGGGGTTGTCTGGTTTTGTTTTAAAAAGTGTGTGCACAAATATACATAGCTGCATTTTAACAGCGTAGAGCAAATTTTGTGTTCTGCTGCACCCTCACCTTGAGTGAGATTTCACTCTGTCAAATCATGTTTATTTCGATAGAGCTTATTGGATGATTAGCTGAAAGACATCAGTAAGGTTGAAACATTGTGGTTCTTCAACCATGTTTTTAAATGTATAAGGTAGAACCCAAAGCTTATGGAAGACATCATTAACATAGAATTATTTAGGCTGGGATGATCCTCTGGTTATCTAATAAATATATATATATATACATATATTGTTATCTAATAAATATATATATATATATACATATATATATATAATTCTGCTGTTTAATTATAAATTTGACTTCATATTATTTTCCCAAGTTCTGAAAAAAAACCTCAGATATCCCATTACTGGGATAGACCATGCAAGTTATTAAATGAAGGCATCCAAAAACTGGTTAACCAGAGCCTATTCCCACCCGTGTTTGATGACACTTCACAGAACCCATTCATGAGACATCTAAGGGTGGGAACACAATAAAAAAAGCAGTTTCTGTCTTGATGAACTGCATCAAAATGTACCTGAATGGACTGACTGTAATTCATCTTCATCAGAATGAGAGTTGGGAGTTGGGTCTTACAAGAAATTGCAAATGAAATTTGTAATTGCAAAAATTAGTAGCATTTGTGTTATTGTGTCCCACATGTGATGACATATTGCATATGATGTCCATCAAGCTTGGAAATGGACTTTTTTGGGTGTTATATAAGTTTTAGCGAGTATGAGCAAAGCCTTTTGTTGTAGTTGCTGCAGTTACACTAGTATACCTGAAAGATTTTTGACCCTTTTGTCTTCTCAAATATACTTAAAATGGTATTCAAATGTGAAGTGCAGTCCCAAATCTCAGATTTCAGTTTGAGAGCTAACTTCTGCTCACTGGCTGCCAGGATTTACTCCATTGCAGCCCAAACATTCCTGGGCAGGAAGCTTCATGTCTGCCCAGCCTGTGGTTTTTCTGATTTGTATATGAAGTACTAGAGGGACTAACTGGTTTGATGGATGAGAAGTGTCAAAGTTAGACCATATGGCCTGCTTAGTCTCTGCCTGTGTCTGCAATTGCAAGCAAAAATATGCTGCTTTTTTTTCTCCCTTTCTTTCAGGTATCCCATTACTGTGTATGCTTTTACAGAGTGTATAGTAACAGAGAGGCAGTTAAAATAAATCCATGGGGTTTAAAGTTGGCAGCTAGAGTATGCCTATACAACTCTGTATAGAGTATGTGAACTAGGCTTTTGTCTTGGACTTGATGACAAGATGTCTGTTGAGGACACAGCTCTTGTAGCCTTCCTCCCATCCCAAATTTCTTCTGATGCTCCAGTCTTAGTTCAATCAACAACAATGTCTTTGATGTTTAAAGTCAGAACTTTTTATTGTAGTTAGATCTCTCTGTCCTGTACACACAGTGAAAGACAGCCAAAGAGTATGTGAAGGAGATTATAACTAGCTGTCCAACTTCCAGTGCTGATTAACTAGTTTTCATCTTTTTGAGCTAGAGAAAGCCTTCCTGCAATACAGCAATGAACAGCCCTTCCCACCTGACCTCAGGAGAGCTGTAGTGTTAGCACATCCTCAGAGATGAAAGGACAGGCTCACTGGTAGCATACACTTTCTGCAAGAGACTGGAATCAGCAGATCTAGAAAATGAATACAAGCATATGTACACTAAGTGTGTACTTAGTCACATGGTTTGAACTTTTGGATAGACCTGTGCGGTGTCAAGAGTTGGACTTGATGATGCTTAAGGGTCCCTTCCAACTCAGGATATTCTATGATTCTATGATTCTATATCCTGATGTGTTTGTTGATATAGTTTTAAAGCTCAGAAGCAACAGAGCAATTTATACATCAGAAATTGCCAAACTCTCTCTCAGTGGCCTGCCAGTTCAGATGGAATAGTGGCACCTCCTTCTCTGTGCTGATAGCTGCACTACAGTAAGAGATGAGAAAATACATATGTGTATGTTATTTATTTTACTTTAAGTGTAAATTCTTTGATTCTTATGACAAGAACATGTAGTCCTCAAAAGCTAAGGTAATGTTCAGAGTTAATATGAAAATCTGAGGAAGGGCCCAGGGACTAAGATACAAGACATGTTGTGTGATTGAGGTTACATCTCAGACCGGAAGCAAGGGGTCATGTCAGAAGCAGCAGCTGGAGCTGTAGGGCACACCACCAGGTTGGTGCGTGCTGCCAGTGGGCAGGAAGGATCAGGGAGTCTGCTCCACTTCATGCTGTGAGAGGGAAGCTGGGAGGGGGTGTTCACCTTATCACAGGAAGGTGTTTGAATGTTATCTGTGCTCTGTTCCCCTGTCTTCTTTCACACTGGTGCACCATGCCTGTGACAGTCTCTTCCCAGCGAAGTGAGTGCCCATGCACAGAAGATATATCTGAACCTCTCCATGAGTTGACATATAAAGCCAGAACCTTTTATACAACAGAAATTCAGTAAGAATATATAGTGTTGTCTGTCACGTTCATTAGCCTTAGCTGCCTACAACCTACAGTACATTTCAATAGAGGATTGAGCTGCAAGAGAGAAATGAAGTGTGAAAGGGAATTGCAAGTGTGTACATTAACAAGAACTGGTCAAGATATGGAGCTGTTCAGGAGAATATATCTGTTTTTTTAGTTACAATTTCATACTGAATAATCTATGTTTCATGACCTTTTCTGCATACCTCAGCAATGGTTGTGAATTGGCCATGAAAAAGATAATACCTTAGTATAGTTAATGCCAGACTACAGCATTTTGCTTATGTGAGAGCAGGTATCATGCTGGGTCAAAAGGATTAATTGAGCTCTTTAGAATTCCCTTTGATCTGCATCAGAAATACCCCATATAACACCTCTGACCTGATTATATTTTAAACCTCAACTCCTCAAGCATTTGGACTCTGCACTGTTCTCCCAAAGGGCAAATGCAAGCTCAGTAATTTTGGGGGTTTTGCTTGTATCAGCTCCTTTATTTTAACACCACTCAACTATTACCTGGCCAATTTAGTTGCACTTAGTGTACCAAAAAGTTGGGATTAGCACTTAGAGAGAATGTTGTGATAACTCTATTCATCATTTTGGCACTTACCCAAAAGATACAATTAAATCTCTATTAAAACATTGGGAGTCTGGAATACTAATCTTTCATAGATCATTTCATCAACAGTCTCAAATAACTAATTGCTTGTAAAGAGGATGAGCCAAAGCTGCTGGTGGGTATTTATGCATGTGTATAAAAATGTGTATGAGATTTTTATGCTCTCACAGGTGGACTTTTTTTTTTTTTTTTTTTTTTTTGTAAAAGGTTAAACATATGGTTAAATTAATGTATGTTTACATGTTCTTAAGTGTTCTACTGAAAAAAAAAGGACAAAGTTTCAATAGAATACTTATGGTTAGGTCTAATCATTAAAAAAAAATCACTGGCTTTATAGCTCTGTAAGATTTGCAAGCAGATGTATTCAAATCAGCCAACTTCTGCTATAGCTAACTATGATTTAAATATAAGGGTAAATATAAGGGTAAAATAATTCAAAAATAGATTCAAAAATAGTTCAAAACAATGAGAAGAGAAAAGGCTTTAACAATGAAAAAAAAAAAAGATATATTCATTCAAAATTTACAGAAACAAAGGAATAGACCATAAAACATCATTCTTTACCTGTGTTCAAATTATCTGCAGTGTTTCTTATATAAGTAATTAATCTAACTTATGTTACTCTCCATCACACCAAGTAGGGACCGACCACTTCAGTACCCTTTGCTACTATGTAAGTTCACTTCACTAGTTAAAGTCCAATGTCAACAAGATCCTAACAAGACTTACTTTTCTATTTAAATGAGAGCAGATATTTCCTCTGCACTTACATGCATGTACTCATGTAACAGATATTTTCTTTGTTTTCCTTTTCACAATTCTTACTTATGCAGGACATGATCTGTGCACATAGACACATAAACTGACAGCAGTACAAAAAAAGTGCAAGCAAATGTGTAGATGATGTTTCTTGAGAATTAAACTGTTAGAGCTACAGTGTTTGGGAACCTGGCAACAATATGCAACACCACACTGGACTGTTTTTGAGACGGATGTTCTGTTCCAGAGCCTGAATATGAGATCCATGTCAACTTTGCATATACAGTTTGATTATGCTCACAAAAACAATGCAATGAAAGTATTTGTGTAATAATATGGTTGAAAACTAGTACAGTGCAATCTTTCTGTAAAGCTCTTTCCATGTGCTAGGAGTTGATACACATTCATGGGAATCAGTAGGCATCACAGCATGTAGTTTCTGAATGGAGCACTCTGTCACACAAATAAAGTCCTGGTCTTGCTATGGTCATCATTGAAGAAATGGTTCTCCTCACACAGAACAAGAAATTTGCTAGTATCACCTGCTACTTGTTACTATCCAAAGATCTTGTGCTCAGTGAAGGAAAAAACAGGAGAGCAGAAAATAAAGGAAATGTGTAAAATAATTCTTTTAAACTATTTTTAGGAAAAAAAAAAAATATGGCTAAATTGCCAACTTTGATGTCTCTTCATAAGGCAGGAATCTCCAAAGCTGTGGGAAGAGGGTATGCCCTGCAAGATGAGAAGGGGTCAGAAATGCTGGAGTTTTGTACCATCTCTGTGCAGCTGTGCATCTCTTCTTTCCAAAGGGCCTTGTAATTCTGCCAGTTTAAGAAGCCTGCAGGTGCAGATATAGAGAAATATTCACACTCCTAGACAATAGAGTGTAAGTCATTCAATGCCTTTCTGACTAAAAGCTGTCATTTTTTGTGCTCCAAGTGTGTGAACTAATGTGAGCACTGTGTTGTGTTCTACCAAAGAACGTAGTCCATCAGAAGGCGTTTGTTTCACACCCTGATGAATGGCATGAAGACATGTAGAGATATTTAAGGGTATAAGACCACTTGGGATAGTTTGGAAGTGCAGTACAGACTGAAAAGAAACAACTTTCCCTGGGGGTATTCAAGACCAAGTTGGATGGAGCCCTAAGGAACCTGATCTAGTGGGTGGCATCTCTGCCTATGGCAGGGGGGGTTGGAAATAGGTGATCTTTGAGGTCCCTTCCAACCCATGCCATTCTATAATTATATGATTCTATGAACTCCAGTGACACTTTATTCATACTGGTTTGTGTCTCCTGCCCCAAACTTTGGGGATGGTTGATTGCAGTAGTCCAAAACAGAACAAGAACTCAACAGGGCATGACTAAGGATCTAGTGGGACAAGTTTACTCCTGGCCTTTTTATACCTAACCTGAGAATCATACCAGTAGCATCCTCATCAGACCTAGCCCAAGCCACTGCATCTTAAACATGACACAAGGCAGGCTAATATATCCCTGTCTGCACATCAGAATGGAGATACAGCTTCTGTCAGCCAGATGAAAAGGTATTTAAAACAGCATTGTCTTTTCCTTTCCTTTCCTTTCCTTTCCTTTCCTTTCCTTTCCTTTCCTTTCCTTTCCTTTCCTTTCCTTTCCTTTCCTTTCCTTTCCTTTCCTTTCCTTTCCTTTCCTTTCCTTTCCTTTCCTA
>CM021732.1:57714265-57743954 GCA_011075105.1 Heteronetta atricapilla
TTTTTTTTTTTTTTTTTTTTTTTTTTTTCCTGTCTTTCAATGCACTATGCCTGTGTGCATAGTTTCCTTTATAAAGCTTATCTTGTATCCAGTATTCTAAATTTCTGATTCTTGGTTACTTCCGAACTGGAGAGCAGTCACTCTGCTGACCCCAGCACCTGAGGTGAGATTTCATCCCTTGTCTTCCCTTGTCCTCTTCTCTAAACCCGCATCTCCTCTGCTTAAAATCCTCATGTAGCTTCTTTTCATGATGTTATGGTAGCCCCTAACAGCCAGCCTGGAGCTGGGCTCCCAAGAGCTATTCTTGCAGTCCCTTTAACTCAGGAGTGGTACAGTGATCCTACAGCACAGATCTCCCTCTACAGACCCTTCCAGCCTGTCTACACCTTTGCTCCTGTTAAGGACAGCCAGTTTCACCCCTGCAATACAGTCTTCTACAGGATGCTCTTACTCCCTCCCTGATTTGTATGATAACTGGCACTAGCCATTTAATCACCTAAACTACTAAGATCACTTGTAGATATGGGGAGGGTGCTGCTTATCTGTCTCAGAAAGGTCTGTTTTTGACTCTTCTTAACGTAACCTTATCCCATATCCTAGGTTGTCTGTTTTGCACATAGAATATAAAAGATTGTGACTCTCCAAAACCCCCCCAGGTTTAGAGGGGACAAATAAGCAGTGATGTGTTTTTGAGTGACCTCTGGGATCTATCATGTTCAGGATATGTATTTCCAGTTATTGCTGATTACCCAGTTTGGTAGCTTTCATGTCCTTTCATGCTTTGCCTAAAGCATGAAGATTATTCAACTATTAGGTCATCTTGTACAACTGTTTTTCTTACTCAAGAGTCCTCTTTTCCAGAAAGGTACTTCAACCAAAATTGTAGCAGAGGTTCTTAAAGGATGACATACTCTTGATAAGCTTACAGGCAAAGCCAGTATGACCCAACACCATTTCACACATAACAAGAAAAAAAGGCAACTTTCTTTTGCAGTTGTATATGTAGTATCTTTATAGATATTTCCTAACAGATTAAATAAAAATGTTTTTTTCTCTGCCTTTTCAGTGCTTGCACTCACACAAATATTTTGTGTCATTACATTTTTTGCCAACATTGTACCAACAAAACACAGTAACACTGAAAATAAATAAATAAATAAAAGTCTATTTAGATACATGGTTTTGCCAAACACATTTCTAATATAGTAAAGACAATCTTTGTCCTGTCTAATATTACCAAAATCTTAATTCCTGCTCCAGCTTTTACATTCACAGCAATACCACTTCACCCTGTGATAGCTTTAAGATTCAAACACTGAGAGGAATCTTGAGCTAATTCTTCAGGATGTGGGAGGTACTCAGCAGGTGTCACTCCTCACTTTGTATTGATATGGTATCAAAATGCAATATGTAAACTTGTTTTCATGAGAATTTTCTTGCTGTCCTATTGATTTCAGAGGTTGGGTATGTTGTGTTTGAGCATCCATGATTTGGGGGGCAATATTAGGGCTCATGTTTTTTTTATCTCTTGATGGTTGCTCTATGGTGGCTGTGCTGTCATGAAACGAGCTGTGCAGACTGAGGTGCCTGGGAGCACTGCCTATCTCCCTATCTCCTCAGTGGCAGGAGCCCCAGTTATGCCCTGCCACTGAGGTCCAACAGACACAGGTGTCCATGCATTCTCCCCCAGCTCCCCTTTTTCTCCAGTCTACACATTGCCTTCCATGGCAAGATAACCTGGATGCACACACTGTCTTATCTTTCACCTAAAAGGCTGATCAATAACCAGTTGCTCTTTGCAGTAAACTTCTTTGCTTACCCAGAAACCAAAAGACATTTAATTTGTCACCTATGGTTTTGCCTTTGTACTGAGGATGATTTCATGTGCTGGGTGGTGATCCATCATCTTTGAATCATTCTTTCCTAACAGGTGTCATCGTCTGCAGCTCCACCCATCATCTCAGAAGTATCTTTTCCTTGGTGCAATAGACTTTGTCATACTGCCCCTGACTCTTATATCTTGACAGTAATCCTCATTTGAAATTTTGGTAAGTGATTATCTTGTGTGCTGTTCAGTTGTCTAGTTTCAGTGTATCTTATTCAAAAAATGTAAGCTCTGTTTATCATAAAGCAACCCTTAACCTGTGTTCTCCTTTGGGAATAGTTGATTTGCAAGGCCCATGGCACTTTCTTTGGAACGTATGGAGGCAATGCCGTTTATGAAACAAGACCATGAGGAAAATAAACAGTGTACAAAAGGCCGTATTTTTGGTCTAACTCTAGTTATTGCTTTAGAAAGACAGAGCTATTCACAACCAGTCAAGTATGAGGAAGTGTTACTGCTTGATGAGTTGGCAGAACTTGTATGTTCTTTTACCATTTTTGGCTGCCTATAGATAAGTTGGTTGTGCTGCAGAATGGCCATTGTAGTCTCTGACTTTGGGTGGAGAAGCCCAATAACATGAGAGACAGGATTTCCTACTGGTTAGGGAACCTTAGGGGGCGGGGGAGTGTCAGGAAAAAAAAAAAAAAAAAGAACATTTCCACAAACTGGCTTACACACCACGCCTCTGTGGCCTTTATAACATAGCCAATACCCTCGACTGGAAAGCAAAGCAGGATGAAAGGAGCTATCCTATGTGAGTACATGCAGACCTTAATCCAGTAGTATGCATCAACAGCTAGAGCAGCCAAGGGTCAATGGTCTTTGCTTTCCTTCTCTCCTCCCCCTGCAGTGAATCTAGAACCATAGCTTGGAACGTGTAATTGTCAGCGGTTGTATCCACAGCAAGTTACTGAGCACCTTAAATGAAGGGGAAGGAAAATGGTATGTACCATTAGAGGTTAATTTGGAATGTATGGTGGACCCTGTGTCTACAGTAAGGGTATACAACTTCATAAATACAGGTTATTTTGGGGTGAGTTGCTGTGCAGAGAATTCTCCCTCAACATTCGGTAGGCTTCATTGTTGTAGAAATTGGGTTAGGTTTCTTTGAACAAGGGACGTGGCAGTGGTCATGTCTCAAGATGTAATCTAAATCTTAACCCATACCTAGGTCACACCTAACTCATAGGTCCAAGAACTGTGGGGGTAAATTCTGGTTCCTACAGTTCTGTTTTGCAGTGGGGTTCTCTCTTTACTTAGATGTAAATTCCAGCTGTGTTTCCTCAGGACTGGGAGTTTAGGACACCTCTGCATAGCCAGGACATCCATACTGTAGCTGCCTTCTCAATGGGGATGCTCAAGGGCTTTTTTCCTCCGTGCCTGCTTGCCTCTTTGCCTAGATGGAGGAACTCAAAATCTTTGAGGTTGTTAGATCTGTTAAATCAGATTGGTTGGCCAGTGGGCTCAAAGATTACTTGAAGGAGACTGATTTAGTTTATGTCTACACACAAATACATACACACATGCACTATGTGTGATTACATTAACCTCATTGCCTTAGGAAACTAAGGTACAAGGTACATGAGATCAGATTAATAGGAAAAATGGTATTGCTCACACCGACAATGTGGACAGTTAGTTAGGTCTGTTTGTACAGCTGGTTGTTCACTGACATCATGAACAAATTTTATCAGCAGAGCAAAAGGGGATGAAAGAAACCCACCCTGAAAATGTACATAAGTGACTACCATATTTTTGAAGTGTGGGTAGATTTTTAATACAATATGCACATGCAGGTGAACAGAGCAGCATATATACTTATAGTTATGTTACTTGAAACGAGTAGAATCACTTTTATTCTCCTTGCAGAAATAAAGAACAATATATTTGAGGTTTGTAGTGGGGTTGTATTCCTAAACCTACCTAGCTGAGTAATGTGCTTGATCTGATGAACTGTAAATCCATCCACAATGTTTCCTTGTGGAAGAAAATGAAAAAGAATCCATTTCAACTATTGAAATCCATTTCAACTGTTGAAAGCATGACATCAAACTCTGGCCAAGCCAACTCATTCTAAGCATCCCCTTACAGATGATTATAGGCTATGTTTGGCTCTGCTCCTTGTTGCACATGGAACAAGATGCTGTGGCTGATCCTCTAACCTATATGCTGTCGTAGTGGTCACAGAGTGGTTACAAAATTTCCCACGGCTCCAGATTTGTTGTGTGGATGCTGGACAAGTGGTAAGATGCTGTTTCCAGTCGTGAAGTTTAGCCTCATGCCAAGTTTATTTTTGGGTAACTTGTTCTGTAGAGAATTCCTCACAGGCATTTGATATCCTTCGATGTAGGAATTAGGTTAGGTGTCAACTGAAATCCACAGTCCTGTTGCTGTAATTGTAAAGTGCTGAACTTAAGTTGCAGACAGGAAGAATCAGCTACATAAATTCATCTTGACACACACGATACTTGGTAGACAGTAGAATGATATTTGATAAGAGCAAGGATGGCAGCACTTAGCTCTGAATTATATCTATGGAACTATTTCCTTTGAAGTTTAAGCATTGAAAGCACTAAGTTGTGCACACCTGAGTTCATTATATTCATGTCTGCTTTCATAAATGTCTGCATTTACCTCTGCAAACTTGAGAAAGATTCTGGTAAGTGCAAAATATTGTAAAGTGAGCTTTGCATTCTCATAGTTAATGTTTTAATGTCTGTCTTCAGCTTTGTGCTTTCTAATAGAAAAAAGTTTTACTATATTTTAGGAGAAAATTTTCAAAGGCTAACTGGCAACAGATCGCACTTGTACAAAAGCTGCTCTAAACTGTATATGGCAATCTGCTAGGGATTGCTGGAACTGAGCAATGATCCAGGGATATTCCTTGAAGAACTTTTCTTGGCATGCCCTGCTCTCAGGCCCCTCTAAACCTGGTCTTCACAAAGTAGTAGTGAAAAGAAAGGTATATGGAAATCTCTTCCAACTTGTCCTTGTAGTTGTCCTACAACTAACTGAACTTTAAGGGAAAGTTAGTTTCCACTTTCTGGGAAGTAAAGCAGCCTCTGTGTGGAAGATGACCAGGAACACCCAATGTTGCACTGGAGTGCGCTGTTCCTGGCATGAATGACCGCAGTCCCTTTCTCTTCTTCCTAAGTAGATGTATTCATTAGTACCTGGTATTGCAGGCCACAGGCATTCAAAAAAGCCTCATATACAATTGATGTGATTAGTTTTTAGGAATCATGTCATCTTAATAAATATGGGTGCTGCTTTTCTGCCTTTTGGCAGTGCAAATACAGATAAATTTTTAAAGGTTTTATTTATTTATTTATTTTTATGAGAGAAAAGGGATTTACTTAATCTATTTTATTATTTTTTTGCCAGTCGTTTCAACACCAATTATTCAATTTTACCTGCAGAACCAATGAGCATGGCTTTCCTTTTTAAAATATGTGGAATGGAGTTCTCTGTTAAATACTGGTAGAGAGATTTCAAGAAAGATAACATACAACAGGTTTCACACTAGAACAATTATCATCAAAACTATCTATAAGCAAGGACTAAATGAAATACAGCAAGTCCAGTGACCAGTTACAGCACAACCCTCATGACATGCATTGGAATCAGACAGACTTCACAGAATAATTCCAGACTGCAAGACTGAAATCAAATAATTCCCTCATCAGATGAGAGCATCATAAAAACGCCCTCAGAGAAGAGTTTCAGAACCATGGAGTGCTGAACACCTCCGAAAATTTGAAGGTTGCAAGAAATACAGGAAAGTATGGAAGTATGGGAAGTATGGGGGATGCTGTAGAGTTCAAAATGCTTTTATGGAAACTTAGCATAGTCAACCAGCAAAAGTTTCATTAGGAGAATTCTGTCGTAATATACCATAGACTTGGCAAACAGACCATCTTACATCAAGACATTTTTACCTTCTGAGAATTGCTTATCTCAGTTCAATTATAGTTTTGGACTGAACACAGAATTTTTAAGTTTGTACCACTTGAATGGATTTTTTTTTTTAACACACCTACAGCTGGCAGGCACTTCCATGATGTTCAAATCCTGCCACAGAGAAGAAAGACTCTGTTGACTCCTATGGGCTCTGGTTCAGGCCCCCAAGCAGCTGGACACCTCACTTAGTTGTCTTTTCTCAAATCAGGCTTCCAGAAGAAGCCTTGATAGGTAAGTAACTCTGTCCTCCTGGAGCTGCATAGTCCAGGACAAGGCCACCAAAGCTCAACTGATATGTCCACCCCACCACAACCTCTTCAGCAAAAAGCCAAAATAAATAAATAAATAAATTCCCTAGATTGGACAAACAGGGCTATCAGCAACTCCTA
The DNA here is from genome assembly GCA_011075105.1 of Heteronetta atricapilla. Lineage (NCBI taxonomy): Eukaryota > Metazoa > Chordata > Aves > Anseriformes > Anatidae > Heteronetta > Heteronetta atricapilla. The sequence goes on from CM021732.1 coordinate 57,720,500, forward strand.
AGCAAGAATTATGCTGTTCCTGATGCCTAATTCATATGGAAATGCTTGGCTACAAATTATTGGTCTGTGTTGGTATGCAATCTCCTTTTAATCACATGACCAAGGCTGCTTTTTTTAATTCAGGCCTGGTAATAAACTATAATAATTCACTGAGAGCACGTTTCAGGTAAAGGTCTCAAATACCATGTTTAAATTTCACAAAACTCTTGTGAGGTAAGAATTTAATAACTGGCTTGCATTTTGCTCCAGGAAGGCAAGAGGCTATTTGCAAATGTAGGCCTTGGTGTTTTGTCCAGTGTGAATACAAGGTAGCTGGTGTTGAGTTGCACATGTGTATTTTGCCTGCTAGTCACAAGCTTTAGCCCTTTATGTGAGGGAGCAATTAGACTGTACCCAGCTCCACCTGGGGGAGGGTGAAGGACAAGTGGAGAGCTTGTGGGTGAGAATTAAGGGGTGGGCTGGTATGGGAGACACGGTGGTAGGGGTCTACTACAGGTAACCAGATCAGGAGGAGGAGGTCGATGAGGCCTTCAATGAGCAGCTGCTAGTAGCCTCACAATCACGAGCGCTGGTCCTCATGGGGGACTTCAATTACCCAGACATCTGCTGGGTAAGCAACTTGGCCAAGCATGCACAGTCCAAACAGTTCCTACAATGTGTTGAAGACAATTTTCTGACACAGGTGGTGGAGGAGCCAATGAGGTGGGGGGTGCTCCTGGACCTTGTTCTTACCAACAGGGATGGCCTTGTTAAGGGTGTGAAGGTTGGGGGCAGCTTGGGATGCAGCGACCATGAGATGGTGGAGTTCCAGATTGAACTAGGCAGAGGAAGTAAGGCTAAAAGCAGGATTGCTACCCTGGACTTTCAAAGAGCCAACTTTGACCTCTTCCGGGACCTGCTGGGGAGCATCTCATGGGCTAGGTTTCTTGAAGGCAAGGGGGCTTGTGAGAGCTGGGCTACATTTAAGCAGCACTTCTTCCATGCTCAGGATCGGTGCATCCCGAAGAATAGGAAATCAGGGAAGGGGGGCAGGAAACCTGCGTGGATGAGAAAGGAGCTCATTGATAAGATCAAAAGGAAGAGGAGGGTCTATGAAATGTGGAAAAATGTCCTCTTGGGAGGAGTAGAGATGTGATGTCAGGGCCTGCAGGGATGCGACAAGGAAGGCTAAAGCCCACCTAGAGATGAGGCTTGCTAAAGAGATAAAGGATAATAAGAAGGGATTTTTCAAGTATGTAAACAGCAAAAGGAAGACTAGGGATAATGTGGGTCCCTTGCTGAACGAGGGGAGGGGGGGGTCCTGGTCACGGAAGACACCGAGAAGGCGGAAATACTGAATGCTTTATTTGCTTCAGTCTTTGCTTCAAGAGCACCCCCCTGGGACTCCTTGCCCCTGGCAAGAGGACAAAGGGTCTGGGAAATGGAGGGCTCCCCCCTGGTAGACATGAGAGTGGTTTGGGAGCATCGGAGTGGGCTCAACGCACACAAATCCATGGGTCCTGATGGGATGCATCCACGTGTGCTAAGGGAGCTGGCAGATGTGGTCGCCGAGCCTCTCTCTATCATCTTTGAAAGGTCCTGGAGATTGGGTGAGGTGCCTGAAGACTGGAGGATAGCCAATGTGACTCCGGTCTTCAAAAAGGGCTGGAAGGAGGATCCAGGAAACTATAGGCCAGTAAGTCTCACCTCTGTCCCTGGAAAGGTGTTGGAACAGCTTGTTCTGGATGCCATCTCCAACCAATTGGAAGAGAAGAATGTTATGAGGAGTAGTCAGCATGGATTCACCAAGGGGAAGTCGTGCTTGACCAACCTCGTTGCCTTCTGTGGTGGCATCACCAGCTGGGTAGCCCTGGTCAGGCCTCACCTGGAGTACTGTGTCCAGTTCTAGGCTCCCCAGTATAAAAAAGACAGGGATCTCCTGGAAAGAGTGCAATGGAGGGCCACAAAGATGATACGGGGCCTGGAGCATCTTTCCTATGAGGACAGGCTGAGAGACCTGGGTCTGTTCAGCCTGGAGAAAAGAAGATTGAAAGGGGATCTTATCAATGTCTATAAATATCTGAGGGGTGGGAGACAGAAAGATGTAGCTAACCTCTTCTCAGTGGCTTGTGGGGATAGGACAAGGGGCAACGGCCACAAAACAGAACACAGGAAGTTCCGCACTGACAATCGAAAGAACTTCACAGTGAGGGAGACGGAGCACTGGAACAGGCTGCCTAGAGAGGTTGTGGAGTCTCCTTCTCTGGAGATATTCAAGGCCTGTCTGGCCACCTACCTGGGCAGCCTGCTCTGAGGATCCTGCTTTGCAGGGGGGTTGCACCTGATGATCTTTTGAGGTCCCTTCCAACCCCTATAGTTCTGTGATTCTGTGATTTAGCCATTGGGCTCTCCTTTCTGGAATGATTGAGTGCTGCAGTCAAGGTGCAATACAGACTGTAGCACAGGTCTTGCAGAAGAGGCAGGCTCTGGTCTCCAGGCAGACTGGCTTTTGTTGTCTTTCTTGAGATTTTTTTTCTATAATCCCTAGCTAATACCTGGAGGTTATAACAACCTATGCAGTAAACAGATTAAAACGCAGAACTCCTAATAATAGTCATACTGGACCGAAAAATACCAGCTGTAGTCTTTTCTGTGGCCAGTCTCTATATCCAGCATCTATAAAACCTTATTACTGAAGTATTAAAATATAGCAGATGTTGGTCAAGCATTTCTATGTACTTAAAGCCATGTTTCTGTAACCCCCTATTCCTCATGGAGTAAACAACTAGGGAATGGCAAAACTTTCTTATGTGTTTTATGAAGGTAGTAACCCTTGAGTGAGCTGTTTTAAGAGCAAGACAAGTTCTCTTCTGAGATGCTTAGCAGGGGAAGCCTCTGTAGGAAGTTGCCAACCTGCTGCAGATGCTTGTGCTCTTCGACAGTTATTCCATCTCTTGGAGCTTGTTGGCTTAATAGTGGATCTGGTGTCATTTGGGAATGCTTGTTTTGGTTTTGGCAAGTTCAACTCACTTGGCTTCTTGTGAGTTAGTGTGTATAGATCGTCTACTTGTTTGTACTATATTTCACCATGTGATTTCTTCTCATACTGCGTTAAGCAACTCAAATAGTTATCTATCACATTTGTGCACAGGAATGTTGAGGCAAGCTTTATTTTTTCAAATACAAATACTAATCCATTAATTAAATATTTATATACAATAAAAAACAGGAAATTATTTTCTGCCAAGAAGTATATAAGAGTATAAAAAATAGTATAAAAAATATTAAAACTTTTGTTAAACTTGAACACCACTTTTCTTAAAATCATAAACTATTTATGTTCCTATATACAAAAAGTCAGTCATATTCCTAGAATGTGTTTAATATTTCTGAAGCAGTTTGAACACTTACCGTATTCTCCTTTCCTTATCTTTTTCTCCATGCAGAGTGATGTGCTCTCTTCAGGCACTGTTCTTGTATGTACAGATTGAGTCATCCATTCAGGGAATAGGAAACATGCACACACTCTGAGTCACTGGACAAATACAGAATGCCAAGAATCAAAAAATGTAGTCTTTGCTTAAAAGAACTTTTGGAAATTGAGTATTTCTTAACTATTACGAACAGTTGTTGAGCAATTCTGACAAATCTGTAAAATTCATCACTGTCTTGAGGATAGGAAAAGGAGCAGTTCCAAGAACAGATGTACTAATGAAACCTGATTTCCTATAAATATATATTTCATGATTATTGTCTTTGGTGTTTGAAGAGGATGAGAAGATTGGTGGAAACTTGCTGCATTGCAGAACACTTCTCTCTGAGGGGACTTTCTGGTATCTAATGAGAATTATTCCAGTCTTTGTCACTGTAGACACATTAGTGGAGTGTCTGCTGAGATAAAATTTGTCAGTACACTCAAAAATTAAGGTGAGTAGACAGGTGGACACAGAGCACTACAGTTAAGTTAATCTATGTAGTCTCATTCTTCTCAGAAAGCAGGTTAGAAGAGCCTTGTATGTTTGGTAACTGGCAGTCAACAAACTAGAAGTGGTGCCTGAAGCATTAGTAGTAGCAAGGAGGGAGGTGCTACTCAAAGAGAAACTCAGGGTGATCCTGTAATGCCTAACGTGCTGAAAGACAAAGCAATAAAGTCAGTCAGACAGCGATAAAGTTATTTGGCTGCATATGAATATACTCTTAATCTGTAAGACTGCATTACCTAATAAAGTAACAGTTTCATTCAGAGTGAAATGCAGCCTGGTAGCTTATGGAATAGCTTCCTGTATAAATTCATAAAAGCAATGAGAAATGGAATTGACCTGGTTATGCCTGGTACTGTCTGGTTATGGAATGTCCAAAAGCATGCTGAGGTGTTTGTGTTCAGTTGCTGATCATTACTTGAGTACTTTTTTTCTTTTTAATTAACTTTTTTATTATTACTATTTTACATAATTGCTATGAATAGCTTCTGAATTCAAGAGGCCATATGAGGTGCAAAGTTACCTTATACTATTTCTGATCATAAACAGCACTGCTCATATGTGCCTGAACTCTTGTCTGCGTGACAGTATGGACCAGATAGAGTAAGGAGTCTCTTCCTCTTGGGGTGGAATAACACTCAGCTTCTTACTTTAGTCAGAACACTGCAGGTCGTTTAATTGTACCAGTGCTGTTTAGTGTGTGGTAGCTGGCTTGGCAATGATGGCAAAGATTTAAAACAACCTACGTAAAATTCAACAAGAACATGACATGAAATTTGGAGGAAGGGTCGAGAAACTGGTCAGGCTGTAGAGAGGTGGAGCATCATCAGAGCTATTTCTCTTAATGCAAAATGTAACTTAATGATTATGGATCCCTCTTTGTAGATTATCTAGCAAGCAGACTCAGTTGTGTACCACGTGAGCTGCTCTAAGGCTTGAAATGGTGAGGTGTATGTCAGATAGTAAAAAGATATTGCTTGTATAGAGATCTCAGCAGAAAGCCAGCTGCAGTGCCATGTACTCATGATATGCTATGCCTGTGAGATTTGTCTCTGATGAAATAGTATTAATAATCTGATCTCTTGTGGGAGGACTCTGGGAGTGTGAAAATTACAAAGCATGGAACCATCTGGAATAAACTTTTCAGATTGCTTGTAAAATTGTACTTAAAGTTGGGGAAATTAATCTTCCCCACAACAGGTTTTCCTTTTGTTTCCTTTCTCCTCCCAAGGCTTTTCATTTCAGCATTTACAAAGATAGCAATTTAAAACTCTGTAGAAAAAGCAAGGCCGCTCACTGCTGATGAAAGTGTTGAACAAGACACGCTTCTGGAATCTGGCCACAAGCCACACTGCATTTCATCTAGCAAGGCTCAGAGTGTTTTCTTGATGCTGTTAATTACACAAGGCCTTGAAAGAAGAGAGCGACTATGTTAAATAAAAATCCAAGCTCTCCAGAAACTGGGAACTATTTTCTCTCTCCCTCCACTGTGAATATGAAGTCCTCTGTCACTCTCTTACCCTAGAGAATTGCTAGCAGCCCCACAAGCTCATGAGCATCCTGAGAGGCTGCTGTCTCTGCTGCCAGCCACTGCACATGGCTCAGCCCAGCAGCAGCAACACCAGCAAACATGGAGCAAAATGGCCTGCTGTCTGCCTGTGCACACATATGCAGATCTGTGCTGCTATTTGAATGTGCACTCTGCGAATACTGGCAGTACCACCCAGACTTCGTTAGCCTAAGGTGATCAGTACATTTCTGTGCATGGGAGTGTCTGCATTTTATGTATCGCTACAGCTTGCCTGGGTGTGTATATAGTTGTTTGTGTGCTTGCCCTGTAATGATACAACCTATCTTGCATGTATATTTTAAAATATTTTATAAAGTGAGTACAGGTACCATTATCTGTACCACACGGCAGAGGAAGCTGAAGTAGACGATCGGAGGTTATTTCCTTTGCTGGAGGATCCAGAGCAAGTCATTGGCAGGCTGGGACACCAGATTTCTGGCATGGAGCCTACAGTCTCCACTAAGCCACGTTACTTTCTGTGCTTATTCATTTTAGGAAGCATTATGAATTGTAGATTAACTAACATGCATTCGTTCTGTTGTGTTCAGAAAGCCTCATGGCACTGGTGAGAGGAAATTTTATTTCTTTGCCTAATGACCTTTTCCACTGCTGCTGCTACTGACAGCAAGACTTGAGATCAGCAACAATTTATGTTGACTAAAGTCTGACCTGCAAATAGCAGCTAGTAAGAGCACTTATGCATCCTTTAGCAAATGTTTGATGGAGTGACCTGCCAAGTCCAGCTGCATTCACTTCCAGTGACCATAGCAGGTGGTCAGAGACCCAATTATGACCCGGAATGCTAAACTAGAGTCCTGCAGAGGACCTGATCTAACAATTAGTCCAGACCTCTGCTTTGCTGCAGGTTTATTTACAGTGATCACTTGCATATATTCATTCTGTAAATGATTAATTTTGTTTACTATAGTAAAGCTTACTGGAGAGCAGGCTTTTTTGTTGTTCGGCAACTTTCAGGTTTTGAATATGGGCGCACTTTTTCATTCAGAATAAAAATTTTCACCAGATTTTTCAGTGAAAGTTTGAAAGAATCTCTTCTTGGGTTGATAGATACTGTCCATGACATACTCTTTTAATCTTTAGGCACAATAGTAAAGGAAGTCTAGAAATAAAAATAATTCCTAACCAATAAATTGAAGAATTTAATCTTCAAAATGTCTAAAACAGACCAAAAGGGATATTTTGGATTTGTTCAAATTTTGGGGGAAAATTGAAACAGCATGATGCATTTTCAGTATGGCCTATTCTGCACTTCTCACAGAAAGCTAAAATTTACATGACAAATGTGCCCACCTCCAAAGTAGACTATAAACTGAGAGAACTAACCAAATAAATCACTTTGCAAGAGACAAGTACTTTCCTTTGGTCTTTTTTTAGACTGCAAGCCCCTTAGGGCAGGGATAGTCTTCTTTTTATATCATCTATCAGGCCAACCCACTGCTGAAACTCCAGAAGTAATAGTTTCTACCAGACTTGATTCACATCACAAAATCAGCTTGTGCCCTCTTGTTGACACCTCTACGTAAATAGGAACTGCACAGATATTTAGACTGGATGTTGTTTATTTCAAGTGGAGGTAGACAGTACTCTGCAGACTGAGGCATTTGCTCATTTAAATAATGTTTTTTATTCCTTTCTCAGCTCTCTTAATCACATTTGAACATCTCACTGTAGGTTGTGAACTGCAATACATGAAATTAAAGTAGTCAAAGAACCTACGTGTACTTTTTTGATATATTATGAGTTAATTTCAGCACTCACCTATCTTTAGGCTGTGCAGTGCAAAAAGATCTGTCACACCAAAAATAAGTAAGAAAAATAAGAGTTTTTTAATGTGAAGATAAGGTGGACAAGCTTCAAACAAACTCCATTCCTTCTCCTTCCCTCTCTGCCTTTCTGCCACCCCTTCAGTACCCTCAACCGCCCCCCAATAAATAAATAAATAAATAAATTACAAACATAATTCATGAGGCTATAATCTGATGAATTTGGCTTGATCTCTTCTTTTGTAGTGGTGCTAGCAGACAGGTTGGACCACTGGGCATAGAGAACAGAGCAGTTTCTGATTTACTATAAGCTCTGCTTTTCTACAGTAAAATAATGTACGTCCAGAAGTCCTCAAAGATATAATGCTGTCTGTTTTCTTTCTCTGCCATAGCAAACTGTTTTATGAAATCTGCTGCTTGAGATGAAGGAATGTCAAGCAACAGATGTTGCTGGTCATAAGTATCCTTGTCTTTTGTGAAACTGTTGGGATCTGTGGCAGTGTGCCTACAGAAGACGGGCTCCTAGTACTGCTTGACGCTGTAATGCCTCTGCACGTGGATGTACACATGGACAGGTTTGATAAGGAAAGAGAGGAGAGCATTCTTTAAGTAACCTGTCAGTATCTTGTTCCAGCAATTTGATGGAAAATAAGATGAAGTGTTTGTCCTACAGCCATGTAAATCAACAGAGTTGTGTTAACTTGGGCAAGCTTTAATACAGACTGAAGTGCTCTGCATGGCTTTCCTTATTTTGCTCATTGTTATGCAGTGTTTCCTAATATCATGCATACATTGTGTGAGCAGATATTTACATATTCAATATTATTAAGATAGTGCTCCACATTAAAGGCTGGATTCCGAAGCCTTTACTCATGATCAGTAGGTCACTCCTCTGTGAGTAATACCTTGGAGAACAGGGAAGCTCCTAGTGAAATGAAGCACTATTTAACACGGGGTCAAGCTTTAGAGCCTATCCCTATAACATTAGGGACAAATGTTGTCTCTTTCCCTCCTGTACTTCTGTACTACAGATTCTGGCTGGGTCTGCATCACACAAGAGTGATTTACACAGCCAACTACAAGAAACATGTGGGTGGCAGCCTGGTATCAGAGCTGAACTGGGGGAACATAACCCAGATAACACCCACCTCTCATGGGTATCTCAGGAATCTAGCAGCCCCTGGATGCTTTTCACTCCACAAGTATTTTCTCTGGATTGATGAGCATGTGGCTCATTCCATGAGCTCAGTGAGAGAGAAGCACCTGAGGGGGCACCAGGGAAATTCACCCCCTTCTATTCAAAACAAGCTCTGGTGGTGGTGGATGAAGGCCATTCCCTTCCCAGAGGAAAGAGAAGAGCTGTACTGTATATGCAAACACCAGAGAAAGTGGGAAAGAGTGCCTAAGGATTTCCACTTTTTCTTTCCAACTTCAGTCCAGTGCAATGGGAGATCAGCTGTACCATGTCAAACAAAAAAAAAAAAATGATGTTTCCATGACACTTCTTCTCCCATCACCCCCAGCTCCCAAAAGCTGCTGCAGTGTTAGACCTTTTTGGAGAGAGTAGTTGAACTGGTGTCCTTGCATTTAACAGTCCTCAGTGAATCTGAACGCTCTGATGAATTCATCTTTTTTGCTCGTCTGTCACGACATACTGTGTTGATGATCTCTTTGATAAAATAATGTTGCTCCTGACTGTGGGTGACAGGGCCTGCAGGAGTTGACCCATGACCTCTGCTCTTCTTGGGCAAGTGTTGGCAGTATGAGTTTCCCAATATCCTGGCCCTGTCCCCAGCAAAACTTGTAGCAACCCTATTGCTATTTGGGTGGGAGGTGGTTATCAGCATCAGACCCAGATTCATAAAGATACGAAGTATTTGGTTCCTACCCGAATCAGTGCTAGGATCCTCACTATCTTCTTAAAAAACAAAATAAAAAAGTAAATTTAAAAAAAGACCTGTGCTGTGTTGCATATGAAGTCTAATCTGCTGACTTTGAGTTGAGGTATATTGGTGAAACATTGGAAGAGAACTTGCAGGACTTGTTATACTTGTTCTGTGAATAAGACAAGGCTTTCTATTTCCCAGACTATCGTTCTGACAAATTTTACGGGCACTAAAATAAACAAATACCTTTCCTAGAAAATGCTGCTATTAAAAATGGTCTGACTGGATTTAAGATGCGAAGAGGCTCAAACACATAATTCCATTCTGATTACCAATGGAGGGCAATTATTTGTCTGTTTAGGAGTTGCCTGTAGGCTCATGTGCAACCTCTATGCAGATAAACCCACCTGAGCTCATTGCCCTCTTTCACACTGTGCTCTCTCTGAGGAGGCAGAAGTGGGCTCCACATCTGTACTGACTGCAGCTGGAGCTTACAGCCTCTGTCCCTGCTCCTCCAAACATACAAACCACTGGCCTCCCCCAAGCTTTCACCCTGCTTTTAACCCCTCCTAGAAAATGAAGTGTCAGATGTTCGTATTAATGTAGTGGTTAACCAGCCTGTGGTAAGAACCCTTTACCCGACCGGCTTGATTTATACAGCACTCATTACCACACCAGTAATTAAGAGAGAACAGAACAGCAATACCAATGCCATATTGCAGCGACTTCACCATCTTTCGATTTCAGGGATAAAACTCCACTCAAGAAATGAGAGTGCAGCAGGTCCTTCAAACAACAAACACCCTCTTGGGTATACCAAACCAAAATTATGGTGAAAGGTCACAATTTTAAGCATATTTAACATTCCTAAAGCTTGACCTGGCTGCAAAGCACCACATAGATATTAAGTGTTTATTTCTAACAATGACACTATTTGTGCTACCTGTTATCCCTATTTTGCAAGGGGGAGGTTGGGCTGAGGCAGGCTAGGCAGGCTTACAGCTTAAAAGGCCCTGGCTCCTAGTTCAGCCTCCAAGTTTTCGGTCTGCAGAGGATGATTTTCCTTCTTTGGGAAAACTTTTTTTTTTTTTTTTCCCCACTTTTTGCATTTGTAAGGCACATGGGTCTCCCAGGAAGGCAGTGACAAGCTCCCACTTGTGTTTCTGAGTGTTTCCATTGTAATTCTTACTTTTCTTTTGCTGCTTTCTCTCTGCTAAGTCTGGCGTTCAAGTAAGGTCAATATTCTGATTCTTGAGAAACTGGAAAAGAAATGTGACCTCCTTGGTTTCTTTTCCCAAGGGGAGTCTGTGTGAGCCGGCCGACTCTGCAGGGAAGCCCTCTGACTTCTGTGTGGGCTTGCTCAAGTAGGTCTGGCTTCTGTTGTACTTTATGTTAGCTCAGGGGTGAGATGCAGAGATAAAAACAGAGGTCAGGAGCAGATCTGTGAATGACAAACATCAGGATCATGCAGCACATATGCCTCTCCCATTAGACATAACAACTTTCTTAACCTTGGACCACACTGATGTCCCGATATAGTCTCTTTAAACTTTAAAAAACATATAAAAAAAAAAGCCTCTAGAGATTTCAGACATAATACAATGTGCTCCAATTCAAATAAGGTCATGGAGTTGCACTCTCTAAACCTGTCATTATTACTGAAGTGCTAACAAGGACATCAAGGTCACATTTCAACTGTTTCAAGTCAGGCCATTGCAGCTTCTTGCCAGCTTCCGATTTTTCACCCTGGAAGGAAGATTCATACAGTCACTCAGTCTATCAGTCCGTGTCCCTGTTAACTAATTCTAACCAAATTTCATGAAAGAGTAAGGACATGGCAAACCTTGTGAAACTTGGCAGTAGGTAGAAACAAGAGGATGCAGCCCACAGCAGCTCTCCACTCTGTTGCCATCAGCCCACATGGCCAATTAACATGCATCTGTCTCCACATAAGTTTGCTCCAATCCTGCTGGCATTGCAGGGTACAAGAGGGTATTGCAGATGACAAAGAGCAAAGGAGGAAAGCACAATCTTTTGTAAGACATCAGACAGCAATATTTCCATTGCTCAGAGGCCCAGGCACTTGCTTTCCTTCTGCTGTGACCATACAGAAAACAGGCAAGATTTTAAACCACTCATCCATTTGCAGACTTGTCTGCAATTCCTGCAAGATACTCATCTCAAATTAATAAATTAGGCAATGTGAGTAATAAAGAGGCATTTGATCACCCAAATAAACCAGAAAAGCCGAAGTATAAGTTTGCACAAGTAAGCGCTCATTGCGGGTAGGCAATGTAGCATGAATGCATGAAGGAAGAAGATTAATGAAGTTTAAATTGATAAAACCTTGAGAAAGCTTGAGTCATCAGTGATAAATTTCTGTGTCTTCAGAGGAAATTAGCTTTAAAGGAAAAGGAGCTGTTTTAGGATGTATTTAAAGTATCAAATTGCATGTATTTATGCCCAAGTCACTTTCCCACTCCCACAGACTGGGAATAGAAGTTGTGGTCCTTATTTGCCTCTTTGAAAACTGCAGCATCAGTTCTTTTACAGTCAAATAAGCAGTGAGCTCAGGAAGGAAGTAGGTCTGGAGAAGTTAATGTTTTTGTGATGGGTCTGATTTTTTCAATTGAATTGGGTCCCCAGATCTACAGAAGTGGCTGGGAAAGGAAGTAGTACATAAAATGAAATTATGAGGAGCTTGTAGTTATGGAGCTGCTTACAAAAACGTGGTGACCGAGAACCTGATGTAGCCTACCCAGTTTGACCCATCTCAGAACAAAAAAATGTCAGGAGACAGTTTGCTTTATTTTCCTATATCCCTGGGCTGCTTTCTGGTATGCTTTCCATTATATCAGGATATTGTGTTCGTACCAGTGGTGCAGGATATCGCATGTTGGTAGCTGGGGGGGGTCTGATGGAAGCTGGGAGTGTGCACATGGAATTGATTAGGGGTTAGGTTCCTCTCAGTGGCAAGTCACGTGGGTATTTTAACATCTGAACCTGGGTTTGGAGGAGAGGAAACTGTGGAGACGGCTATATCTTAATTACCTCTGTAAGGTTTACTGAAATGCTCAGAGAATTGCTCATCTGTCTGAACAGAAAGGGAGTTACTGCTGTGAAAGTTGTTGAGAGCTCAAGAAATAAATACCAGGGTGCTGAGATCAAACAGATATCCTCGGGTGTGCTGGGGACCATGTTATAAATAGGGAGGAACAAAAAGCACATAGCATTCAGGTGACCCCTTTCAACCCTTCTTTGTATCCATATTTTGACAGCAGCTAAAAAGTGATGACAGCCTTTGATTATCTGGTCTGTGGATTAATTAACTTTCCCTCCATCCTGTAGTGGCAACCAATTCCTGAGGATGTAGTGGCTAGCCCTGGATCCTGCCCTGCTCACTGCTGTGTGTTGCCAGACCAGCTCTGCAGAGCTCTCATTCTGTTCTCAAAGGTGGATGCATCCAGTCCTTTGTTTTCATTACAGGTCTTTTGTATGTTTTGTATTACCCATGGTTACTTCATCTAGCTTATCTCTCCAATTCCCTGGGTAAAGGGGAAGCTCTTAGCGTTCTCTTCCCACCACGGTTTTCATACTGAGCAGTTTTCTAGGTAACCTGTGAAGGTCTGGGTTGGTTTATATTTTGGGTTTGTGGTCAGCCCAGGCTGGAAACCTCAGAGATAGATGCTTGGATCCAGGTCCCATCTTGCCTTCTACAGATTAAAACTTATATAGGAAAACAAATTTATTTTATTTTATTTTTATAATTGTGGTCAACAGGGGCAATGGCAAAGAGAAAACAAGGGGAAGCAAAAAAGGAAGAGTGCAAACAAAACCCATTTGTAGAAGCATTTTGGTGTCGATCAGACACATGCTTTTGAATGTAGTTTCCACTTACACTTTGATTCCCCTTGTGGTGCTGCCTTGGGGTGCACAAGCTGGATTTCTTCCAGATCAAACTAAACAGAAAGGTGCACTTCAGGTGCAGACATAGCACACCCCAACCACTAATAGACATTTACTCTGTAGTATGATGCTGGAGGCAATCTCAACTAAAATGTGCAGGAACAAGGACAATGTCAGAGCCTCTGTACCAGATACTTTACTTTATGGATCCAATTCTCCAATGCCACATTAACTGCTCAAATCTTCGCTTTCAATATTGTGCATTGCTGCATTGACCAAGTTGCAGTAAGACATTCCTCAGGGGCATTTACATTGACTCCTCCTCATTAGAAAATGAAGTTATCATTGCTAGGAAGCCAAGCTCTTTTCAGGCTCTCTGGTCTCCACAACCTGTTCTTCCACTCAGTCCCATTTGCTGAATTTCTCCAACATGCTGCAGAAAACACCTACTTGAGAAAACTTTGGAAGTTACAGATATCATAAAGGCAAAAGGAGACTGGTTGCCTGGCATGTTCTTAGGGGATTTGTTTCAGCACATTGTGATATAGTTTAGATTAATCATACTGAATTGTTCAGTGTTTGCTACATATGTCTTTATTATTTAGCAATACCGTTCTAAATAAAATGTGATAGATTTTATTAGATAGACTTATATTATATATAAGTCTATATTATATAGATAGACTTATTTTGCTTAAAATAGAAATCACCATCTACTTTATTGTTAAAATGCTTTGGGGACACAACCTTAAAATACATGAGAGAAAAAATCCTTTTCCCATTCTCTTCAGTGACAGCTTTGCTATTGAACCAAGATTTCATGTGGAAAACACAAGGTAATGATTTAAATGGCATTTCTCTGGAGTCACAGCTAAACAACAAGCAATGAAGTGTCTATGATTGTTAGGGTGCTTATTATAGTAAAGAGCTGGAAGAATAGAAATGATGATCATCTTTGCTTTTTTTGGCTAGAAAGGAAAATTTGCCTACTGAGATACTCTGTATTGAATATGTGGATGCTGAGATGAATGAGAAACAGAGTTGCTGACTTAGAAAAATTGGGAAATAGGGATGGCTGTGTCATATTGGTAAATTATGCAGTGAGTGTTCCCTGGATGAGATCACCTGCACTATTCACTTATATGAACAGTCCAGGGGTAGGCTAGCTAGTGTTCTCCTAAACATGGGTTGAGAGCTAACAGAGGCCAAGGAGTGCTCCTGGTGAGTAGTTTGGATGCCTTCACACTGGTCTGAAGGCTGAGAGAATTTAGCATTATAGTGGATACAAGCTACTCTACGGCAATTCATTTACACATTGGAGATGATTCTGAAAATGCTGGATTTACTAGTATAGTCAGCTCTGTGTGTCTTTGTTTTAATTTGAGCAACCTATAGAAAATAATGTATAAAAGTGAGTTAAAGCAGAGATACCTCTACAATGCAAAATAATGAGTCACCACATGGGTAAAAGGGAAGGCTGACTTCTTCCATATTAGTTAACCCAAATAAGGACTGGTAGCTGCAGTTGTTTAGGAGAATCATGGTGTTGCAACCTCTTATCACTCCTATCTGTGTCCGCTTTGGATGCAGACAGCAGGAGATGGCTGAATCTGAAGAAACCCCCATTAGCCGCACCCTTGATGCAACGCACATTCCTCATGCATTGACTCAGGGCTATCAGCTTTCCTCTTCTCTGTCTTTGCCATGTTTTTCCCAGCACTACAAACACCTGGGGAGACAGTGTTTTGAGCAGCCACTTGCTATATTTGCTCACGGTATTGAACTTTGTGTAGGAGCTGGGAAGGAACAGATCAAAGAACTTCACCGGGAAGGGAAGGGACAATGAAGGTTAAGCACACCCAGCCCCAACCAGACATCACACCTGAGCTTGGCTTTGTAGCACTTTTACTCTCTGTAAGGCAAAGTTCAGGGCATAGACTTGTGTCATCGCCTTGTGTTGTTGCCTCTCTTTTTCACTGTGGACATACCTGGCTATGACAGTCCATGCAACCAGTCAGGAGATAGGACAGCAAAGCTGTGAAGTCCCTTCTTCACTTGTGCAGAATAGACAGTGAGAGCAATTCCATTAGCAACATTAATGTTAACAACCAGCCACCTACTATTACCAGTCACCCATCTTGAATATTTATGAACTGGTGACATTATCATTACTTTTACTGACACTGGATTGATCAACAGCATGTTCAAATTGTATTTGCTGTAAATATACAGAGAGGTATGACTTCTGGCTGAGAAAGAAAGTGCATATTACCACAGTAATATCAGTGATAAAACATAGAAATAACTCAGAAGCTTGTTTCTGTGCAGAAAGCTGCTGCAAAGTTTACTAACAAAGGCTGTGGGTGTAACATATCTCATTTGATCACAGTATCATCCTTATGTCCTTACCCCTACAAACTGTAAAACCCAGTTGGTAACTTACTTCAGTGAGATCAAAGAAATGTCTAGCATCAGGGTTTGTCCCACCATTAAATTCTGTGAAAAAACACAACAGTGTGAATGTGATGCTACAGATATGAAAACAATTGATGCTTTCAAGCAGGAAATGTATTCTACTCCTTGAAATTATTGAGTAGATGCCTATAAATATGCCTCATACTCCAACAGTTCAGTAGAGAACTAGTGAGACAGAAGAAATAATATATTTATGGGCGTTAAAACTATATTGATATATAGTATATTACATCAATATTGTATAATTATTCTCATGATACCCTGATAACATTTTTCAGTTAGTATTATCAGTTGTAATGCTTAGTTTAAATAGTGAAAGAATTTGCTATATATATTTAAGATTTTAAACAAAACGAACAAAACATTTTTTTTTTCTTTTCTGCTTTGTATCAAACAAAAATGAGGGGGTTTTTCAAAGAGAACCCATAATTCAGAAAATAGATAACCAACAATTTCTCTTCAGCAATGAGTGGCATGGCATCTTTTGGTACTAAATTCCAGTGCAGCCGTAAATGTGTCAGTTTTTGTTTTTATATCTACTTTTTTTTGGCCTACTTTTATTAGTGAATAAGCTGGTGCTACAAACCTTATCCAAGTTTAAAACATTTAAAAGTCTTTTCCTGAGTTCGGAGAAGTTTTCCTAGAAAAAGGCATCATTGAACTTGTGGACTGAGGTAACAGATAAAACCTGGTCATAAAGAAATTAAAATACTAAAGTGTGGGGACTCACCTGAGATAACACCACACAGTCATGTATCAAAATACTGACTATGCAATTTAGTATAATTAAGATTTAATTCCAGCACACATGTGTGTGTTGGTCTTGTCCTTTCTGTGTGCTGCTGTACAAATAAGCAAACAGTGCTAAGAGAAGACAGAGAGAACTTGAGTGTGTAAAGACATATACATTTTAATCAGATTATGCTCTACAAGGAGAAGTTTAAATACAATGTTTAGAATAAACAGCTCTTGAGTGATAACCCCAGTTCTGCCACTAACACTTTGCCCAAGGCAAATTACTTTACATCTATAAAATGGAAATGATAGCTACTAACCTGCTTTACAGGAGATTTGCAAAGATAAATTAGTTAATGTTTGTGCGATGTTTTGGACATGTAAAGTGCCATTAATCTCAAAGAATTATTACCTCAGTTCTTGCTTTAAAACCTCAGCAGGTAGTCATGGAATACAAACTATCATGCAAACTACCATGTCCACAATCTCAAACATCACGCACTGAGATCTAAGCAAGCCAAACTGTAAAACCCTGCTAATTCAACTCCACTTCATTTCTTCTCTTCCAATAAAAAGCCTGGCCTTTCAAGTCACTTCTGCAATACAGAATCATAGAATGTTTTGTATTGGAAGGAATGGTTTGTTTTGGAAGGAATCATCTAATTCCAACCCCTCTGCATTGGGCAGGGATGCCACCAACTAGACCAGGTTGATCAAAGTCCCATCCAAACAGTTCCAGGGATGGGGCATCCACAACTTCTCTGAGCAAGCTGTTCCAGTGCCTCACTACCCTCACAGTGAGGAATTTCTTCCTTATATCTAATATGAATCTACTTTATTTTATTTTATTTTATTTTATTTTTCTTTTAAAACCATTACCCCTTGTCTTATCACTACACCCCCTGACAAAGGGTCCCTCTCCTGCTGTGTTGCCATCAAGGAACAGTTGCTAATGAATTTTTGGAGAGAGGCAAATGCTGACCTGGTCTCATTGGATAATGGAAACCAGCTTACATGTGTTTATGCTAAACATACGGAAGATACGAGATAGGTATGTATTATAAAATAAGTAAAACAAAAGAAAGTCGAACCAAGATGTTATATTTATTGTGGTATTCTCACTATGAACTATTAATTTAAAAGCTAGTGGTCAAAAGCCTGAGCTGTGTCCTATGGCCTTTGATCTATGTACATAGGCATTTGGTAATAAGAGTTTTGCAATATGAAGGAATATTGTGAGTCCATGCTGAAATTCACTCAGTTACATTAGCTTCAAAGTAGTTATACCAAATCCAGTTGCTGGGTATGTGACCAACTATTTAGGGAAAATATCATGTTTGAATTCAGACTTTCAGAAGTTTTTACTGAAAAAGGTCTGAAAGACGTACCTGTGATCAGAAATGTCTAAAACCTCACTCTCAGAGTCTCTAAGTATCTAGTGACTTTGGCAAGTAGAGCACAGATGTCATGAAAACAATATGTTTGTGCTCAGAGAGGTGGGAAGACAGAATTCAGAGTAGCTTGCTTTAGTAGTGCTGCACTGCCAGCATCAGATGAGACTTTCCTGTTGTGGATATTTGCAGTGTGGGAAGGAAAATTTAAATGGGAATTTGCCTCATCTTCCCTCGCTCACCTTGTCAGGAATGAAGGAGGAGTTAAGTTAGGATCAAATGCTTGGTTTTATGGGGATTCATTTAAGGACAGGACGTGATGGGTGGTGAATTAAGTATGAAATGTTCCTGCTCAGTACAGCAGGTAGAATAACAATTGCATGAAAAATTCTGTAATACAAGTATTTGTTTTGCAGCATGTTAGGACAGGACTTTGTCAAGTTTCTCCTCTGAATTCACACGCAAAAGATTTTTCTTTTTTTCCCATGTTTAGTTTGTTTTTCAACTGTCACACTGAATCCTTTCTCCTAGATTTTAAAAACTCCATTGCTTTCCATGTTGGTATCCTGATGCTCAACATGCATATCTAGAGGCATAATTTTTTGTTTGGTATTTATCTATAAAATTGATTTGAGGTTCTTATCTTCAATGTCTTAACTGCACTTCCTTTCATATAATGCAAGCTGAGATCTTTATTGTGAGTTGAGGTTACTTTGCAAATATTCCATCCCTAGAATTTGATTATTTTTTTTCCCCTGGATGTC
This sequence comes from Heteronetta atricapilla, assembly GCA_011075105.1. NCBI lineage: Eukaryota > Metazoa > Chordata > Aves > Anseriformes > Anatidae > Heteronetta > Heteronetta atricapilla. Next base: position 57,738,970 of record CM021732.1, read on the forward strand.
TCATTTTAAAAAATCCTCCAATTTGTCTAAATAAATGAAAATGAATCATATATACACAAAATTTGTGAGGTTGCAGCATGTGAGGGTCTTTGAAGTGATTTGAATGAAATGAATGTTGCACTGTAAGATCAGATTCTGACCTCTGCTACAGCCACAGAACCAATCATATGCGTAGAGTTGTATGGATGTTACTAATGTCTGAATTTACCTCAAAGTATTTCTTTTGCATTATTTACAAAATATAATCAAAACAGAAAGCCAGCTACACCATTCAAAAGCTAACTTGTAACCCAGTTCATCTTAATAAATTATTACAGGCATAATACATGTTTAAAGGCATGTGTTCGAGCATCTCTTTTGTGCTAGTATAAGTAAATGGGGTGGAGTTTTTCTTTGCCTAATTAGCACAGTAACTTGTTAAACTATCAGCAGAAAAAGATTGTCCAGAGGAAGTTGACTGGCAAGAGAAAACTAACACATCTCTCAGAAGACATGCATCACAGAGGCAAGTCAGGATACACTCAGTGGCAGTTTTGCAATCTATTGTGTTCCAGCACACCGTGATAGACATAGGCATTTAGCACGTAATCCCCCAAACCCTATGTTATTATGGACTTCAGTTCTGGGCTTCCCAATTAATCATAACAGTTCATATCCTATTGACTGTGCAACTGAATTTCTTTCCTCACAAGCAGCATGTAGCAAGTTTGACTGTTGAATCGGGAGGTGGCAGACCATTTACAGTGAGATCCCAGCCCAAACAGGTGGCACTTCACATCCTATTCCACTTTACAGAGGAGCAGCCTGTTTGGAAAAATAAATAAATAAATAAATAAATAAATATTGGTAGCACAAGCATATCCCACTGAATACTGAACAGCTGGGTTTTGCCTCTCGGGGTGAAGATGCTGCGGGGGGAGGATCACTGTGCATGTGCTCCTCTGCTTAATGCCCGTGGAATTCCCTGGAGCACCTCAAGAACACTTGTATTATTGTGCGTTCGTTAAGCAACTTACTACACGGAGTGCTTTCTCACTGCCAGTGCAAGAAAATAGGAGCAGCACGCACAGATAGGGCCCCTGCTGTCCTGGTGCTAAAAAAGAGGCATAGGAGTAGTGCAGGGTGGGTTTTTTTTTGCACGCACACACCTGGCCTTGCACTGGGGGGCAGCTGAGCACCCCGAGAACAGGGCTGTTTGCACAGGGCCGAGGGGGGTGCAGTGATTTCTGGGGGAGCAGAAAGGAGGGCATCACTCTGCATCCCGGCTCCTTTTGAGGACGGGCCGGAGCAGGAGGGGGTGATGCTGCCGAAACTCCGCGCTGCTTCCCCCGGGGGGACACGGGGGAGACCTGAAGCAGTGCAAGGGCCACACAGCTTTTCGGCAAGCAGCGGTGCAAACGCACTAGCTGAAGCCTCCGGGCGGGAGGATACGCCCCCTACACAACCACCCCATACCACGAGAGGGGAGGGGGACAGAGAACCTGCCCCCCAAATATTCTCTCCCTCTCCATCCCGGGCCAGGTGGGGGGGCCGCCCTTTCCCCACCTGGGCGGGGTTCCTCCTCCCCTTCCTTCTTGCTCCCGCCCTATCCTCCTCCTCCTCGGCGTCCCCAGAGGGAGCCCCTGCGCTCCTCGGCCGGGCTGAGAGCGAAGCCGGGCGCTCCCCGTCCCGCAGCCGGCCCCAGCCGCCCCGCAAGCCCCTGCAGCCCCTGGCAGCAGGAGGAGCAGAGGGAGGAGGAGGAGGAGGAAGAGAGGGAGGAGGAAGAAAGCAACCCCCACTCCTCCCCCCCACCCCCCGCTGCGGGGCACGCACGTGTGCGCGCAGCCCTCGACGGCCGCCCAGCAGCATGCAGAGCCCAGCCGTGCGGAGCATCGGCGCCCAGAGGGGCTGAGTGCTTTGGTGTGTGCAGGGGAGCATCTTCGAGCAAAGCTCTGAGCCCTCCGACCCTACTGCAAGAGGGGGCAACCCGCAGGATGGGCGGCCGCAGCCCCCCCGGGGCCGCTGTCCTGGTGCTGCTGCTGGGGTGCGTCGCCCCCTGCTTCGCCGTGGAGGAGAAAAAAGGTAAGGGGGGGGGGAATGGGAGAAAAAAGAGGGGAGAAGGGGGAAAGGGGTCCCGCCGGAGGCACCCCGTGGGAGCCGGGCTGCGGGCGGCGGCGCGCCGCGGCCTCCCGCGGGGAGCGGCGAAGGGAAAGTCCCGGCTTCTTTCCTTAGGGAAAAAAAAAAAAAAAAAAAAAAGAAAAGAAAGAAAAAAAAAGGGGAAAACAAACCTCTAGCAGCGCTCCCGCAGCTCCGACTTCCTGATTCTAGGTTTATTTTCTTTTGTGGGGGTGGAGGAAATAAAAGGGAATAAACCTTGGCACATCTCATCGCTTGTGCTTCTCTGCTTCGTGTTTTCTTTCTTTTTTTTTTTTGTTTTTTTTTTGTTTTTGTTTTGTTTTGGCCTCCTTTTCCCCCTCCGCTCAGCTCCCCTCTCTTCCCCTCGTCGCCCGGTGGCTCCCTCAGCGCTTTCCCTGCCCGACTCAGCCCCGGGGCTGCCGCCGGCCCCGTCCCACACCACTCCCCGCGGAGCTCGGCGGGGAAGAACCAAGTAGTCCCCGAGCAAACCCCGCTCCGGCACGCCCTGCTTGTCGCTCTGCCCCCCCACCTCAGCTTGTCCCGCTTACAAACGAGAAGTATCTATACACGCACCTGGGCAGGGGATGTGCGCCCAGAAATGGGGATGCACACACCTGGGAAGGGGATGTGCGCACGGAAATATCTCCGCGCGCACCTGGGAAGGGGATGTGCGGAAAGACGGAAGACTTCACGTAGGTTCAGTTTCCCCCGTTGTTAAACCTAAGAGCGATTTATCCCCGTCTTTCCCCCCGTGGGGAAGCCGCCCGGACTCCGCTGTCACCCCTCAGCGGGTGCGTGGGAACTGCGCGGAGCAGCCGGGGCAGGGCGCTGGGGGCCGGGGCCAGGTTTGATATTTGAGAAACTGGTTTCGAGGGTGAGAAAAGGGTTCTGGCTGGTCAGATCCATCGCTTTTTCTCCGTGTGTGGTGTTCTTTTGTGAGTTTCGAGAGCAGGCCCTGACTGCTCTTCCAGGCAGAGCACAGTCCTCTTTATCTTGGAAATCTGCCAGCAAGGGAAAAATGCAGATTTGGTTTTTGTTGTTGTTGTTGTTTTACTCTTTCTTTCTTTCTAAAGAAAAAGTGGGAAAAGTGATTTAATAGTGATTAGAAGAGCTATGTGTGGCTTAAAACGACGTAGCTAGTCTTTCGTGACTGTGGACAGTAAAACCATCCTGAAAGGGAGAAACACCCCATTCGAAAGAACTAGTTGCACAACCTTAAAAAAGTGAAGAGGCTCTCTTGCTCCAGAAATCAAGTTCATACCTGTTGTTGATGTAACATGGGCAGTTTTTCTTTTCCGTTTTTTTTTTTTTTTTTTTTTCTTCACCCTTTGAAAATGATGGGAAGCAAGCTGACTCTACCTCCTATGCTGTGTTAAAGCTTTTGAAGTGCAATCTCAGGTGCATATACCCTGCAGAATATGTAAAGTGTGAAGAGAAAAACGTTGTCACCTTGTTTATAGTGTTTAATTCTGTGTCTCATGAAATTATGAGGGTGCTGTTTATTTGAGGATTATTAAATAATCAACAGCTATGTGATAAACCCAGCGGAGATTATTCACGATATGTTCTGTTAGTGAGTAACTGTTTCTGTGAGGAGAACTGGAGACTTGGTGGCAGAGGGGAAGGCAGAACAGTTGAATCAGTTATTTGGTATTTATTTGTTTTTCTCCACACCTGAGGATGAGTAAGAAAGTAAGTCATGAGTACAAAATGAAGCAGTATTTGAGAATCATGAGATATTGATTTGAAGCAATAGATCCAACAGGTAGTAGACCATCAAAGCCTGCTGAGGTCCGGTCACATTATAGGACTGAATTCTGAATAATTCTGAAAGTAAATGTGCTGTAATAAATATGTACCTGTCCAACACTTGTGTTTTATGAAAAAAATCTGTTGCCTCTAGAAGTTCAAATGGCATATGAATTTACACTCTTAGGAATTTCAACCCGCTTTGTTCTATTCCCCAAAAGAGCTAATGCATCTAAATAAATAAATAAATAAAAGTACCCAGGCAATTGTTCTTGCTAGAATAAGATCTGAATCAACCTATAAAATCTGATCAACATAATGATTTAATGGAAATTTAAATACAGTTGTGTGTTTTCCCAAAATTTTAGAAAGATTTCTTTGAATATGGATTAGAGAAAACTTATTTAGTTGTAAGACTGTAGATGTGAAGATAAAAAACAAACAACAAAAACAACAATCATGCTTGTTCCAAAACCAAACAGCGTTGTTGGAAACTGAAGTACACTCAAAGGGATCAATATCTACCTCTATCTCTATCTACCTGCTCTAATGTTGACCCAGGTTAATGATGGTGGAACTAATCTGGATTTCCACTGATGTTTTCTGGATGGCTTGTTAGGTGGTACCGAAGATAAATACCTGTGACAGCAGGCATGTTGCTTCCTTCAGGATGCATTGGACCAATGTCCATTTTGTGTGTCAATGCTCAGGGATGGCACTACAGTTAAGCAAACTGCTTTTCATTGCTTTATTGGTTTTCTATCACTAGTTTTGATCTGTAGTTACAGCTGTCGTGGGATGGGAGCTGGGAGTGGACATGCAAACCCACTGGGCAGCTTTGTGGCTGCAGAAGTTCTCTGTGATGCCCTGGTGTACCCGATGTCTTGTATATCCCTTTCTGGAAAACAAAGGGAAATTAACCTCCTTAAGGATGCTAAAGTATTCATTTCCACATGAAATAAGAACCATGCGGTATTTTGTGCAGTGGGCTATGTGTGTACTGATATTATGTGATGCTGCATTTTAGATTTTGTAGTTTCTGCACTGCATGTTATTCCATACTTACTCGTGATAGATACAAGCATTCCAGTTCCTGTGGGTTGTGTAGTGCTTGCTCCAGT
>CM021732.1:57743964-57775230 GCA_011075105.1 Heteronetta atricapilla
GATACAAGCATTCCAGTTCCTGTGGGTTGTGTAGTGCTTGCTCCAGTTACGTGCAGGCAGCTCTGCCTTTTCAGATGACCTCCTCTCTTGTACCTGCATTTGTTTGTATTATCACTGATGCAAGAGTTTTCTGTATGGAAAAAGGAGAAAGAGGCAGGGGGAGCTGTTATTTACTTGTTACCTAAGGTCCAGTCTGTGCACTGTGTGCTTTTTTTCTTTTATTTTTTCCTCTTCTCTCCTTGGTAAGTGACTGAACTTTTTGTTGTTGTTTTTTTTCTTTTTTTCTTTTGGAAACTATATTTGTGAAACCACAGAGGTGTATGCAGTTAGAGGTATGGAAACTTAGATGCTGAAACAGTCCAATTTGGTGAAATAATGCAATTAAGAGAAGTCATGAGTATAGACCTGCTCCTACTCCAGTGCTTCGATGTGTGAATGATTAAGGGCAAAACCCAAATCCTATTGTTAAGGGCAACTTCAGATAAGCAAGAAAAGGAAGATAAAGTGATCTCCTTAAGGGAGATCACTTAAAGGAAGGGAAGGGAGATCACCTTAAAGGAAGATAAAGTCATCTCCTTAATTCAGACAACTTATAAATACACTGGTTATGTGCAAAATGCTGCAAAAGAGACTGACATCTCAACAGAATGTGTGCACATGTGTAGGGTGAACAAACTACCCACAGAAATGATAGTAGTAAATACAAACGTATTATTTCTTGCATCAAGAGTATGTGAAGAGATTTGTAGATAAATGAGAAATCAAGATCGATGCCCTGGAGACTACAATCAGAGTAGTCCATTGTAATTCATTTGTTAATTTATAGAGAGAGACTTTCAGGGAGTGTCACACAATGCCATTATGCTCCTCAGGGCTGACTTTTGCATTTGGGTATCCATCTATCACTGAAATCACTGGGATATGTGAGCTTTAGCAGCAAGATAGCTGACTAGCCAAACCAGTTCCTTCAAAAGGCGTCCTTATCTTCCTCTAGCACAAACTATGTTAGCTTGATAGCTCTTCAGAAACCAGCCTACTGAAGGGTTTACTTCATTTCAAGGAGGATGACTGTACCTTCATCAAATGTAGCAATATCAATAGTTTCAGTGCAAAACCAAACTCCTGAATTAGTCCAAGTTTCGGTAGTATGTGTGTATCAGAGGGTACAGTCACCCTGTGCATGTGAGCATTGCATCAAAGAAAAAACTCACATGCATTCAAAATTCAGTAGTCAGCATGTCATGGTCTACACATTAGCATTTACAGGTACGAGAGCTCATGTCAAATCTCATGTTACACTCTGGTCTGTATTGCCAAAGTGCTTGTGCAATGCAACGGTGGTTGTACTGTCATAAGTACTTTGACTTGTCGGACTTTGCTCTGGGGAGCCAGAACTGGCCGTACCCATAAAAGCATCCTCTGGCCGGTCTACGTGAGGAGCGCTTGCCAGGATGACTCAGCCCACAAACCCGATTTATACTAGTCAAAAGAGGGGGGATGTCTTATTCTCTAAAAGTGACTGGCTAGCTACAACAATTGTTATTTTGGAAAGGTGTGAATTACATTAGAAATCTTCTATTATTTCTGAAAATACCATTCTGCTGTGCTGCTCTCCTTGAGCCCCTACTATTGAAAATGTGGTTGTGCCAGTCAGGGCTCAGCTGGCACAGAGACTGCACTCAATCTAGCTAGGATTTTGCTAGTTTTAACAGGAGGTGATTGGGAAGGGAGCAGGGCTTTTATCTGCTCCTCAGTGGAATGCATGTTCCAGCTTTTTGCCTCCCAGATTTGCCATGCAGTAGCTGTGGCAGGTGTGTAGCCTCTGATGAATGCTCAAGCAGTAATTATTGCCGGGATGAGTCTAGTAACCTGTCTCGCTCTCACCCCAGGGTCAGCTTGAGCAACATGCTTGGCTCTAAGTGCAGTTTGAAAAGTGAGTGCAGAATTTGCTTCTCTGGGTCCTACGCAAGGCTTCACCCAGCACCCAGGACGCGGGCGATGACTGAGCAGGAGCTGCTGCTTTGCCCAGGCTGCGTGACGTCAAAGGCTTGGGCATGACGAGGGATTAGCAAAGAGGCCCTTGCCTCTGGGATGTGCCCTTCCAACGAGGCTGATGCAATCGATGCCTGGCACCCCTGGGTCCAGGTGACGGGTGGGATGGAAGCCGGGTCAGGGTGATTCATTAGAAATCCTCACGCCGCTGCTCCTCATTTGTACCTGCCAGCTCCGGACAGCTCGTGAAGCACATGAAGGCACGGGGAGCCAGCAGCATGGGTTTATCAGCTCTGTGAAGGTGGAATTAGAAAGCATTCAGGTCAACTTTGCTTTGCCAGGAGTTAATGGTACCTGGGATGGGAATCCACCACTCGATGTTTCCTGGAGATGCGGACAGTTGTTGTTCAGCTTGGTACAGTATCTGCTGCCCCCACTACGTGTGTAACAATTTGGCTTTCTACTGTGCAACTTGGCTTCCAGGAATATGTCATTAGTAGGTGTAGGATGAGATCTAGTGTCGTTCCTGCCCATTCTGGTTCTCCATGTGTTACTTCCTGTCTTCTAACTACACTAAACTGAACTGTAATGCTCTTTATTTAGACCTGAATTTTGCTGACCTAATAGCATTGAGTAATAATGTACTTTTTTTTTTTTTCTTCAGAAATAGTTGCAGAGCATTTGGCTTGAATATGGGTAGCAGAAGTCATTCCTAAAGGAAATGTGGAAAAAAAAAAAGATATGTTTCACGTACAGAGAAGTTGTATCAACAAATGTCTATTCCTGCTGAAGCAAAATTATGTATTGAAAGGGCTATGATGTGCCCTTGTGGTTTGTCCCACAGAGAACATGTACGTGTAGGTGTGAGTCTTGTGCTCCCTGAGCTTAATAACATTATTAAGGGTTGCTCACAGGGAAGAAGCATAAGAAATTCTTATTAGTTTTCCTGTTCAAACACAAACTTTCTGATGACCACTGAAAATACAAGGAGACATGAGCTGACCATTTGGCTAAGCTGTGCACTCGCTACCATGTTGAGGGAGCAATTGGTATTTATGTAGAATGTAATGGTGTGTGAGCTTTCGTTTTGAAGTTTTAATGCAAAATAGGTTTTGCCTGCTGACAGATCCATGCAAGGCAGATGCAAGGTTCCTTCTCCTACCAGTGTGCCTTCTCTAGCCCAGCACATCTGTGTACATGAAAGTAAACATCTACGTGTTCACATGCATGTCTTGCTATGAGAGTGCAGCAGATCATGGGTGGTTTTTGTTTGTTTCAGTGGTTGAGGGAGGAAAATAAGAATAACTTCCAGTCAAACTGAAACAAATATATTAGGTTGGTTCTATTGAAGTTTAAAAAAAATGAGAACGCTGAACACACCAAAAAATATTTTAGGATAATCTGGAAGACCTGAGAATATTTCTTTTCAAGTTGGCTAAAAAAAAAAAAAAAAAAAAAATGCTATTTGAAATGAAAATTTGCAGGTTTATTTTGAAAATACCAGAGCACCACTTAATTTTCTTAAAACTCCCTCCCACTCAGTTTTTGGAGCAAGGTGTGTTTGCTGCATTTTTGGCTCAAATTAATGAACCAACTTCAATTCTATTCTTCCTCCCTGAAAAATTGAGGTTTGGGGGTTGGAATAAACTGTCATTTGTGTACAGGAAAAAAAAAAAAAAAAAAAAAAAACCTTGCTCCAAACTGTGTGAAGGTTAAGTAGATGGATAAATATAGTCTGAAATATTTGTGATAGCTTTTCCATTTTTGTCAAGTAGTAATAGTAATAATAAAAAGCTTGGTTACCTGTGCTGGCATGCCTGCGTGTGGTGCCTGCACTGAACCATGTCACCCTCCAACTGGAGGCTGGCACAGCAGGGTGTAGTGGTGTCCCAGAAGTAGGACAGGCCTTTGGGCAGGCACAGTGAAAGCTGCTGAACAGTAGCAGTGCCCCAAGGGCCAGCAGTGTTGCTGTGTGGGTTAAAAGCCTTCTGTGTGTAGTGGTTACCGCTCTGTGGTTACTTTATTTTGCAAAGGTGCTGTGGGAAGGGCGGGTGCTACCCACCTCACCTCCCAGCCGTGCCCTCCACCTCCCTGTCACCTGCAGAAGCTGCAGCTTTGCCAGCCCCGTCCATCCCAAGCCCCTCAAAAATTAGATTTAACGTGTTACCAGCGAAGGCAGTTTTGCTAGAATATCTCAGTCCAGGCTGCTGGAGTAGACAGCTCCTCTGGCAGAGCAGGGTGATGCTAGGCGAGATGTTTTCCAGGGAAATGTGGAATGAAGGAAGGAGAAGAAGATATAAAACAGCCGTTTTGATGACAGGATAGTAGTGCTTTAGCTCTGGATTTTACAAGAAGAAAATTATCAGTTTGTGGGAACTGGGTTTGTGTGCATTTTGTAATCAAAACAGTGGCATAATCCCTGATTTCCTGTCACCAAATGCAGCTGTAAATAGGAAGATAATCAGGGGAGTCCTGGAATTGAACGCTTTTGGCACTGGGACACCACAAGCTTACACAGCACTTCTCCTAGGTAGGGAAAGTATTATTTTACCTATTAGGAGCTGCGGGATCAGAGCCATGGAGACTTTGAATGGTTGCCTGAGGCAACACACCTGGCCACTGGCAAAATTGCCTGTTGGGATTTTGGCCTCTCGCCCTGTGCCCTAGCCAATGGTGAACTCTGCCTGTAGTTTAAGCTAACCAGCTTCCTACCTGGGGGCTGATTCACAAGCTTTGAAATGACGTCTGGTGCACAGCATCCTTTCCTCTCCTTCCTGAAAGTTACTCTGAGCCTCTTTCCCCAACAGCTCCTCATCCCTGGAGGGATGCTGGCCATAGCACGTACAATGACCGGCTTGGGATGTGATGACTTGTGGTGGCATGCGTCTGGCTTGGCTTCTTGCTGCCAAAGTGCACTTGTTCTCTGCCTGTGCCTGGCCCCTTGCTCCAACGGCATGGGGAAGCCCCAGCAGCTACTGAAATAGCAGCATGAGGTGGTAGCTGCTAGTCAAAATGGGCTTCAAGTAGATACTTTCTTGTGAAGTCTGAATTGTTTCTGAAATCACTGTTTTTACATAGCTGCAGCTCAGTTTTAATGGCAGTGCTCATATTTCTGATGCCTAACTGAAAAGAAAAGAAAAAAAAAACCAGCTTCTCACTAGGATCTGTATTCAAACTCCCCTCCCTCCCCTAAGATCAGAGAGACATATGTGCACTTCTAAAAGATGAATTTGATTTGAATCTAAGATAGTAAACAATACTTTTTCAGAGCTGTATTTTTATTATGGCTGCATGTTATGATTCTTAGCAATTTCTTGATCTTGGAAATACCATTGCATGTAATTAATTCAGTTTTGAGTTAGTTATTTAAGTTCAGTTAGTTATTTAAGTTCAAAAACTTAAAGTTCAAAATGCATTTATAGAACAATTGTGTTTTCTGAAGTTCACTTAGGAGGTAAGACTAAGGAAGGAGGCAGGGTTCAAGGAAGAAGCTTGTTTTAGCAGTTGGGTCAGTTATTTCAACAATGCCTTTAGCAAAGAAGCAAGAGGCTGTTTGCACAAATCAGTAACTAGTTCCCATGATTCAGATTGAATCACATAGTTCAAGTCATTTGAATAAATAAATGACTACTAGTAAATGAGACAACCTCTGCAATTAGGATGGCATGCTGCGTATTTCTTGTTATTTATTATGTGGCTTTCAATAGATACGATTAAGTTGGGTTACATTTGGAATGCTAGGTGGCATTTCAACACAAGCCACTTAACCAAAGCTTACACTGAAATGAGATATCCATTTGTTTTGTACAGGTGGCATTGCGCTGCATCTTCAACACTAACATTTTCCTCAAGCAGACACATAACAGGGAAAAGGATTCCTCTAGCCAAACGTACCTCCAGTTTTCTATTGTACCAGGGAATTCTCAAACAGTTTCTTCCCAATCATTTGCAATTTGCTGCAGTCTTTGCTTTCCTTTATATGTTTCTGGGCTGTAAATTCCAGTGAATGGAGAAAACAGCTTTTCTCAGATGTTGCACATGGATTACATGTTATCCCTTGTGTTTCCAAGGGGATGTGCTTCATGGGTCACCTCAGACTTTTGCTGCTCAGTTTGGGCTTGTGACAAGAGCATAATTTGGTGTAGAATATGGGAAAAAAAAAAAAGTATTATTGGGTTTTGCTTCCTAATTTTGCTATTTTGTAGCTTGCATTAATTTTAAGTAACTGTATTGTGCTAATGAAAAATCCCATGTGAATCTGATGTTCTGAAAGCAGTATTTTAAAAAAAATATCATCACTTAACTACTCTGTCATAAGTGGTAATACCCTGTACGAAACAATGCTGATAAATTTAAGAAAATATATCATGAGCTAGCTATGGCAATAAGTAGCTCTGTTTAATGGTGCTCCTTGGAGATATGGCAGATAGATAAAATTTGGGAACCTCCTGACCAGATTACCATCTGCTTTATTGAGGACAAAATTTTGGTATCGTGTTTCTTTCCTTTTTTTTTTTTTTCCTTACTTTATGCAACATAAAAGATACTTAAGACATGAGGCCATGTTGATAAAAGGCCTTTTTCATAAAAGGCCTTTCAAACTTATGAAGATACCAGACCTTCAGTGCCAGATAAAAATACCATTTTGTATATGCGACCAGTCTTTCTTTTACAAGTGAAAGTTACTGTTGCTCTTACCTGAAAGGTCGTGGCAGTGAACTTTGTACAAACTATGACTTTGGAAGCTGAAAGCAAAACAAAACAGAACTTTATTAATTTCCTTTAATCGTTGGTAAGAAATGGCTATGGTAAAACAGGCATGACTAATATTTGTCAAGCTTACTTCTGATGCATTAAATCTGGAGGTACAGGGATCATATCTTCATCGATGATCTGGACGAGGGCATCGAGTGCACCCTCAGTAAGTTCGCAGATGACACCAAGTTAGGTGCGTGTGTCGATCTGCTTGAGGGTAGGAAGGCTCTGCAGGAGGATCTGGATAGGCTGCACCGATGGGCTGAGGTCAACTGCATGAAGTTTAACAAGGCCAAGTGTCGGGTCCTGCACCTGGGGCGCAATAACCCCAAGCAGAGCTACAGGCTGGGAGAGGAATGGTTGGAAAGCTGCCAGGCAGAGAAGGACCTGGGAGTGCTGGTGGATAGTCGGCTGAATATGAGCCAGCAGTGTGCTCAGGTGGCCAAGAAGGCCAACGGCATCCTGGCTTGTATCAGGAACAGCGTGACCAGCAGGGCTAGGGAGGTGATCGTCCCCCTGTACTCAGCTCTGGTGAGGCCGCACCTCGAGTACTGTGTTCAGTTTTGGGCCCCTCGCTACAAGAAGGACATCGAGGTGCTAGAGCGGGTCCAGAGAAGGGCGACGAAGCTGGTGAGGGGCCTGGAGAACAAGTCCTATGAGGAGCGGCTGAGGGAGCTGGGCTTGTTCAGCCTGGAGAAGAGGAGGCTCAGGGGTGACCTTATCGCTCTTTTTAGGTACCTCAAGGGAGGCTGTAGCGAGGTGGGGGTTGGCCTGTTCTCCCACGTGCCTGGTGACAGGACGAGGGGGAATGGGTTTAAGTTGAGCCAGGGGAGTTTTAGGTTAGATGTTAGGAAGAACTTCTTCACTGAAAGGGTTGTGAGGCACTGGAACAGGCTGCCCAGGGAAGTGGTGGAGTCACCATCCCTGGAAGTCTTCAAAAGACGCTTAGATGTAGAGCTTAGGGATATGGTTTAGTGGTGCGCTGTTAGCGTTAGGTTGGAGGTTGGACTCGATGACCTTGAGGTCTCTTCCAACCTGGAAAATTCTGTGATTCTGTGATTCTGTGATTTACTGGACTCATGAGGACAGGAATCTCTTCCCCCCCCTTTCCCACCAAAAAAGGTTGAGAGAAATGTCCTCAATTCCTGGTTGGTACTACCATTGGTACTACCTTGTCAGGAGCAGTTGAACAAAATGTCCTTCTAGTCAAAAGTTCTTTCAGTTCTGCGGTGGATTTTTTGTTGTTTTTGTTTTTTACCCATTTTTATTACAACTTATTTCTGATGAATGGAAACTTGACATTCTCAGTTGTTAAAAAGGATTCCATATGCTTTGTTGCTCTTAAGACTAGTTTAACATGGAGTCCCTGCCTTTTATTTTTCCACTCTAAAAACAAACAGAAAACCTCAAGTGAAAAAACAATGAGACCAGAACAAAACAAAACAAAAAAATGGGGGGAAACTGAAATTTTAGTTAGCGTAATCCCAATCCTGGAAGCTGCTTTGTCAGAGCTGGTATATTGGGCATAAGTGGCAAGGGTTTGGTAGCAGGGCGAATGTAAGGGTGGCCTCTGAGGAGAGCCCAGCAGCTGTCTGGTGTCAGACCAGAGCCAGCTCCAAATGGCCCCAAAAGCGACCCACTGCTGGCCAGATCCCATGGCAGAACAGATCTCCATACTGCAGCCCGTGGAGGAGCCCCCAGTGGAGCAGGTGGATGTGGCCTGGAGGAGGCTGCGGCCCATGGAGAGCCCCCACAGGAGCAGGCCCCGGGCTGGAGCTGCAGCCCGTGGAGAGGAGCCCACGCAGGAGCAGAGGGTCTGGGGAGAGCTGCCGCCCCTGGGGGACCCGTGCTGGGGCAGTTTGCTCCTGGGGGATGGACCCCGTGGTAGGAGCGGCGGAGATGAAATGTTAAGGACAGCTGCCACCAGTCCCTGTTCCCCTGTGCCTCTTGAGGGAAGATACAGAAGAGGGTGGATGGAGAGGGGGAAAGGTGTTTGTAGTTTGCTTTTAGTTCTTACTGCTAGTCTTACTGCTTACTGCTAGTTCTAGTCTGCTAGTAAGGAGCAATAAATTATATGAATCTCCCTGTGCTGAGTCTGCTTTGCCTGTGACAATAATTGTTGAGTGATCTCCCTGTCCTTATCTCAGCCCTTGAGCACTTTCCATCATATTTTCTCCCCTTTTTTCTTTGAGAAGGGGGAGTGATAGAGCAGTTGTGGTGGAGCTCAACTGCCTAGTTGGGTAAAACCACCACAGCTGGACCATAATTTCAGTTGCTGGATCTCCAGGTGAACATGGGCTTTGAAGCAGAGTGATGTGTCCTTGGCATTTGCTGAAAGGCAGCATGTTGTTGAGAAGTGGTGGAAGTGGGACTTTCTTCTCAGAGCCAACGTAAGGCAGAATCATAGAATCATAGAATCATAGAATATCCTGAGTTGGAAGGGACCCTTAAGGATCATCAAGTCCAACTCTTGACACCGCACAGGTCTACCCAGAAGTTCAGACCATGTGACTAAGTGCACAGTCCAATCGCTTCTTAAACTCAGTCAGGCTCGGTGCAGTGACCACTTCCCTGGGGAGTCTGTTCCAGTGTGCAACCGCTCTCTCAGTGAAGAACCCCCTCCTGATGTCAAGCCTAAACTTCCCCTGCCTCAGCTTAACCCCGTTCCCGCGGGTCCTGTCACTGGTGTTAATGGAGAAAAGGTCTCGTGCCTCTCGACACCCTCTTAAGAGTCACTCCCCTGAAAACAAGCTCTCACAAAATCTATTAACAGTCTCATCTCCCCATCTACTGCTGGAGATCTGTGGTAATGTAACATAAGAAGAGTTAGGTCCAGAAGGAACATACTTCCCTCTTCAGGTTCAATATTTGACTGATGTCTGATAGCTCCCAGTGAGACAATCCCTATTGAGGTGCAGCAGCTGACAGCACATTGGTCACCCACACAAGTGGAACAGTTAGTGTTTGGCTTTCTAATGAAAACATGCCTAGCTGGTCTTTATTTGCTTGTATTACTGGGGACAGAACACAGGGTTTTATTTGAAGTTTCACTTGCAGAGCTGTGGAAAGCAAACATTAGAACGGAGCCCGTGTCTTTGTGCAGCAGGCAGAGGGAGGTGCAGGGCTGCATCGGCTTGGTGTTTGTCATGGCTGCTTTGCCCAGGTAGGTACTGCTGCTCCTACTGTTTCCCTGAAACCCATGGCAGAAGTTCAGTCCTCAGGAGTGGGAGCAGGGGCAAGTCCTTCACCACAGACCTAGAAAGAGAAGCATGCAGGTCATGTTTATGCCATGTGCTTGGCTTCCAGTCTCTGTTGCACCTGGAATGGAGGATAAGCAGCTGAGCTGCAGCAGTTTCAGTTTGGTTGTAGAAGCAAATGTTCTGTTGTAGGTAGTTCCTAGTTTGACTACTTGCAATGAGGATACTTGTAATAGGAGGTTGAAATCCAAACTTCATCTTCTTCTGTGATCCCTCATAATTTCTTAAAGCACCTGTGTTAAGATACATGTCCAATTACTAGATCAGTTTGATATTTTTCCTTTTGCTTGGGTTTGGAAAGGATTGTCATTGATATGCTCTTTCAATTCCATCTGGTCTTCAAAAAGTAATTAAGTGTTGAGCAAAGATATTGTCCGTCTGTTTCCTTCCTACTAAGCTCTGCAAGGTGCTCAGTTAATGATTTTTTTTTTTTTAATTATTTCAAGGCTGCTCTTGTTTTCTTTTTCCCACCTTAATGAGGCAGATACCCTAGGCAGCATCACTTTATCACAGTTGCCTGTGGCAGATGAACTAGTACAGCAGCATCTTTTCTGAAGTTTTAGTTAATCAGTGTGTAAGGTGTTCTCATCAGTATACGTGGATAATTCTCCCTGACACTTACAAGATTTATCAAGCATGGAAAAGGAAGAACAGAGTCTTTTTTGAAATGAGGGTCTTTTTGATTTGAACAGCAGCAATCTGTTTTGCACCAATGAGCACATCATATTCAGTGAATTAAGACTAAAAATAGCTGATTAACACCTTCTCTGTTTCTTTTGTGTCTGGTCATTAGTTACTAAGAACCACATTAATTCATAGTAGCATAGGGCATCAAAAGTGCCAATGTCTAGCTAACATCAAGAGCTAAATTATGTGGGGGTTCTGCAGAGGAATATTACCTCTTAGTGTGTTACCTATTTCCCACAGCTGCCTCCTCATATCATGAATATGTGTATGCTCAGCTCTTGTCTGTACTTTTTTTTTTTTATTCACTACATATCCCATGAAGGGAAAATCTGAATTAGTCATTGGCACTTGAAAGGGACTCAGGGTATTTTTTCCTGTTTTAATGTGATACTGAATGGGTCCTGCCTATGAGCTAAACTCAAATACTATTTCAAAGGCTTGGATCATTTCAGAAATAGCAAACATAACACTTCTGAGTAAACAGACTAGTTATAATAGACAGGATTAGAAAATGGATTGTTCTGGGCCAATGCTGTCCTATTGAGAGTGATGATATCGTAGTGGTAATCGCACTGTTGGACTTAATGGCCCATAAACTTTGATAAAAGCTTTTGTAAAATTGTCAGCAATAATTCCATCCATTGTTAGATTGCCAATGAACTTCTTCAGCCCCTGAATAAATTGCTACTATCAATTATGTTTTTATAATTATATAAAATAAGACTTTACTCTGAAGGTATAATAATTCAAATAATAATAAAAAAATCCTGTCAGCTTAAAATTAATGGATCATATCCACAGTTGCTGTAAATGCACAGAACTTTTTCACCTGGGTGGGGCTAAGGTAATTTTTCATCTGAAGCTGTAGTCCCATGAATTTCCTCTGTCAAGCCCTTTAGATCAGCAGAAATAGAAAATGCCATTGCCTGTGTCTGAAATAGAAAGGATAATTAAAAAATAGTTTTATTGTAGTTCTCTTTTGTGGTTAGTTTTCTCTGTATATTTTTAGCATGATGCTTACTAGAGCATGAACATTGAAAAGGAATAATTACTTTCTTAGCCTTTAATAAGCCATTCACTAAAAAAAAAATATATATAATGCCGAAACGCTTAAATTTTGTCTACAACTTACATGCTGTGTCAACATATGGTCCCTTTCCATTTATTTATTTTTTCACAATGATTAATTTCATAACCTTCCCTTTTTCCCCCCTTCATCCTTTCCACATGATTGGTTGTTATCAGCCACAGCCTGATACAAAATGGACTAAACTTCAAAGCAAGAAGGGCAGGAAGTTCTCTTGCGAGAGAACAAATAGCACGGGGTATTTAACAGTGTATTAAGCAATGTAGCTGTTGGACTACACTCATAATACAGTGATGAGAGCAAGAAAATACTCTGTATGTCATTAGTTTAGCCAAGCAGTGAAATGCCCTGGCACTGGTGATCTTCAGCATATCTAATGCGGTGGCATCGCTAATTCAGAGCACAACGAAGAGCTGAACGTGAGCTTTCCAGTCCTGTAGCATAGGAGCAGCTACCTTACCTGCCTGTAGGTAGAGTTTGATTTTTGTATTCTAGAGAAGAGTTGAACAAAAATGTGCCTACTGCTGAAATGTGCCTACCCAGGGTCTGTCCTTTTTGTGTTATCACTTGTCTGTGTGTATTTGCTTAATTTTCTGTAGGGGGATGGCAGTAGGTAGGAATGTATCCTAAGGGAATATGTTGTCCAGTCAGCAGCCATGCTGCTTCATGAAAGCTTTACCTCAGAAAAATTACAGTTCCTAAAATAATAACTTTGACTGGTACACTAGCAGTGATAAAGCTTCTCTCTCTATTCCCACCTTCCTAATGTATTTGGCAGCGGGTGGTAACATGGAATTCAAGGACAGCCCCAAAGAGAATCTGTCTCTCCCATGCAAGATTATGCAACTTTGAAGAAAAGCACCGCAGCTACATGCAGGGGAGTTTATGGAAAAGGTAAAATTATGGAGAGCTGGAGGAGAAAGAAGAAAATCTGGAACTCTTGCTTCTCTGTTACAATAACACTGCAGCAGGGACGTGCATCTTCTACTGATGCTTGATCCAGCAAACTTAGGCATAATATTCCTTTGAAGTCTATGGATATTCTGCCAGCCAGGACTGCAGGATCAGGTTTTTTTATTACTTTATTTGCCTAAGAAAACTCTTCTCATCTAGTTTAAAGGTGAAGCTGATATAGAATAACACACTATGTTATATGGAGATTATGCCAAAAAGTAATTCTCCTGAAATAGAAAGTAAGATTATAAATTATAATCACGTCACAAGATATTGCGGTGTCCATGTTACAACTTTAAATGAGTCTTTTAACTGGCTGTGCTTAAAAGTAAGTCCAGTAAGTACACATTCTGGTAATTGCCATTTCCCTTTCTTTTCTTAAAAGATTGTTTCTAAGATATATTTTTGGTTGGGACTGAGTGAATTCTTTAGGTTTGTATATGGTGATGTGGCTTCAGCCAGCTAACATGCTGGTTCTGATACTGTAGCAAAAAGGGGGCATCTCAAAATTTGCTGGGATGATCTTGGTTGAGTTGAGTGGCATTTCAACGCTAGATGTGTTGGACCCGTGACTTCTAAATGGAAGTTCTTGCAAAGAATTAAATTTCTGTATACATATTCACACATATATGTGTATATATGTATAAAAGAAATAGAAATTTTCTACTGTAGCCCTGAAACAATATGTTAATGTGCTGTTCTTAGTTTATGCAGGCCTCTGGCACTCTTGCTTTATAGTTAAGAAAAAATGGTGTTACAACAGCAACTGCTATACCACCCAGTACTTAAGGAGCTCCTGTCAATGTAGCACTTCAGAAAGTACATTAGACAGACTTTTAAAGTGCATGAAATTAAAACAAGAGTAGTAGCTTAACACTTGCTGAATGCTGCAGTCAGAGAGCATGAGTTGGTTCTGAAGTTGAAAAAAGTTCTGATGGAGAGAGGTAGCAATAGCAGCAATTTAGCTGCTTTTGCAAATGCATTATTTAACATGTATGCATTTGAAATCAATGGAGTTGCATGTAGGAATACAGAGCTTGTATAGGTTTAAGAGCCTTGTTTTACACGGGACAGAAATTATATTATTTAAGGGAGTAATAATTTTGAGAGGCTCAAGCAGAGACACTTTAAGGGCAGGTACTTAGCATTTCTTGAAAACGAGCCTCTGAGTGTTATTGAAAAATTTATAACAAATGGAAGTATCAGAAGCTGAAGCTGCTGGAAGTTATGATTTATGGATGTGAATTCAGGGCAAAGTTTCATGTTACATATGTGCACCACTTGTGCTTGAGAGCAAGGAATGGTGTCAAGGTATGTGTATAATATTTTTCTGTCTATTAAACCCTAGAGATATAAAGTGGCGCATTATAAATGTTCCTGTACAATAAAATGCAATGCAAGTACAAGAGGTAAGAGACCTAGGAAAGGCTAGGGAAGAATAAACTCATATGGACTCAGTGAGACTACTTTATCACTGATAACCTTGTAGTGTGAGATTGACATCTTGCTCAGGAGCTTCCTTGTTAAGCCACTGTAGCATAGGAAGACATTCTATGCTAATGAATTTACTACATTTCTTTGTATTCTTAATCCTCATAACCTCTTAGAAAGAGCTGAGTATCTGCGTATTAATAAAACTATGCACTTATAAAAAAAATTGTATTTGTGATTATGAGAAATTATTTGTTATGCTCAGTAGCACAGTGTTTGCAAGAAGACTGATTTCTGCCCTCCTATTAACTGTTCATTTTTCCTGTCATTATTGTTTCTATCGGATTGCATAGAATAAAAGCACAAATTCAGTTTTCTGACTCTTGAAACAAAAACAGAAAAATGCTGTACATGTATGCTTCACAAGTGGTGTGTTTTCCCTATTCATTCACACTAATTACTGGTCAGCATCTTTATTCGTTGAAAGTATTTGGAAATCAACATATGCAAAAAAAAAAAAAATCAAAATCTGCATAGGCGCTAATCTATATATGCATAAGAATGAGTTCTGTTCTTTGTGGTGTGAATTTCAGCCTCCTCTACTAATGTTAACCAGTGAGCTGTTGCTGGTTGTTAGATAAATGATGTGAGGGGCTGAAGGGAACAGCTTTTCTACTGGTGTCTGCTTCTGTGAGGCTCCTGTGTTTTCCCGTGTGCTCCAGGGCTGTTCCTGATGGTCTGCCTAAGACCACGCTTTAGAATGGCAACACTGGGGCTTTCACCCTTTCTCTCCCATGAAAGTCATTAGTTGGATAACGTAGGAGGGAGCACTGCAGAAATCTGCCTGCCTCTTCTGCTGCAGCTGGATGTTCAGAGCTGAGCCCAAGTCCAGGTGAAATCTGGGCACAGTTGAAATGCCTGTGAAAATTCAGATAATTCAATGTGGAGAAGCTGCAAGTTCTGTGTGCAAGCTGTGTTGGGTTGGAAGGCAGCCATCTAGAGAGCCAGGGAGGCATGAACGCTAAAAGATTACTTTGGGGATTTCTACCTCTGCTGTTGACATATTCACTGTGAAACAACCTCCAACTCTTGTACTGATATTCCTACTCTCTAATTTCCATTTTGATCTTCACAGATATGCTCCCTTGATAAGCATCTTTATTGCCACTTGTACATTAGGACAGTGGAGCACCTGTACACTTGATAACTATCCTACAGACTCATTTTGTTTGAGCAAATGCCAAAAGGACTTTGAAGTTCACTAAGTTAAAGGCAGTGACAGTGGCTGTATCCTGGGACTGGGGACTTCTCATGGGGCACCTTTGTGCTGCTAAGCACAGGATAAGGACAGCTGAGTGAGGTGGAGCAAAAGGCCCCAAGAAGTCTTTTCAGTACCTTAATTTGGGTCTGGTACTAATATGCAAAGGGCTTCAGCGTATTGAAGATTTTCCATGCATTTTGCAGTACTGTTTTAAATAGATTTTAGTGAAGGTGCTCTGACACATTATATGTATATTAATTTGCCTGGAACTTAACAACAAAAAAAAAACAATTTATAGTCAACTTTTAAAATACATGTTTTGTTGGTGGTGTTTTGAATGCATTGCAACAATAATTAGGCTGGCAGCAAATTATCTCAAAAATGTATGTATACCTTTAAAAATGCAGCCTCTGCCTGATTTCTAATTAATCACGCTGATGTTAAACTCAATGTTATGCGAGGAATGCTTTCCAGCACTAGCAGGAATTAAGAAGCTGTTTTATATGTATATTAAGAATGCTTTTTGAGGCCAAGAGACAGAAGAGCTTAGAAGTCTGATGATTGTTTATCTGGAATGAGTTCCTAGTGGCACAGGAACTGGGCTCACTGTCTGTAGTGGTTTAACCACACAGAAAATGTATTTGGTAGTCTTCTCACAGAGACCTGGAGGGACGCTCTATGCCTTTACAAGTATCAGCATTCTGCTTTTTGTGCACTTTAGAAACACAGATGAGCTGTATAATGAAACTTGAATTCCTAGTGAAGGTTTAGAGAAAAAAAGAAGAACTGAAATGGATTGAGACACCAATAACTTCCCTTCTCATCTGCATTCACTGCGGTGAAGCCCAGAGAAGCAGTGAACCTTGGGTTACTTAATGAAAGCTGGGATGCTGCTTGCAGGGACCACAAGCACCAGGTGCAGGAGATAACTATAGATCTGGGTTCTTTGCTGCTGCCCTGCACAAGAGATTGTGAATTCAGTCCTGACATCTAAACTTGGAACTAGCAAGCTTCTAAAATTCAAAATTAAAGGCGGTGAAATTATTCCAGTACACCAAGTTAAGGGCTTTCTGAAAACGAGTGGTGATAGCTAGGGTTTATATCGGAACACCACTTTTTCTCTGCAACTTGTACAAACTGAAAGCATGTGAGGAAGCTTCCCGAGGCTTAGAAAGCTATTTTGTAGGCTCCATGTTTCACTGCACTGAATTTATTGACAAAGTTTGTTGCTTTATATTTAAAATGCATACATGCCCTTGTTGTGTTTCTTGATCGTATGCAGTGCAGTATGCTAAAATGCAGGAGCTTGCCTTAGCTACAGACCAAGTTAAACATCAAAGGCTTCTGAAAGTGGTGTGAGAAAGGAAGGATTTAGTTTGACAGGGGTAGTAGTTTCTTTTAGAGGGAGGAATAGCAAACATTTACCTGTACAGCAAGCAGATGCATGGGCAGCTATTATCTAAAGCTAACAGCACCTTTATGTGCACAGGTATGGGCTGGGAGAGTATAAGTATCTGTAGCGCCATGTTATGAAAACACGAGGTCACATTCTGCCCTCAGGTAAACCTTCACAGCCTGCTGAAGTAATGAGGTAGTACACCTCTAGCTGGAAGAAGACTTGGTTCCCCAAACAGCCAGGAAAAACAGCGTTCCAAAGCAGAGATGCAAGTCTTTCAGGTTTGCTCTCCATTTGTGCCACCTGGCGTAAAGGGCTTCTGGCAAGAAAAATGTTGTTTGTCCTTTAGGAATCAAAGCCCATATGGAGAAGTTCTATGCAGCATTCCTTACATTACTTTTCCATGTTTTGGTTATCCATTTCAGGCCTCTGTATAACTAAAAGTTCTGCAGAGAAATTATTAATCTGTTTTGGCTAAAGCAAGGGGGTTGGTTTAGAGTCTCAGAAATGTTTAATTGGTAGAAGAAGTATAGCCAAGAAAAAATGCAGCAAGGAAGAGCTAAAAGGCAACCTGAATTCAAGTATCAAACCTTTAAGGCACTCAGGGTTTTGGGGAGGGGTGAAGGTTGTTTTGCTTTTGTGTTTGGGGGTGGGGTTGACTGTGTAGGGATCAGAATAATGCATTTCCCATGAGAGAGTCGAAAGAGGATTATAGATCAGGATCTGTGTATTATAACTGTATGTACTGCTACATAGATTTGATACGGCTTAAACCCTACCCCACCCCCCAAACTCAAGAAGTTGTACATAATCAAGAAATTACATGCTCTAATACAGGGCACATGGACTGAAGAAATTAACATTTTCCATCCTGGCACTTGCTCGTGCCCAGGTGCGCACTTGCTCTTTGGCCCTGGCTTGGTTGCTGGAGTGGGTTGAGCCTCCTTGATAAGCTGGGAGCTTGTGTTTGGGTTAGGCATGATTCACTGCACCAAGGCTCACCTTCTCTAGGACTTCCGTAACCCTTCGTTTCCTTAAAGCCCTTTTAATTTATCCATCAGTAGCATTTTTTGCTAAAGTCTGTGTCAAAATTATTAAGCCTCGAACTACATGTTGTGTAATACCTGCTATTAGCAGTGATTGCATATAAGTTGTTTATTAGTTCACTATTTTGGGATATTCTGCTCTAATTAATGTTGAGAATTAATCTGTACTGTTTTCTGCAGCATTAGCAGTAATCCTTCTGCTGAATATAAATTATATTTTTGCTACCGCCCAAATTCAAGTATGACTATAGGTTTATATAAAATATTTATGGTACACCTGCATGGAGTAGTGGGTTCTGTTTTGGAAGTTTTCAGTATTTTTTTTGTTTTTTTTTTTTTTTAATTTCACACAACTTTCTGCAGCATGCTAGGATAACAGGCAGGACACTGTCTCCTTTCTTGCTTTTTTAAAAGCAGTTGATACTGTAGAGGCTAAGTACTTCATAACTTATTTCCATCAAGATTTTTGTCCTTTTCTGCATTTGCAAAAATCTCAGGACAGTAGTTGGTTTGCAGATCTTACTTCTTTTCAGAAGACAAAAGGGCTTTGTTAGGAAAACCCAGCCCTGCAATATCCGGGGAGCTTGTAAAAGATGATCGACAGCTTTTGCATCTACTTAATATGCTACCGGGATACTTGAAGACTGGCAGGATCAGGCCCTGAAGGGGGTGGGGACTTCTTGGTGGTGAAGGAAAGAAACACCAGTCTTGGGCGTGTTGTGTTTGCTTTCTTCTCCAAGACGAGATAGGCTTATTCCTTCGCACAGCTGCTTGTACGTTGCCCTCGCCTGAAGTTTTCAGAAGGGTAAATGCACACAGGGCTATACTTGCAGTTGTGGGGCAACAAGTGGCTTGTAAGGAAGCCTCTTTCCCACTTTGTTGCAAAGCTGGGATCAAAAGCTTGCTTTCCCCCATGCAGCAGAGCAAGCTGATGTGCCACCCAACACACACAGGTATACAGGGTGTGCACAGCCTTTGTCCTTAGGGCGAGGAGTGGAGAGGAGCTGCACATGACAGCTCTCATACACGTGATTTGATGCTGAAACAGAATTTTTATTTAATTTAATTGAAAATTTTAATTTCCTGTTTTGTACAGGCAAGACAAATCCCCTTAATCTTCATAGCATTTTGAAAAGGAATAATGGAGAAAATGTTTGGTCTTCAAGCCTCATTTTGCATCTCAATTTTAGGCCCTGCTTTATTGGCAATTTAAATCCATTAGAACAGAAACAAGTCTACACAGATCGTGTTATATGCAATAGCCTCACATCTAAATTTGAAGTGTAATCATGCACAAACATTTATTTGACCAGCATTGCTAGTGGCGTTAATGTTAAGTGGATAGTTAAAAGCTTAATGACCCCTTCCAAAGTGTTTTATTTCTGTAACATATCGATGAGGCTGTGAGGTCTGCAATTGAATGTTTTTTGTTTGTTTCTTTGTTTTCTTTTCAGTGTTTCTAGAAAAACTTTCAACTGCTGGCACAGTTCATCTGCTCCATTTCTTGCCCCAGTTAAGATATATCTATTTGGGTAGGGCATGTGACTGGGTGCAAGCAAAGTGTTGCCGGCTCCTATTGCATTGTCAGAGTTTCTTGTGAAATTTGGCAAATGCTCGTTAACTTTCTGTCCCGATCTCTGTGGCAAAAGAAGTTACCAGCAGGATGAGAAATTTATCTGATGTGAAGGAAAATCCCTTGGGTCTGGAACCTACACAGCACTAAATATGTCCTTGGTGAACCCAGCCACCGGGAGGTCTGCTCGTGGTGAGCTCTGAGAAGTAAACACAGGGAGGCCGTAGCACCAAGCTTTTCCTCTGCACTTTTTCCATAGTGGGCATTTGGCTTAAGGATGAGGAGAGCAAGGATTGTGTAAGTACCTGGTTTCCAAACGTCTGTGGCTAATGAAAACTTGGTGCACAGAAGTCTAACATGCAAATGATTGAAAAAGTAGCCAGTCTGAGCTTTGGTAATGGAACAGATTGCTGGAGGCTTTGAAATGAACTCCAGGGAGGCTCACTTTTTATGTCACTTAGTAGCAGTTCAATATAAGAGAGTTTGGCACAGGCCAACTGCTCCCTTCTTTTTAGTTGGGATTGGCTGCTTAGTACTTCTAATCTTATGCTCCTACCAGACAAAAGTCTGTATCACCCACTGGTACTGACTGAGGCCTTGGGCTGTTGGGTGAGCATCTCCAGCTAAAGACTGAGCAACCTGAACAAAGGCAAGCAAAGCTTTCACACCTTGCCATTCGTAGTCTCTCATTCCATTATGAACTAAATTAATTTAATTTAAAAGGCAGCCGGTAAAACCAACAACATACCAAACTTGGCATCACTTCTCTTACGCAAGTCTGGGGCTCATAAAAGAGACTTGGACATGGGATGAAGCACCTTCAGCAAGAGCCCCTGGCTGCTGCCCAGGATGGCTGCAGGACACCGCTGCCTGCCTTGGCGAGCAAGGGTGATGCAATGCACGGCCACTTCTGGGCACGGAGATGGCAGCGGGGCAGAGCACAGAGGGTCCTTCCCAATGGCTACCCTCTTCCAGGGAAAAATGTACACCCCAAAATGAAGACAGAGCTGTTCTCTTCCACCTTGGGGTGTCAGATAACATCTTTTGAGATGCCACCTGGCAGAGAAGAAATGGAATACTCATTTAAGTACAACAGCCTGCTTTTTGGTGTTCCCCAGAGTTGCATGTGTCCAAGCGAAAGCACTTGTGTAAACAGCAAACCTCTCCTGCAAAATCTCACTTTGTTCACCCCTAATAATAAAGGAAGCCATGCTTCCAGGTTAGGTGTAGTGCCGTGTCTTGGGGACATCTGTCTGCCTCTTGCCAAAGCATTTCCATGCCTCTTGTCTTGGAGGAGCACAAGGGAAAGTTTAAGGAAACCTTAAGAAAAGTCAGGGAAGGTTACTGGGGTTTCAGCATGTCTGTGACCAAGTAGGTTTCTGAGGTCTTGTTTCTACCTTAGGAAGCTTGTTTTTGCACCAAGTAGAAGGAGCTTTGCTTACAAAGGAAGAACTTGGTCTGCAGTTTCTGGGAACATGCAATGGGGCTGTACACTCGGGTGGTTGACTCTAGGACTGGTAGAGCTATGGTTTCTTCAAAATCCTAAATTAGAGAGTAACTTTTATTTTTCTTCCTAAGCTGTGTAATTTGGCTGTTTGGAGAATTCCAGAGAGGCAGTGAAATTACTGTTGCCTTTCCCACAATAAATCCTTGACCATTTAAGCATTAGCAGATTCCCTGTACTGTGTATGGGGGTGGAGAAAGGATCTGTGGAGTTACTTTCACACACTGACACATGTACACATGCACATGTTGGTAGCTTCTAGGAAATACTTGGCCTGAAATCTCAGTGTTTGGGAGTTTGTTTCCCTTTCTGCACAATACTGGGTGCAAAACAGTTACATTGCAAGACAAGATTCTTCAAAATGTGTCAAAACTGTTTCTTTACACAACTTGCATCATGTGTAGGGTTTGTCAATGTGCATTTGTGCATCCTCCTGTGCCCAGTCCATAGGCCGGCCTCTCACTGTTCTTGCTCCAAGAACTCGGCTTTCTCACCTGAGCTCTCACTGTTCCTGGTGATCCAGCATCTGGTGATGGTCACAGGAGCTGAACCCTCATCTGTGTGCTGATCTGCATGGGTGTGACACTGATCACTGAGATCTAGCCTAAAATGGAGTTTTTCACTGTGGTCTCTGACCTGAGCAACTTGTGAGCTTTATGTAAGCTGATGGATGCAAAAGGAGTGCTGAGCTCTGTATCTGTCTGCAGGACTGGGGAAGGGGCAGCGAGATTGGTTTCAGGGCTGTGCACATCTGTTATCTTCGTGAGATGCTTGGAGCACAGCAGTGGGGGCTTTTTGACACCTCAGATTTTTTTTCAGCTCAGTTGCTGAATATGAGCTTTTGTTTTGTGCATTATTGTAGTTTCACATTTTGCTCTTAGATTATTCACTGGCTGGGCCAGAAATGGGAAGTTTGGAGAAAATACGGAACAGTCTGTGAGTAGGTTAAAGAAAGATCATAACATACTTGTGTCGGACCGATGAGCTCCATGCTCAAGCCGAGCAGCCAAATGCTGCGTGGCACTTCTAGCCACGCGCTGGAGCTCTGCGTGAAAATAACTGGTGTGATTCGCATCTGCAGGCAGATCACAAGCTGTTACCTGCGAGAATAAACCAGACAAAACAGTGTCTGTATGCTTCCAATGGCTAAAAGACATCATAAATTACAGAATATGTTTAAAACGTAGTAAAAACATACAGTGTATTAAAAATCCGGAGAACTATTGCTGGTTACCCAGTTTCACTAGTCTAAGGTTACATTCTCAGATGGAAAATAAGAGACCCTTTCGCTTGCATGTTCTGCAATAACATTTTATCAGCAGGCAAACTCTCATTAAATACACCCCATTGGCTGCATTCAGGCTGCCAATTTTTGAGTGGAAACATTGTATTAACTTGGCTGTTCCCTGCAGGATATTACTCTTGGAAAATTATTAAAAAAAGTGAACAATCCCCAAATCAGCATTTTTCATTTATAGCAGGCCATAATTTACAGTACAGTATGTATCTATGCCTGAGCAGAGAATGCTGTCTGCAGTGGCAAGGAACAGCATTCATTCCTGTATTTGCCCAGCAAAAGGATTTGTCTTCTTACTTAAATGTACACGGTGGTTTAGATCTACTTTGCGTGTTTCAGTGCGTGCTCTAGCACGTAATGACTTGTTAGCAGCTGTGTAGTTGTAGATTGCACATTCTTTTTAGGGCGACAATTTGTCTTCACGTGAATTACATGCACTTCCCAGTGCAATAGTAAAGGACGTGGCTGTGTTCCTTCATACCTCAGATCCCAATCTGCAGGAATTCCTTTGAGGTGAAAACTTACAAGAGAAGGGAAAAGATGTTTTTTCTTTAATGCTAAACAACAGTAGAGCAACATTTATTTATTTTTAGGGCCCTTTGATTAAGAAAGCTCTCTCCGTGCACTCTTGAAATTTCAGTTCTTGAAATTGTAGCATCTATAATTGTTGATTTAACTGGATAAAGACAATGCAATTGTTTCATTTAAGTTTTGGAAGCTTTAAGTAAAGAATGTTCTGAATGTCTGTGAAAAGAGTAGAAAACTGTTGTTATACTAAAAGAAAGAAGAAACATTTTTACTTTCCCTGAAAAATTTTGGCTAAGCTAAGCAATTTATCCTATGTTAATAGGAGCTCTCTGAGTAGTTATTCACTTTCATTTGCTGGATCAAGATATTCACATTGGCAATTTCTTTTTAATGGAGGGTATGTGGATAAAAAATTGTAGCACACTGGATAATTTAAAAAATCTATAACAAACAAAATGAATAGCCTTAGTATCCACAGAGGTGTGCATGTTTGTGTATTTGTCTGGATATATTTGTCCATCTATATTCATATTTTCATGTCTGCTGCATAGAAATTTTGATTCTTTGAAAGCATTGCCTTTTTTTTTTTTTTTTTTCCTCAAGTGGATGTAGCCTAATTCAGACACTGCTGGTATTAGTGAATTCATTACAAAGGGAGGAGAGCTATGCCAGTGCCAATAGTTCTGAGAATGCCAGCCTTGGATATGCAGTCTGTAGACTGCATACAACTCATACTGTTGGTTGTATGTTAAAATAATAATAGTACTTGGGGAAGCATACTTTTTTTTCCATCCAAAACAATTTTTCTTTCAAGGTGGAGCATTTTGTGTAAGCTAGGTGGGAAAATATGCTTCCCTTAATAACATTATAGATGGGGAAAAGGGGATAGATGTAGTCTGTGTTAGCTTTGTTTGTTCCCATAAGCTCCAGTATGGCTTCTCTTTCATATTCAATTTCATTTGACTTAATATTCCATTTCAAAAGAGAGCAATTAAACAAAAGGTCTGCACTTGGTGCCAGAATCTTTGAAGCCAACCATGAAACTCCATTCCCAGAGGATGAAAGTTAATTTTTGAGAAGGCCTAAAATTTCTATTGCGTAAACAAAGTGGATGGTTTTACTAAATGACTGCATTAATAATTTTATTAACTGCCTGCTATGTGCCTACACCCACTGATTTTTTTTCGTTATTGTTCTGGTAGTCACCTCACCTATTTCAACATCAGAAAGGTGTAGTGAGTGACCACCAGAGCCATTTCTGCCCACCCCTGCCAGTGCCTGGAGAACAGGATGGAAACAAAGCTACCAGATCTTCCTCCCCCTCAAAATTATTTTAATAAAGAAGGAGAACGCAAGAATAGTTAGATCTACCCTGCACCACGGCTTCAGCACAAGAAGCAAGACAAACACTGGAGTCCTGTGTGCCAGCATTGCCATTTCTTGGGATCTGTAGGTACCTTTCTGTGGAAGTATAGCTGGAACTGGCTCCTCGTGGGTGTGTGCAGGGAAATGCAGAATGAAACGAGTTGATGAAACTGTGTGGAGCGACCTTTGTGGGACACCGGGAAGTCATGGTGCTTTCATTATTGCTCTGTTCTTGTGCCAGTTAGAGTGAAAGGACCTCTCGGTGGTTTTATTTTTCTTCTTTTTTTACGTTAAAATACGTTCACCAAGACTAGGTTCTTCATTCCAAATTTGTTATTAAGAGTCAGCATATTTGATGCCGTTGTGGGTGGGCTCATAAAAACTGATCTCACTTTATATTCTTGCATAATGAAGAATAAAGAGTAAAAATACCTCTGGGGGATTGTAATAATTGAAACCTAATTCCCAGGTATTTAAGCACATTACAGTCTTTAAAGGCAAGGCCAGAAACTGATGGGGATGTCCAAGGACTTCATACATATTTGGAGGGAGAAAAAACAAAATAGCAACAACAAAAAAAAAAATTCCTAGGTTTCACAACTTTTTTTTTTTTTTTAATCCAGTCTTCTCATTGTTTCTTCAAAACACAGTGCAGACTGTTGGATTAAATAAGCAGAAGTAGCATATAAAACATTGATTTTGAATTTTAGCCCTACCACTTGCTGAGGGGAAAAAAATAGATGCTTCTGTGCAATTACCTTTGTTGAAGTTCACATTTGGCTCTGTGGACTTGAGAAGAAAAGGTGTGTTTCTGTTCTTCAAAGGTGGAAATGCAGTGACCTGAAAGGCCCCTTAGCAGATCTCGCCCTGTTAAGCACATGGGCTATTCAAAATTATGTTATGTAAATTTGTTTGTGCCTCTTAAAGATACATGGGGATTACAAAGTGAAGATAGGCTTTGTAGTAAGTTCTGTGTACCCTGTTGACAGTCAGTCTGATACAAGCCTGCTATGCAAAGAGAGAGTAGGAAGTTGATGCAGAGACAATGATGTGACTAAATAGAAGGTAGACACTACTTGCTGGTTTTCATCTGAAAGTTATCTCTCTTTTCCACCTTCCAGAAGAGCAGGTATGTTGTTTAGATTAGTCATTGGGTTCCAAACCTAAGCCTTGGCTGTAATAACATTTAAAAAATGAGAGAACAATTGTTTCCCTAAGGCTAGTTTGAGGGTGTTGATTCATAATTTTTCAAACATGTTGTGGCACAATTCAAAAGACCCCCCCCAACAGTGTAATAACAGAAATTATTTTATAGTTAGTAGAATATGTATTAAAAATAAAGCAGCTTCCTTGTAGTGCCCAGTGTTGACCTTTCTGGTGGTAAATCAATGAACTTTTCTCTACCAGTAAAAGTGCTTCATGAAACACATTTTTTTCTTAAATTCCTTTTTGATTCTAGTCCTACATTTGCAGCACAAAACTGTGCCTCGCTAAGCACAGTTAGAACTGTGAGGTTCAGACACGTGCTTCTGTATCAGGCTGGACTGGCTGGAGTAGTCCCCTCAGCCCCACCAGAGAGTCTGCAGAGGGGAGAGTGCCTCCATTTCTGGAACTCAGTCTAACACCTTCACTTGAATCACCAGTGAGCTAACTCTGAACTACGAACAACTAGCATCACTGAAAGTTCAGGAAGCCTAGGAAGTCAGGTGGGGTTCTCTAGGAAAGAGATATTCACTCTCTGCACAAACCCTTAAGTCTTACAGTCGTCTGTGTGAATTAGAAGCAATTAGCGATGGTGACTTCTGTGAGAACATCAAAGGTATGACTGAGATGAAATGATCAATCTTGGCAGATAGTCTCTACAACCAGCAGTCAGTAGGAAGGTTGTGTGTGCCAAGGGCTTTTGTTCTTGCCTGGAAGAAATGGCCGTGCAAGTATGCAGAATTAAATTTTAATTAATGAGAAATCAGAGGAGGTGCTGTATGCCACCTCTGAAATGAATAATCTGACTTAAAGAGCTGAACTGAGACTGCTGAGTGGGTGATGTTGTGGGAAGTCCACTTTTATATAAATCTTAGGGAGTGGTAGTCTGGAGGACCTTCTCCTGTCCCCTCAACATGTGACTCATGGTTCAAGTTTGTGGTCAATCTCTATACTTCTTTTGATGGAAAAAGTCATTTGTTAGGCTTACTGGCCCACATGAATATATCTGCTGGCAGTTTGAAAAGCATGTAGGATTTCTGGAACTCAGAAGTACAGGAAGAATTTAAGGTGCTCCAGCTCTTCCAGGAGAGTGACAGAACGCTGCAGCTGGAAAGCTACTGGACAGCTCCAGATGCATCTTTGCTGCCTCACTTTATGGGTCTTCAAAAATAAAAATAGTTTTTATATCCCTGGCACAGAAGTTGTTAAGGGTATTTCACTGTCATGCTGAATTCTTGGGGCTTCTCATCTTATGTATGGAAGCTGGATGCTTGCAGCTGCGCAGGTTGGCAGGAGCCATTACCAGAGGGCTCTTGCTGAAGCATCAGATATGTCAAGGCTGTTCTAACCTGTTGTTGGGATATCTCCAAGCTCTTGTAGATAACATGGTTGAATTCCATGCATTCATCTTTGGGGAGAGATTCCTGGGTCCTTTCCCACTTTTCAAATTGGTGCTTGCCTGCATGTGGTTAAATGCCCATGGCCAACACTGCAGACTGTTGAACCTTTTCTGCATGAGACACACAGAGGTCTAAAGCTTAGTCCTTAGTTGGGGGGAGTGAAAATATACATTTTGCTCATTTTGCTTACTTGCATTGTCTCATCTCTCAGCATTTGGAAGAGCAAAGGTGTTTTGTTTGTTTGTTTTCAGGGGGAAGGTGCTTTGGGGCTTTAGTGCCCTTCCATCGGCAACTGATGTGGAATGAGGGTTTTGTTAGACAATTCTCATACAAGCACATTTTCTCTATCAGCAGTGGGAGTTATCTTTAGGTTTTTCAAAATGTCTGTCCTGGAGTCATAGAGTACTTCTAAGGCTGCCTGTAAAGAAAATTACTGCAATCGATCTTTTATAAATGAGAGAGAAATAAGTCAGGAGAGGGACTCCCAGTCTTCTGGGGTAGGAACTGGCTTTTCCTACCTTTCCCTGGGAAACATGTATGTTGAAGAACAATGATCTGGCTGCTTGTGCTGAGGTCGTAGATCTGATGAGTAACTTGCTACCTGGCAAGATTGTTACATGCAATTAGGAGCCACAGTACTGCTGAGATGAATGCTGATTGTCCTGTTTTGTACGTGTAATTGTATTGTGATTTGTATTTCAGGTGAACTATTTTGTTTATTTGTTTTGTTAAAGGTATGTGGTTCCTATTTGTCAACCCATTTCTGTTCTTTTAGTCACTTCCAGGTGACAGCATGCCCTGGTTTTGTTACTGAATAAGCATGAACTTTCCATAGACTAAATCTTTGTCATAAGCAGGGGCTGCCTGCTTGAATCTTTGGGCTTTGTAGTCTAAACTGAAAGAAAACAAGGAAGGTTTCAGGCATTGTGGTGGAAGAACATTTCAGTGGAGACATTTCAGCCCAGACAGTAATTATTCATGCAAATTCAGTGGTTGCACTTTTAGTTGGTGTGGGAAGGACACTGCACTCCCATGATATAGTAAGGAATCGCAAATAAGCGATATTTGCCCCAGAAAGAAATCAAGATTATTTTCACAGCATGTGTGAGCGTGTGTTGACCCTGTGGCATTGATACCAGTAGAGGATGTCATCTTGACTGTTAGCTTCAGCAGAATTTTGGTTGGCAATTGCTGTGCTTACTGTTCAAATAAAACAGCTGATAACCGTAAAGAAATGTTTTTACAGCAGCTTCATATCCTGAAGTCTCTATTGCTTTCACATGTAGGTATCTAAAATCCA
The DNA here is from genome assembly GCA_011075105.1 of Heteronetta atricapilla. Taxonomy (NCBI): domain Eukaryota; kingdom Metazoa; phylum Chordata; class Aves; order Anseriformes; family Anatidae; genus Heteronetta; species Heteronetta atricapilla. The sequence goes on from CM021732.1 coordinate 57,772,001, forward strand.
TTCTGCTTCACCATTCTGCTTTGTTACAGCTCTGGGATTTTAAACACTTCTCAAGTTTGCTTAACATTATGTATTTTCTTTAAGCATTTAAAATAGGATAGAGTGTGTTCAAGTGTCTTAGGAAATGGAAAGACGAACGGAAGTTAAAAGTATGAAATGATTAGGAAACCATATGCTTAGTAATGAAAATAGACCCTTTTAAGTGGAAGCTGTGATGTATCTAGCAAATGGCTATAGCTAAGAATGACGGATTAATTAAACTAAGATGGAAAAACTTGTATTTTATTTTATTTTTTTTAAAAAGGGAAGAAAAATAAAAGTAAAAGCTATGGTGGACATGCAGGGCAGACACCTCTTTTACCTTGTAATGAAGAACTAAGTCTGATTAATGTAGAAGGCTGGAGTGACTTTTCATCAGTTGTACATGCCAGGCCATGTCTGAGCAGGAATGTTTTCTCTCGGTTAATAAACATTTGTTCTTTGCCTCAGGTGCTAAACAACCCTGTTGTTCTGTTCCGTTGTGTGGAACACCTCTGAAAGCTTCAGAGAGGAAACAAAATTCAGCTTGGTGGAGCAGAGCTCCTCATGTTTATATTCAAATCTGGGACAAATACATGCTCCCCTTCTTCCCCTGCTCTATCTTGAACATCTTTACTGGTGAAACTATTCCCTGAATTCTCCAAAGAGCTTCAAACTGGGACAGTTTCTCTGTCCTAGCAGCTGCTGCCACCAAGGTTTCCACTCCAGGATCCCCTGGAAGGAGCAGTGGAGGTGGAAGTCAGCATTTCAGATGGTCTGGTGGCACAAGGACAAAGTGGCTGGCCCTGCAACCTCCACAGGGAGGCTCTTGTGAAGGAGTATGGCCCCTGTATTTACATTGTGTGCTGTTGCATCTTGCAAGCAAGTGCTAGCCTTTATGGACAAGTTGTACTGTTGTAAACTTGGGTGTGAATGTAAACTGATCTATCTGTGTAACTTCATGTGTGGCCAAATCCACTCTAAAAAGTCAAAGCAGATTAGGAAAGCTGAAAGCTGTCTGTTTAATGGAGAGCAGATACTTGTGAAGAACACAGCGTGTGGGTGGTGGTGTAGCAGAATAGCTCTGTGTGTGTTTGTGTGCAAAGCTCATCAAGAATAACTTGGTATAAAGCACCCCTCTGGATTAAAGTCTGTACCCCCCTGTATTTGTCTCTTGGCACTAGGAAGGACAGCTTCTGTTACTGAGAACGTGGCACCAAGACACAGCTGATGCCTGATGCCACCACATACTGTGTTTTGCATCAGGTGTTTTTTGTTGCTGCTTTTTCTAGCAGCACGCTTTTCTTACAAAACATTTTCTACTGAAAAGAAAAGGAAAATGATACTACAAAACCATTACTTAATGTATCAACATTTTCTTTAATAAACTCATCCTTGCATGCTTTTTTAAACACAGCACGCAGAGTTTAACATCTGTTGGGGACTTCTATTTGTTCAGTCTTGGAACAAGACTGGCTTGACAAACTGGCTTGATCCTCACTTTTGATCCTCACTTTTAATTCAGCAGGAGGGCTTGAAAAATCACTGTTACACACAAACGCAACAAAACGATGATTAATTTTATGTATGGCACAGATGTAAAACGGTTAGCTGCTCACACTTCCAAAAAAAATAGTAAATTATGTCCACTTGAAGTAAATTGAATCCTATCTTCTGCCTGGCCTCTGAATGGCAGAGGTTTAGCATTTTGTTGCAGTAATTCATATTCAAAACATCAGATAACAGCAGATATCACAGACCACATAAAAGCAGTTCACTTGAATGTTCAACTCTACTAGTAAATTCGGAGTGTCCGCTAAGAGCACCTTCGCTTTGTTAAAATGATTAGCACCTTTTATCTAAGTGTTTTCATGCTAATTTTAATAGTAACATACTCTATGCTGAGAAAGACCATCTGGTTTCAATTGTAATTGTGAGATAGCAATTGGTAGCATTATTCAGGAGCATTTGAGAATGCCGAGGTACTGCTTGGACCTTGATCAGGTGCAAAAAACCCGTTTGCTTTCCCTGGTAAAGCTATCAAACCCCAAATCAGGATTTCAATCAAAAATGCATCAGGATGTAACGTGGCTGTTGGAGCCCTCTCTGCATTTGTTTTGCAGCGTTTAAAGGGGGCGGTGTGGCTTTCAGAGCAGTGTTACCCTTCCCCACCTCGTTAGCAGCAGTTCTTTAGTGACTCACAGATTGGAAGAGAAAGTCCCTGAGGCTCCGGAGCAGGATCTGGGAAGTGCTTTCCCCAGCCCTTAACAATTTCTGGACCACTCTGGGATGTTGAGTTGTGGAGAAGTTATAAAACTGGGTAGGACGTTGGTGGGTTTTTCACTCTGGTTTATTTACAGTGCATCTGGAAGTATTTGAAATTCAGCACGGGTTTTCTGGTTGTGCCCCAAGCTCTCTGGAGGAGCAGAGCATTATGGCTGCAGAAGGCTGGTTCAGCCTTCAGATTTAAAGTAGTTTTGCAGTGGGAGAAAGATTCCTTCCCCCTCCTACCCTCAGCACTCCCTGAGGAAGTTCACTTCAGGAATGGCGTTACTACACTTGGCCAAGAGGACCGTTCTTATTTTAAAAACATCCTAACAATGATCCTTACTGAAATCTTGTTACTATCTGATACTTTTAAAAAAAATTATTATTATTCAATTTTATCTTCATCGCAGTTTCATCTGAAACAAGATCGAGGTTTAAACTCCTGCCTTTGCTCCATCCCCGAGTTAAACACCACTAAAGCGTTTGCCATCAGTCGTGTGTTCAGCCATTAAGCTGAGCTCAGGCTAATGGCTGTACTGATTAAACAGCAGTTGTCACTGCTCCCCAAAGTGAGTTGCCTGGGAGACATAAAGTGATAACTAAACAAGCTCCAAAAAATTGGATGTAGATTGGTATGCATGGGTGCAATAAGATATATTTATTACGGAATCTGTAACAAGACCACACTTGAACTTCTAATTTTACTAGTGTGTTTTTCTTCAAGCTTTTTCAGCATTTTTCTAAAAGCACATTAATTTCATTTTTACAAATAAATTTTGCAAATAGCATGTTTTTCTGTTTGTTTGTTTAAAAGCAGATGAAATGGAACACGTAGCTGGCTGTTTGCACGTGCAAGTGTTTGAACTGAATAAACCCATAAGGTGTTTGTTTGCAGTTGCACAGATTCCTAAGCTAAAAGAAAAAAAAAAAAAAAGAAAAAAAAA
>CM021732.1:57775330-57862722 GCA_011075105.1 Heteronetta atricapilla
AAAAAAAGAAAATCTGGCCTATGGTTCATAAATACCCCTTGGATCTCTCAGGATAAAAGATACTGTGTAAATAGAATTATTTCTATAATTGCTCTGCAGTGCAGCAGTAATCATCATCTTCTAACGCTAAACAAAGGAACGTACTTAGAAAAGCCAAAAAGATAAATAAATCTCTTTTAAACCTTTTGCTTTCTTCTTTGCTCCATGTCACCACAGAGCAGCTCCAGGAGCACTCCTGGAGAGCTCTCCTGTGTTCTAGGGACCTGGAAACCCTGCCTAAAGAGGAAGTTATTTGTGACTAATGGGGGTCGTCTATTTACATTCTTGTGACAGCATTAAATTCACACTGCTTGTCTTCATTTCACTCATCCTCAGGGTCACAGGAGGCACCGGCAGCACTGCTGGCATAGGCAAGCTATATGACTTTGCTCCTCTATACCCTGGTGTATCCAAGCACTCCCCAGACACTGCTGTTTTTTGAAATGGGTTGCTGCACTGGCATAGGTTAAAAATTTTCCATTACCAAGACGAAAGGGAAGGCTTCATGCTACCTTCCAGTGGTTGCTCTGACAGGGCTGAGAGGAGCAAGCAAGCTGGTGGAGATGTGCAACCACTGCTCTAAGTTGTCATTTGCTGCTGAATCCCCTCCATTGCAGAGCAACAGCCTCAGCAATGTACTATTTAAAAAAAAAAAAAAAGTAAGCTTTTTCTGTGCTGGAAGTGGATATGCGCTTTCTGCTTGCATCTCCCTATTGCTGCTGTTCCACTCTCCATAATACTTCTCTTAAATGTTTTGTTCAGATAGATTTTGAAGTCACTGTTTTTTTTTTTTTTGTTATTGTAGTTTTTTTTTTTTTTTAATTTAAACTACATGAAAAAAAAAACACTACAGAAGATAAGGACTGTATTTGGAAACCTTACACACTTTGTGTCACAAGTTGTGTTTCCAAAACAGGACTGTGTATATGCAGAGCCTTCTGATGCTGAAAGGGAATCAGGTGACTGGCTCTGAACAAGGGCAGCAAAAGATGTAACTTCCTAGCATTTCATTAACAGGACTGTGCCTTCCACCCTCCCCTGATATGTCTGTGTAACTGTGGGATCCAAATTCCAATGACCTTTTCCCTTCTGGGAACAGGAATTTAACATCTCTTTGAGAGTCCCCAGGTTGCCCGAGGCGGTAACAAATACTCGGTGCTCTTACAGTGACAAGCATTATCAAAGAAGGATTCTACCTTTACAGGCTTGCTTTGCTTTAAGCATGTGAGGAATCTCACTTAAACAGAGCTGGAGTCTAAATGTTGGCTCAACAGGTCCTTTAAGGATCCCTCTAGCCACAGCCCTGTGTCACTAATGAGTTTCATCCTGTAAAAGGGATTGAAAGACAGGCCCAGTCCTTCCTTTTTCAAAGTATGCACCAATGCCTTTAGCTTTCCTATGGTTGCTTTTCCATAAATACCACTGTATTACAACCATATATTATAGTATATGGCATGAATTTGACAGCTTTGTTTGAAACCTGAGCTTGGATGAGCATCTCCTCATGGAGGAATTTTATTTAAACCCTTGAACTCAATGCCACAGTGTTTACATGTGTTACAAGAGCAAGCAGGGGAAGTTTGTGGAAGAAAAATATATCAAGTGCCATTAAGTGCTGCAGTACAACCCTTGGTTCAGTAATTTGTTCAGCAGCAGGTTTACAGAAAGAGAGTAAATATCTTTTACTCTTCATTGCTCTCCTGGGTGCTTACCTTTGCTGCTGCCACCACTGGAGCAGGGGACAAGATGGAGAGGCTTACAGTCTAAACAGCCATAAGGCTCTCAAGTCCTAAGACAAGCTGAACTTCATTTATCTGGTTTCTGCTCTGATTCATGGAGGTTTGAATAGTGTATGTTTTGAAGGAGAAAAGAAACAGGAGTAGAGATTACCTCAGTCCTGAGAGACATTGGCCTTGCCTGTTCTTCAACGTGAGTGGTCACCAGTCCCGTTATAGGACGGCGGTTTATTCCAACACAGAATGTTCCTGCTCTAAGTGGTGCTGTGGGCATCAGGCTGGTATATGGCAGGGTGATTTGACAGCAGGAAAATGATGATCAAAACAGAGATTTTGGGGACTGGTGAAATTTGGAGATGAATTTCAGGGAACTTCCTTTCACCTTTGGCTTTTTGTAGGAAAACAAACAAACAAAACAAACAAACAAAAACCCTTGGGTTAGTTTTCCAACCTAGAACATTAGAATGTTTCCCAGTGTAAATATCTTTTAAGTGTGTTTTTGGATTTTTAGAAGGAAGCTCATTCCAAATGCATGAATGCTGTAGCCAAATTTCCACCACCTAACGAATGTCTATGTGTTTAATGGCATTGTGCTTTTCTTTTATTTTTGTTGATCTGTAAAGCCTTTCAAACAATCGGTCCATTTCAAAATGCTTTATAGCTATCCAGGTCATAGCTGAATGGGATAGAGGCTATTAGCCTGCAGTCCTTTAAGTGTTTCAATATGATTCCTGCTGATCTGCTGGTGCTGGCCAATGCAATCTTCTGACCCCTTGATGTGTCTCATAGCTGCCGTAAAGGGCTTTGTAAAGATGCTCTCTGAACCTCTTGGTATTCTCAGGAAGAAAAGTTCCTGAACCAGTTTTCATTTTCCTCTTGACAGCCATATTCAGCCATGTAGAAGACAACCCTGCTATTGTTTCTGTGCTCTTTCCCTGTTACATTTGTTGCTTTTCTGCATCAATGATTTTGCACATCTGAAATGGGGAGTCTATACCTGACCTTAGTGCTCATTTGTGGAGCTCCAGAAGGCTGTTTGTAAGATGATCATCATGCATCTTCCAGCTCAAGCCACTTTATTGGAACAAAATCTCCGTCTTCCACACACTATAAAATCCCCAGGTGTGTTCAGATGCTTGTTCTCTTCAAATTTCTCTGCTCATTTTTGAACCAACGCTCATCACTGGGAGGCACTGGGCAAATTGCCACCACCTAGTTTTGAAAATTCAGTAAATGCCTCCAAGAATAAGCCGTTCTGATTCAGCGTTTGTGCTCTTTGACATCTAGAGTTTTGGGGATATTAAGGTACATTTAATTGTACATCAAAAATACCATGCGCAATTTTGTAACAATAAACTGGTCTTATTATCATATTTCTACATGGGGATTTTGTTAGAAGGCACCGGAACCTGTAGAAATCTCTGAATTGGAAGTAGACCCTGCATTTTGCCTGTACAGATTTGGTCTATTACAGATTGATTCAATTAACTGCAATAATATCTGATGATGCAAATACTGTGGTAATTCTGTGGATTTAAACAGCAGCAAAGCATCTGTGCTAAAGCAGTATTCACTGAAAACCAAGCTTTTATGTTAATTTTAACTTCTCTTTCAATAGTGTAAAAAAAAAAAAAAAATGTTCTATGGAAGTATTATCTGCTTATTTACTGACAGTATCCTCTCTGTAAATACTGAAAGAACAGTTGAAAGTGCAAAATACAGCTGTTTTGTAAGGCTTTCCTTGAGAGACTTTGCATAATCTCAGCTCACAGTGATTTGAAGACAGCAAGTCTGTGCATATGGGTGTGACTAGTGAAATCAGGCCCAGAGCTTTGTAAATCAGACATCTCCAGTGTATTAATGAGTATTTATTTTAATATAAGGAAATAATACATCTGTATTCTTTATCTCTGTAACAACTTTTTTTTTTTCTTTTTTCTCCTTAAGGCATTTGAAAAAGATGTAACTGACAGTTCCAGAAGTGCTTTATAAAGTGAGACCTGAAGCTCTGTTATGGTCATATGAATGTTTTGTGGGGTTTCAGGACACAGATTTTGTCTGTCTCTGCTGGTGCCTGTTCCAAAAGCTTGATCTTGTTTTCCTTTATTAAACAGTCAAAGTTGACAAACTGTTTACCTATTCTATAGCGGTGGCACTATATGTAACTGATGTTTGTTTGCATGATGAGTATGTTAGTAGAAAGAATCTGATCTGCCAGACAAGGTGCAGTTACACAGTTGTGTATTTTAACAGTTGATACATGTACTTTTGGGCACCCAAAAGCCTGAATAGGAAACAGAAACTCAAGAGCGTGGTGGGTGCCCTTTGGTCTTCACAACCAGAAGTGTCTCTTTTATATAATGGCAGTAGAAGAATGTTCTTGATGACTTCTGCAATCCAAACATATGACGTCAAGGCAGCTGCAAGGATTTTGTTGTTGTTCTGTGTCCTGATTCCAGCCTTGAGCACAAGCCAATTGTGCTTTGTCACAAGATGGGATCCGAGGCACAATGATCTGCATGTGTCAAAAACGCCTTTTCTCAAAGGTCGAAGCACTTCTCCTTTGCCTCAGCTCAGATCTGCTGTCATGTTTGTCTTCCACTCAAATCCATAACAGCAAGGCTCAGATAAACTCTGTTTGGAGAGGACTTTGCTATTTTTACCAGCATTATTGGCATGCAGAACTTTTGTTGTTCCTGTTGTCTCCCTAGGTCCCTTTGGGATAAGTCCTTCTTTTTCTAGAACGCGTTCCCAGAAACTGCCAAAAAGAGCGCAGTAGTCCCTGGTTATTGAGAGCTTTCAGATACTGGTTCATACTGTGGCTGATCAGTTAATCTCAAGGACTCTGACTCTTAGATTGTTCAAGGCATTTCAACGCTCTAGTCATGTCCCCTGTGTTCATTGAAAACAACATATATATTGTTAAGTGAATATGGACTAATTCCTTACTGTAGTGTTGCATTTTGTAGATCTGGACTCTAATCTGAAAGCTGTACTTCCCAATAGGTAGACATGAGGTGGGGATTTCAGTTATTTCCCCAAACCATTTCATGGATCCTCATCAATTTATGTGAATGGGAATATTGTTTATCTGAACTGGAAATAATCTCAAATGTTGCAAGTAACAAGTAGGAGAGAAAGATGGTGTTCACATATGAGTTTCCAGACCAGAGCAGCAGAGGAATGCTTGACCTGCATTAGGGTGGTATCAGGGTGGTATCATGATCAGGGTGGTATCATGTTGTGGCACACAGTATTGTTGCATGTGATGGCACAAATGCACCTCAGCTCTTAATAGTAGGTGCTTGGACACGTGGCGTTGGTAGTGGTTTGTGATACAGAAAGATAAATGTCTGCTGGGAAGGGAGGAGAATAGGCTAACAGCATCTTAGCCCTCTGATGCATCAGTGCTTCTGGTGACTTAATGTCATGATGGCATCATTAGTGTTCCCGCTTAGTTTCAGCCTCATGGTCAAGTCATTGTCTGGGTTAGATGATGCTCACAGTCATTATGGATAGGGTTTATCACATCCAGCCCTACTCCAAATGAAAATAAAACCTTTCTCTCACACTCTCTTTTGTCTGATTACTATGACTAATATTTTTATCACTGTTTGACTTTCTGGGAAGCATGGTTTTCTGACTGATTGTTTATAGAAGGGAAAATGTGTGTACCTAAAGTCATGTCTACTGAGGGGGGACGGATTTTGAACCCATTAAGCATGACTCAATCTGACATGCAGGTAGAACCTCTGTATTTCTTTAATAAACTCTGACTCTAGTGCAGCATGGTCTGTGTGGTTTTCTCACTGAATTAAGCAAAATGCAATACTCCTGTATTTTTTCCAGGTTCATTCACAAAATTTTTACAGAAGATGTAAAACAGAAAGTTTATAAGGGAGGAAGGCATGACAGGCAGGAGACTTGTCCTGAACCACGGTACCATAAGGAAGTGATCAAACTGAGTTCTTTTTCTGATTCATGTGCATTTTGGTCAGTTAAGATATCTTTTCCTTTTACCCCAGTCCCATTCCTGCATATCTCTTTCCTTCCAAAACGTGCTTTTTTCCTCTGGGATCATCAAATAAAGTGTCATAGATAAAGATATTTTTGTCTTGATGAAACACGCTATTTAATCTCCAGACATTTTGCAGCGAAAGCATTTTCTATAATTACTTGTCTTGAAGAGTACCCACTGAGGACTGAATAATATATGGAATCACTTAGAAATGCAGTTGCATGGCAAAATATTTCTTTCTTTAGCTAATCCTAGTATTTTAAAGTATCAGTACGTTAGCACATGTGCAGTTCTGTGCCATATACAATGGGTGAGCTACTAGGGCTGTCTGAGCAGGGTACAAATCTCAGCTCTAATGTGTTGATGCATTTTGTCCTTGCCAACAAGATAAATACAAGCAATTTTTGTTCTAACACCACTGAGAAAACAGTTCTGTCTAACTGTAAATTGCTTTAAGGGGCGATCAATAAGGTGCATCTACTTTTAATAGCCCATTCACCGATGTTTTTTAAAATCTATATATGGAGTTTGGGCATGGATGATCATTGTTCATTTTACTTCACAATACATTGAGTATAAAAAATGCTACAGTTCAAGGGCACAGTGAGTAGGTCATGAGGGATGTAAAGAATATGACAACTGAGCATGGTGAAGAAAAGTTTATTGTTCAACAATGTTTTGTAATTAATCTTAATAGAAATTTGCTATGTTCAAGATAGCCTTTCTTTTATTGAGTTGTTATGTAATGACTTTTACCCCTGAGCAGTCATAAAGAACTCCTTTTCTCCTCTCTCCTCTTTCGTCTCTCCTCTTCTTACATGAAATTTAAAAAAAATGATGAAAATGAATTAAAAAAAAAATGAATTATCTGTTAACGATGTTTCCTCCTTCTATATTTTTACCCATGTCGCTATTTTAGCATACCACCTTATTACACATATTTCCATTGCAAGTAAAATTTATAAAAAGATTCTTCTGGCTCAATTTTCTATCTCGTGTTTCTTTTATTACTAGCTGCATCCAATGATTGCTCCCCAAAAGTACACACTGTTGGCATTTCATCTCTTTCTTGCAATTTTTTGGACACGTACAAGTCTCACTGGGGTAAACTTCTACTATTGTTTTTTCTGTTTTGTTTTAGTAGAAATTGTCAGTGACCTTGACACTCTATAGAAAGCAACAATTTCTACTTAAAACTTGATTGCCTAGATAGTAGAAGTATTTATTTCTAGCTTCAGAGTGGAGAGGGAATGCTCTGGAGGCATATCTCTGTAGGGTGGACAGTGCTTGGCTGTTCTCAATTTACACATGCTTGAATTTTGTGTTTCCAAAAATACAGTTTCCATCTATACTGACTGAAGTTTCTCTAATATCTGGGGGGTTGGGGAATCTAATGAAAAGGTATCTGATTTATGGTGGTGGTTGTGTTTATTTATTTATTATTTTCTCAATAAGATCCTAGTTTTCCCATAAATGTTTGCAATAGCATTTGTCTGCGTCCCAAAGCAGATGGATGCAGTTAGATAAGGGAACAGCTTTCCAAAGGACCAATGCTGAGCTGTTTTGAGGACATCTCACTCTTCTGTGCTCAGAAGAGATGGGGGCACTGATCTCTACATGAATGCATTGGCACCTTTCATGAAGTAAGGGAAGATGTACTGTTCTGGCCCACGCTAATAAGGGAGTAAAGGCATATTGCCTTCTTTTTGCTTAATCCTTGCCTTTGCTTGTGGCCTTGTTTGTGTTTATGAGAACTGTACTTCAGAACAGATGTGGTGGTCTTGACCAATTTCACCACTGCATTAGAAACAAACTAATTTTTCCTACAACATCTGTGCTATGCATGTGTTTTCTATTTTGTTCCTCTGTTTCTTTCAAATGTTTTTATTATGAACTGGGTGATGAAAATTTCCTTTTTTGAGCCTGTTTTCAGAGTCGGGTACCTTTTGCAGAGTATGCCAAGGCAATAAACCACTTTATGTTGTATGATTGTAACCCCAAATTAGAGCACCAGGATAATGTGGAGGGCTAACTGCATTAGGAGTTGGGGAAAGATATAAATGATATCTTCCTGTTTTAAGGGAAAGGCTATAACATCATTAAATAAACTGTGGATGAGACTTGAATCTAAAGCAAGTTCATAACCCCCAAAATCCATATTAGAAGGACTGTTTTCCAAATAACACAGTGAGACTGTTTTGTCCACACAGAAGGCTTCAGTTAATCTCTGTGCAGTCATTAAGAAGTCAAATTTTTAGTCTTTAACCCTTAAGAGCTTATGTGCAGAGATGAACATCGTCAAAACAGTCTCTTGCATGGGATCCTCAAAAGTGAAGAAGTGCTAACCTTTGTTTGAATAATAATTATGGCCACCTCTGCCAATAAGCAGGGGTTCAGGTAGTTTTGATGGAACTCCTTAATGCATTTAGCCACTTTAATAGTGTATGAGATTAGGACATTATGTTGCAGAGTTGCCAAAGGGTAGTTACAGATTTCTTCTTCCACAGTGTTTAATTTGAAGAGATTTCAAAAGAATGATGTATAGTTGTTGTGTTTTTTTTTTTTGTTTTTGTTTTCTCTCCCCAAAATATATTTTCCTCGGTCTGTGACTTTCTCATGATGTTGTGAGTGCTCCACGGTTACCTTGAAAATTCACGGCAGAAGTACCAGTGGGAAAGTCAACTCAGTGCTTGAGGCCATGCTGGAACTAGCCTTCATACTGTACACTTGTGCTTCGGTGTTTAATGTTGGATTACATTTGTTTTGTTCTCAGTTTTGCTGTCAGCTCACTCTTATCCTACATGTCTCTGCAAATGCTTATTACTTGTCACATGGCACTGCTACACATTGTGCCTTCTGACTCTACTTTTTGGAACAATATATCAAGATGACACTGAATTTCCAAGTCTCATGGGAATGTTGTTATTAAACTATGGCACATATTCTCCCTTCAGGGGCTGAATGAAAAAAAAGAAAAAAAAAACAGATGGGGTCAATTTACACATGAATAAAAAATTAAGAAGCAAACGAACAGGAAATAACTAGTGTGCTTGTGTTGTTTCTTGTTCATTTCCAGTTCTTCACCATTACTCCCCTGTGATGTTAAGTCTGTCTGGTGGTTTTGGGTTGGGGGCTTTTTCTTCCCATGTCCTCTTGGTTATAGAAGTTTTGTAGGTACAGTTACAGAAGACCATGCCACCTCCCTTTGCAGATAAGTAGACAAGGTGTTTTGCACAGCCCCCATAAATGAGAAGGAAAGTAGTCTGAAGAAGGGAGGATTGTTATACAAAAACTCCTGTGATTTACTTCCATTCTCAAGTACTTGCTGGATCACTCAGCTGCCACTGAAGTATAGCTACCCATTGGGAGCTGAACCTCAAAACCAGCAGTGTCAGCAGAACTGTTGAAAAGAAATGGTGAAAAAGGAACTGATTTTATATAAAAGACTGGGGAGAAATCTCACAAGTTGGAAGATGCTTTTCTTTTATTATCTTCATTTTTTTCTACAACAATGTTCTCTTATTGCAATTATTTTAACCTGGTCTAAAGCTTGCCTCCTGCCAACATATGCCAGTATGCTAAATGCACACTTTTATTGGAAAACAGAGATAAACTGACCAGCTTTGGATTAACTTTATTTCCCTTTTAGCACTTTCTGCTCAAGGAGAACACCATAGCACTAGTTCAGCTATCCATCCTAAGATTTTACCACTAAATTTCAGTGGAGCTGATGTTTTTGGGGGGTCACCATAACATTTTAGCTCAAAATTCCAAATGGCAAGAATATTTTTTCTGTTACCTTCTTAAATGTCTTTGCAGTGATGCTATGCTGGTGAGGAAGGCCACTAATTTTCTTATAGTCCCACAAAGGGAACCTTTAGTGCTTTAGAGCAAAATGATAGACCAACAATTCAGAAATACAGGGAGGCAAAAGGGAAATTCATGTCAAGATTGATGTTTTTATTATAATTTCACATAAGTTAACATATCTGCTGTAGTAACAGAGGATCCCTCCATAAAATTCAAAGTATTCCCAAACATATACAAACTCTGTGCATATAAATATATTTTCTTTTTTTTTCAATAAAGATACAGGCCTGGACCAAAATCTGTATCAACCACTGCAGTTTAGGCTCGTTAGTAATTCAGATACATAAAATGATAATTTTAGGGGTTGAAAAGATTAGCAGAAGCTCTTGTTCCCTTGCTGCTTCAGGCATTCGTCAGCAGTGAGGTTGAACTTGCAACATGAAGTCAGCTGGTTTTGGGGGGTGGAGGGGATTCTCCCAGCCTAAGGCTGCAAACTCTCTTGTTTGGTGTATCTGTAGTAATCTGCTTCTTAAAGTGCATACTTCTAGTTCCTTGAGTCTTAAATACCTTCTTTTAAAAATCTCTTTTAAAAACGACTGAGGATGTTGAAGAGGAGACAATAAAAAGTCTAACTGATGTTTGTTCTGTGCCTTAGCAGTAGACAGATTTATTAGGTTTATTAATTAAACATCATTGTTAAAGAGTGTACATTAAACTGAAGGAGCTGTGAATGACCTTATTACACCAACTGTAATAGGAGGCTCTCAAGTACCTGCAGGAGAGTTTCACTTCCTTAGTGAGATATTTTGCATGCTGACTTTCTGAAGTGCTTTGGAACAAAATAACTACAGGAATAGTGGAGCCAGAGGTCTGAAAACACTGGGAATGTGTTCAGGGTATGGAGTCTTGGGTGGAGCACCAGGTAAGTGCTGCGCCACCCTGGCTCCGTGCAGGGACATGCCATGCTGGTCCCACCCAGCCCCACAGCAGCGGGCACGCAGCACCAATGAAATGCCCCATGACTTTTGCACACTCAGCTCCAGAAGTTATATAGTAGATGGCATGTCCTGGCATTAATGGGGAAGAGTTCTGTCAGGGCATCTTCCTCTAGCTACACACAAGCCCTCAGACTTGCAGTGTTCTTATTAAGACTTTTGGCAGGCTGAAGAAGGCATTTTTCTTGTGGGGGACCTCTGTGAGGCATGACTGGAAGGCATGGGTCAGGTACATTATTAAACAGTGGCCAGTCTGATGGCAGTTCAGCCTATATTGTACAGACACCCCATACCCTACTTACTGTTTTTTGCTGTGGTGTCTCCATGATAAGGTTATTCCTACTTCACTGTTCCTTGCACATCTGGTTTCACATTTATATTTACAAATAAAAAATAAGAAAAGTTGGATTATGTAATTCAGTACCATTTGGCTTGGTGCCTGATCAGATACCAGGTGTTATTCTACAGCTTGCTTAAAGGTGGTGTGAAAGCATGAAGTCAAAATAAATGTCATATCACGTGCCCAACTAGTCCCCCAGAAGTGCTGTCATGCTCATGGCCAGTCCAAATCCTGCAAGTCTTCCCATGAGACACTTGCTACGGGCAATTATGGAGCCATAGTTTTCTTGTCCTCTTATTCAAACCACATAGCAAAGGCAGAAGGGTGATAACATGGCCCACAGTGGGTCCAGATGCAGTTTGTGCAGGGGCAACCAGGTGTTTGACATGAGGGCAAGGGTTCTGGCCCACTCCAGCTCTCCATTTGTGGCCCCATGTCTGGCACTTGTCCTGTGCTTTCTGTGGAGTACAGCTAGTGGATAATCCTTGATCCTCCAGCGTATTTTTAGCCTGATATCAACCTCTTCCTATGAAACCACTAATATATCTTCTTAGTTTTACCAACAGCTCATTTTTTATTGAAGAACATCTGGCTTTGGTATCTCTTCTTTTTTAATGTATTGAGGATAGGTATGCTGTGGTTCTGGAAGGAAAAAGAAGTTGCTGAAAGACTGCCTGGTTCTTGAACTGAAATCCAGTGAAATTTTGTGGCAAGTTGGTTCTTGAGCAAAGGCTAAATAGCTAGACCTGGGTGGGGTTCTCCTCTGCCTTCAGAAGTAATGCACACTTTCTGTGAAGATCTAAGTGATTTTTCATTCTTTGATGGGGTTTAAGCTTGCTAAAGAAGCACCAGCCCTGCAAACCAGACAGTTCTTGACTGTTTTGACTCCCCCTGTGACAAATGAATTTGACAATGACATTGTTAAAAATATATAAATATATCCTGTGATATAAAACTGTGACAACAGGATTGGGTAAAAAGAGGAGGCATTTGCATCTCTGCTTCCAGTTGATAGCATTGCCTCCTCCCCTGATTGTGCCTATAATGTGCTTGGTGGGTGCTGTGTCTTTTCTTAGACAACAACATGCACAACAGATAGGTGCCTTACAAAGCTGTCATCTTAGGTCACTCCTCCTTAACATGCTCTCCATTACTGCTTGCAGTATTTTATTTGAACTAGTTTTGACTTTAAAACAAGATTAGAAAACTGCCTCTTTAGTCTGGATGATCAATATAGTGTTGCTATCTTCATCTGTGAACTATAGAAGAAACAGCAAGGCTTGACTGAAAAGTGCTCACCAGATATGCACAAAAATATCAAAATCTGTGAAAACCCCACAGAAAAACTGAGCTCTTATGCCCATGTGGTATAGCCTATGTCACTATGACTCTGTAAATAAAATATGGAAATGAAAGCTGTTATGAACTAAACCACAGGTGGCTACATCCCAGTATTGAAGCTGGTGATCAGTAGAGGAAGAAAATGTAAACTGAGACTGCATCAACATTCAGGTGTAGGTCCATGTCATGGGGCTGGGGCTAGGGCTGGGACAAGAGCAGGGGAAACTGTGGTGGCGAGGTGCTCAATTGCTTCAGCTGTTTGCTAAAAGAGTGCAGGTGTGCGGTTATGTGCTATGAAACAATGAAAGTATGAAGCTTCTCCATGAGCTACTGTCCACCTGAAGGTGTTTTTTTTTAAAAAAAAAATTTTTTAGAGAACTGAACCAAGAAGGTTAAAACCTACAGATGGGTTTTAATTCTGGCCCTCAGTCGATGACATATTACCCAAATGCAATTCAGCCGAATGGTATGAAACAGAAAGATAAATGAAGAGAAAAATTGAAGAGATGAAGAGGAGACCTATAGTACTTTTTTTTTTTTTTTTTTTTTTTTTTTTTTAATTAGCCCATAAGCTGACGAGACTGTACGGGTAGGGGCCGGATAGATATCCATCTTGCTCTTGGGCAAGAGCCACATCTCCTTTTAAGGACTCTGTTGCATCTGAAGTGCTTTAATGAATGGTGGGAGTTTTCTACTGGAAAAGACAAGAAAAAATAAGGTCAGTTGTACAGATGAAATGTAATATATTTTCCTGCTCTACTTAAGAAGAGTTCATACAGAGCATTCTGTCTTCATTTAACTGATCATTTCCATATGGACCTTTTGTGCTCAACTAATATTAATCCGGCTGAACCCTAAGCAGCTCTCAGTTCTCATACTTCTCTCTGCCGAAAATGCACCTTTCTTGATACGTACATCAACTGCACATTGCTACAGAGTTTGTAGCATTTTCAGAGGTATTGCTATAACTGTATTCAAGCACAAGTTATTGAAATCATTGCTGGGCTTTTGTAGGGGAGCACGGTCAGTACCAAACAGGAGCTTTTCCAATGTCCCTTCAAAGTTCTTCACATCTTGTTAATAATTTAAAGGCATTACATCCCAGCAAAATTCTTCACATCTTGTTAATCATTTAAATATGTTTCCTTTTTTTTCTATATTTAGGATACTAAAGAAATTTAACTGATTTAGGAAATTAATAGAAATATTTACTGTGCAGTTGAAATAATTTGTGGTGTTAATACAGAAGTAAACGTTCCCAAGCAAGGATTGGAAAGCAGGTTTATATTTCAAAAAATAGCCAGCATGTTTTTTTCTCCCATCCCCCAATCTGTCACTTGTGTTTGTCTCTCTCAAATGACTCTCTGCATATTTATTTAGATTAAATAAATCATACATCTCTCTATTTTTTTTTTCAAATTGGGTCAGAGAGCATAATTGGCTCAATCTCTAAAGTACAAATGAAAAATATAAATATTTTAACAAGTGAGCAGCTGCTGCATTTTCACTTCTTTTTGTGTGCACTATTCTTGAAGAAAACGAGAAGGGAAATTCAGCTGAAGGGGAAGGAGGGAGGTAGGATGGTATGTAAAGAGAGAATGAGAAAATGCATTAAAGTGACACATCTTGAGAGAATTTGTTTGAACAGTGGAGATTTACAAAGTTTTCTCCTACTCCATGGTAACTTAGGTACACAGATAAAACATGTCATTGGAGTAATACAGGGCAGGTAAACCTTGTGCCAAGAATTAGAGAGGGAGTGATGTGAGGGGGTGGGTGAAGCTGAAGGACTTTTATGCCCTCTGCTTGCTGGACATCAAAACCAGCACAGAGGAGGTAACAACAGTTTGATGCCTATGATGATGTGTCATTAGCTACATCTGGAGATTTCATTCAGATTTTAGAAAACTAGACAGTTTACCCATTTATTTATTTATTGTTTATTTATTGATTGATGAAACATTTTTTTGCAGGTCCTGCAACATTGAGTTAAAGAGAAATACATGGTTATGTGCCTTGATTTTCTTTAGAGACAGGGTTTGCTCCTCACTCGCTCTGGTCTGTCATGTGTGACCAGAACATCTTACTCAATGTTGACCTACTCCTTATTTGCTATAATGATCAAAGAGTTGCCTTTTAATCTGGGGCTTCTTTTCATTCTTGTATCTTCATTTTTTGCTTATGTGTCTTGACTTGCAGGGAGAGCACTGAATGCCCCAACTGGTGACACAGGCTGATATGTCATAAACCCTAAAAGCTGAAGTGTAAATTTGGTGCCTAAAGATCTTTTTGAGCAACACCAGAAGTCTTGAATCATTTCTAGTACATCTTGATTGACAGGGCTTTCCATGAATGGAAATTACAGCATGAGATCACACCAAGACACCACAGATTTCTCATGGCAGCTTAGTGCATTCTCAGCTAAGTGTAATTCCCGAGCTTGTACCACTCAATATATGTCATTATCCCAGCTCAGTGAGTCCATCTAAGTGGACAGATTAATGACAAATTGTCTGGTTTTGTTCAATTTCATAGTTGAGTTTGGGAATTAAAAAAAAAAAAAAAGCCAAACTGATTCTTAAAATAGTCCTTATTGAAGCTTAATGTCCCCTGCAGCTAGAGAATGCATGTGAACTGAAATGGGAAAATGCGCCTCTCATGCCATTATTGAAGTTAGTGGATTAGTCCAGCTGGAAAAAAAGAAAAAAAAAAAAAAAAAGGAATTTGATGCATGAAATTCTGCCAATAAATGTAAAATTGAGTCTCCATTATCTGAAAATGAGACAGTCAGGAGGCAAGCTTCTATTATGTTGGTTTCTGGAGTATGTTACCAGTGATCTGAAGCACAATCTTTAGAAAAGGTACTGCATAGATAGTGAAGTACACATGCAGCCCTGAAGATCCTCTTCAGGGATTAGGTCAACCCATGGAAATGCCTACAAAGACAGAAGGGAGGAGATGCTATATTCCATCATGGCCAATAGTCCTGGAGCAAGAGAGAGCACTGTGTCATTGTTCAGCTTGTGTGCATTTAGTCTGAGTCAGCTTTCCCGGGATGAATGCTGGAAGTGTATTCCCCTCTCTGCTCTTCTTCCCCTGGTCCCCCTAATATTGTTCAGATTAAATAAACCTTCCTTCTGGCTTGATTACTTGGACTTTATGAAGTGATCCGGTAGATAGTTCTGCCCTGTTTTATGTGAGGATTTTTTCCTGTGAGTGATGGCTGCTTTTCCTGTACCAGAGCCCTTGTGGCTGGGCATGGAGCAAATTAGAAACAAGACAGTAAGTTTTCCCTGTGTTGTCCTTCAAGGATGGCAAAGCAGGACAAGATGGCAAGGGTATGGGACAGAAGGAAGTGTGCTTTTCCCATTACTTCAGGGTCTCATGATGCTCTTAAAAATAATAATAATAATAAAAAAAAAAAGAGTGCTTTTAGCCATATTCGTCCACTTATTTTTCTTGCTGCTTTTACATGTGTTGTTCTGTTCTTTGATAAAACATACTTGGAAATGGCAGCAGGTCATGAGCTACTTTCAAAGATTTTCATTAGGTGCCATGAATAACTGACCATAGCTAAATGAGAAAAATACCAAAAGCAGTGTTACTACTTTAAAATGTTGTGTAATTATTATCAGTAACAACTGAATTAAATTATCACTTTGTCCAAATAGAAGGTGGAGGAGTGAGATAGGTCACTGTGAGGACATCACAATTATTTCACCAATCCCTCCTGCCCCTTCATCTGAGCAGCACCAGTGCTGAGGGAGGGAATGCTTTGTTGCTCAGGGTGGGGACAATTCAAGTGCAAATTGTCTTAATTTGTTCAGTTTGTTTTGTGGGTTTCTTTCTTCTTGAAAGCACCATAATTCAAACAAATGCTGAGAAAGAGCAAAAATATGGTTCCATCTGTCTCTGAAATACACTGAAATTTTTGCTTTGTGAGAGATGGCAACATTTTTGCAAATCCAGAGACTCAAGGCAGTTTTGTGAGTGGTAAACAGGTGGCTGATGTTAAACAGAGCAAGGAGGGAGCCTGTGGTTAAAGAAAGATGGACTGAGGCTGGGACACTTCTGCCAGGTTCTGAAAGTGGGTTATCAATGTTTAGTCTACTCCGTGTCCAAAAGGCTGTGTCATTATTCTGTGACAGACCAGCTGCTCAGTTCCTTGAAGTAGCAAATCTGGCAATATAAAGCCAGAATATTAATGTTTTGTACAAACAGTGAAGGGGCTGTCTTGCTTATATAAGTTTTTGTACTCTTTTCCATACACCTTCAACAAAGTTCCTTCAGGCAGTGAATCAGCAGGGTGTATGCTGCTGCTTTCCTAGCAGGCTCACTTCTCATGAATGAGTGGCTTCATGTTTTTGTAGTTATGTTGCACTTCTGAACAGTTAATTTTTCAATGAATGAATGTAAGAGAAGGCAAGAAAGGGTCAGCAACTGATACAGTTTACAAAATGAGACACTTCCCCCACTACATGATTCATCTGAAATACTTTTTTTTCTTTTTTTTTTTTTTCCCCAAGACGTTTTCAATAGTTTATCTCTACATGAAATGAAACTAATTCTTTTCTAATCTAAGACAACTTCGTTTAAATTCTCTAGAGCTTTGGTCCACTTCCCTGAAATTTATGGTGGCTTGAATACTATAAATAGTAGGAGTATTTTAAAAGATAGGCTGATTTCAGCCCCTTTATTTAACACTTCACCAGGGAGAGCACATTATGTTTTTGGCACTTGGGCCTCCTGTGCATCTGGGGATATATCCAGCATTACCCCGAAACCAGAGAGATATCAGGGCTCACTTAGGGATGGGGGTTCAAAATCAATAGTTATCTTAATAGTGAACATGAAAAAGAATTATGTCTGCCTCTTCTTGTGCTTTCAAATGAATGTGTTGGGAGACAGAACACATGAGTTTATCCCTACAAGAAAGCTGTCTATATTGACTATCAAAATTCTAGCCAAGGTGGGTTCATCGTGCCACTCCACAAATGAAGAGAGACATGGACTCAAGGGTGGCTTAGATTTGGGGAGGAAAGTTAGAGGTGTGGAGCTGATTGACTCAGTGGGATGATAAGTGTTGGTGTAGTGGACAGAGATACCCATCAGCCAATCCACTGCCTGGTATGGCTGAGTTGGGAACTTTGGAGTTTGACTGAGGCAAATGTGATCTAGTATTGCTCATGTTCTTTATAAAAATTGTAGTTAAAAGCAATTCATGAGATTGTTCATATGAACTATTTTCTGTGATCTGCACAGCATATCGTTGAGCTGCATTGTAGTGTGTTACTGGAGTCCTCTTCTTCCTTCTCTTCCTTTAGCAAATGCAAAAAAACTTTTAAGTTTTTCAGTACCAATATTTGCAACAGAAGACATCAATCAAAATATGTATTCTCATGTGTACTTAAGTGTGTTTTCTGGAGTGTGTTTTTTGAAGGTAAACATTGTTTTATGGTATTGGACAAAAACAGAATATCCTATTTGCAAACTTTTTTCATTGTCAGCATTGTCAACTGAAGCCACTTTACTCTTTTTTTTTTTTTAAGTCCAGCATTCCAGAGGTAAGTGGTTAAATGAAAAAACTATTAAAAAAAAAAAAAAGACACAAACCCAAACAGGCCCACCCAAAATGTTGGTTTTAGTCTCCCTCCTTGTAGAGAATGTTTTGAAATAAGACATCAATGCTTCCTAGGGCTTAAAATGTAAATAAATACAGCTATTTCCACATTCATTATCATAAGTTTATTTCTATAAAACTTCATTCTGTATTACTTTGTAATTTCTGAGAAAATCTATGTGTAGTAGTCTTCATTCAAAGAGGTACAGTTGTGGGTATCTTTTCTGATTAAGCCTAATTGTGTTAATAATACATGCATGGGTAATTTCAAAATGTTTCTTAATCCATATAATAGTTGCATGTTTCTTTTAAAGAAATTTGAAATTTCCCCATTTGAAATTATGTATATTTAATTATAGTTGGATTAGGCACAGGAGAATGTATTGTGGAGCAGCCGTGGAGGCAAAATTTTTGTCATTCTTCGTGGTGGTATTGAGGAGGATGGTGAAGTAAGCCTGATCATAGTCTCCAGAAGTGGTTATCTCAACAACATAGGCTGTGAAAATTTCTGTGTAGATTCATTTTTGTGTTGCATTGCCTGACTCCTGATTTCTCCAAGATTGCTCAAGGCTTGATGTTTGTATCAGCTCTAAATAGAAGCTCTGACTCTCTGTTATGCTTAGAGGAAGGTAAGCACATGGGGACTTAGATAGCTGAGGTGGGAGGTTTATTACTAAGGGTGTCCAGCCTGGTGTTTGGGCTTTTTTTCTGTTTTTTTGGCCAGCTCCAATGCCGCACAGATGAGAGCAGGGCTTGGCAGCCATTCAAGGATTATGTGCCAGACTGTATTTTCCTTTCCCAAATTAAGCATGCTGGTAGCGTGTCTGTGAGAGGTAGTGGCTCCTGGCTCATAGCTCTTGCTGAGTTTGGAAATCGTTGGAAGCCAGAAGCTCTTGTGTGCCAGTCAAAACTGGCCTTTGCACCACAGCATGCCAGTTTGGTTTAGAGCATCCTGGAAATGATGGAGAGCCCTGTGTAGAAGCTCATTTTTAAGATGTTTTACCTTGCCTGTGCTTGGCCTTTCCCTCTATTCCCTGTGAACTTTTAAATAATTCCTGTTTTTACTCACTTATGGGTAGCATACATTTTTCTTTTTTTTTTTTTTTTTTTTCTGGCCAAGATTTCTTGCTGCTAAAATGAGGGTGCAGACATCACACAGAACCCTTTCAACCCACCCAAGTAGCTATTCAATGAGCAGGAACCACAGTTTCTGCTAGCTTTGATAGCAGGCTGTCTCACTTTCTGCAGGATGCCAGCCATTTCCAAACCCATGTCCTGGGTCTCTCAAATTCTTATGTGCTCATACTTTTCAGTCTTTTTAAAACTTGTGGTCTCCAAAAAGACTTCTTGTAGCAGGGGGGCAAGCTTCAGAAGTACTTTCCAGACCACTGAGGCTTCCTCTAGCTGTCCTTTCCACCCATCCCTTTCCAGTGATCTTAGAAGGCTGCGGTGCATAAATCCTTGCCGAACCTGAGGTAACAGCCCAGTAACCAGTGCAGCTGCTCCTGAGATACCTGGGTGCTTACAGATAAACAGTGGAGCTGGTATCTTAATCACAGTCATCAGCCCAAACCTTTAATTACTTTGGCTCTGAGCTATGCCCCGTCATTGTTTCTATCCCTGTTAAACCTGTGGCAACTAGAAGCCGCTTGGCAAATGCTAATACTCTTCTGTTATTATACAGGACGGATGTTCAGATTTATGTTCCTGCGTTGCTTGTGGTGCTCCAGATCTGAATGCTGTGCCTGACTGATGGAGCATGTTTTGGGCTCCACTGCGCTGTCAGTTATATGGCATACTGACAGTCTTTTCAGGGCTTTTCTTGGCTTTTTGCTTCTGATTTACTACGGCAGTGGTGTTGGTAAATGCCACTGACGTGCAGCTGGTTTCCTTTTATTCAAATTATATGTATAAATTAAAAATGGTAGTAAGCATAAGTGAGATCATGTGAATTCTCCCAGCATGGGAGCTCACTGAGCACTTCCCAGGTTAACAAAGCATAGTCTGGTTGCTATTTTTGTAAGGATTTGTCCATCCGTTCCCATGTTCTGTCCTGAAACCCTCTGAAGTTTTGCCCAAGCAGAAGCTACTTCCTTTAAAACTACCTCTGATGTTCTGGGTTATCTTTTTCCATGCAGACTTTGTCAGCCTCTTCTGTAGCCATCCACAAATAAACACAGGAATCAAATTCTGCCCAATTTACAAGTAGGTCAACCTCATTGATTTTAGTGGGTCTGCAGCAGACATAAGTCAGCGGAATATTGGTCCATGTTTTGCTAGGTTGTTGGCAGAAGGCGAATTTGTATAAGCTCACCAGAGCAGAGACTGCCCATACATGAGAAAAATAACACTTAGTACAACAGTCGCTAATGCAGTTTTCTCAGAGGTGTAGGAATAACAAATACACTACACCCAGTTACCAGCACTTAAAAGTAAAACCTCATCCATGTTTCTTCACACAGATGCAAGTGGAAGATATATTTAGAATAAAGTAGGTTTGTAGTAATAAGCGCCATTTCCCCCACTATCACCACATACAAACAAAGCTCTGCAGTTGTAGAAACATTTGAGGCAACATGTGCAAGTCATTCACACTGGATTGGGTAACTGGTGAGGAGCACAGTGGGAACAGCTTGGAAGAAAATCCTCAAAGACAACTGAAGGACGCTCACTGGTCCCCTCTGCAGCAGGAGCCCTACTGCAAACTTTGGCTTTTATGAAGCCATTCTAACAGTTGTGATCTGAAGGGGAGGGAAGTAGCAGGTAAAAAGAAAAATGATCACAGATTATCCTCACTTTTCATTCCTCTTTGTGTGCCAAAGCTGACATACTATCCTTCTGTAGAAAAAGTCACCACAAGATGAAGTGGCTGTGGAAATTCACAATGCAAAATTCTCAATGTTTCATTTTTTAACCTAGCTTTACCCAATAAGAGATGCTTGGAGATGCCCATTTTGAGCTTGACATCTGCTGTGTATGCTTTGGGAGACCATAACAGGCCTTTTTCTCCCCTGAGATAAATATTAGTTGAAAACAGTATTTTTTTCCCCCCATTTTACCTTCCCCAGAACAACCATGCACAAAGGCTCAAAATTTGTATAGATTATACCTCCTATCCAGGTAGGTACATGTTACACACCAAGCTGGCTTCATGTTGGTAACCCCCCCAAACCTGTCTTTATTCTGTTTTTCACCAAGGTTAGCACTTCCCAGTACTACCTGTAGTATCTCTGTGTTTGAGGAGCTCAGCGTGCCAGGGGAGATAAGGTCACGGCCTTCCAGCAATGCCCTCACATACCACTGCTCCTCTGCCCCGAAATTTCAAAATGTTCTTTAGCACTGGCATCTTCTCACTATCAGCACAGTTCAGCCTAAATCAATAGCATTGGGTTAAACTCTGTAAAAATGAACTGACTGTCAAAAGCAGTCTTTGCCATCCAAAAAGACCATTAAATTAGGTGCTTGTGGCTTTCAAATGCCTATGTTCTCACTATGTTGCTGCACAGTCTTTCTTCAAAAGCCTGTAAGCGCATTACATGCTAATCCCAATTAAATTTAAAATATCCCTGGGTGTTTACCACTGTTACCCTCTCTTTTTCATTCTTAATTGCATTGTAGCTAAATAACTCTGTATCCACATTGGATTATTCATGAATAGCATATTGAGTTGTATGGGTTTCGTTTCACAACAGGGATTTGCTTTTGTATGATTGGTATAGTCTGATGCAGAAAACTAATCTCTGTTTCAAGCTATTAATCTTGCCATGAACTAAATAATAGAAGTTGTTTGGTTTGTGGTTGGTAGTTTTTTTTTTTTCCCCCTCCATAGGTATGTGGTTTCCCAGTGAGGTGTACAGTTTGTAGAATAAAAACACAGTAAACAAGATCTATGACCAATCAGTATCGATTTTTGAGATTATCTGAACATCTGCTAATGTACATTATGTACTTACATGTGCTGATGCTAGGGAAGGGAAACGGTGAGATTATGCAAAACAGCGCAAAATTCTTTGGCTCCAGTAACACCGATGTGTGGTGTAGGGGCAGAATACTGGGGACGTACCTTTTCTTTTTTCTTTCCGTATTTTTTTTTTATCATTTTGTTAATCTTACAGATTAAAGTTCAGCCCCATGCCACATTATCACTGGTGTCTGGACCTCTGCAAAATGAACCTGCCCAGCCTTTGGTGGCTGCTGTTGGGATCATGGTTATCACTGCTTACTGCAGTTGCCGCACAGGAGTACAGGTCCTCCTTGCTGAAGGCAGATCCCCCTAGCCCTGCTGTGGAGCATAGTGGCCCAGAAAGCTGGGTAACTGCTGCCAAATCTCTTCCTTGCAGTTCTTCTGGAGATAAAACTCAATTTCAGTTTCTGCAGCTATTGCAATCTGTCAGGTGCTACATCAGGGATTTTTTTTTCTTTCTTTCATTTTTCCCCCTTCTATTCATTTAACTATTGAAGAAATATTTTCACAGAATCACAGGAGAGTTGAGGTTGGAAGGGACCTCTGCAGGCCGGCCATGTGGTCCAAATGTTTGCTTACGCAGGGTCACCTAGGACAGGTTGCCCAGGACCATGTCCAGACAGCTTTTGAGTATCTCCAAGGATATAATGAATTCTGTGTTATCATCTTTTTACCTTATGCTACTGGGAGGAGGTGTGAATACCTGCAAAATAAATAGTGCAGGTATTTCCATCAGGCCACTCATAGGGACATATCTCCCAGTGATTCAAATGAGCAACACACGTTGGACAGGGAGAATAAGCACGTACACGAGTTGGGGTGAAGGCTTTGAGGAATAGAAAGAGCTGTTGTTGTGGTTAGTAATATTAAACCTGTCAGCTTTGCTTTTCATTTGCTGGTAAGGCTAACCATTTCTCGTAAATGAGATGGAAATCGAAACTCCAAGAACCTTGCAAATCTTGGTGCATTTTGGGTCTTGAGGGGGATTTTAGAAGAGGAGGACAATTTTGTTTATTCTTCACTTCCAAGTTCTTAGAGAGGTGGGGTCTTGCATGGAGCAAAGCCTGTAGAACAAATCTTCCTTTGGACCCAGGCACCTTTTACATACTGTAACAGGATTTACTTGAGCTTTTAAAGTGCTCCGTGTGAAGTGGCCACTAGAGGATAGTGCCATGGAGAGGCTGTCAAGGATGGTTTTGACCCATTTCCTCTTTGGTTTGAGGGGGGAGGATGATGTTCCCCTGACCTCCTCCAAAGTAAATACAGTAGGATTAAAAGAACGAGGTCACACATACTGGCTCATAACTTCGTGCCTAACCATGCACCTGGGATGCCTAGGCTGCTAAGCTCTTGGGGATATGGGTCGCTCAGTGGAGGGTGGAGGCACTGTGTGTGTTAAAGCTGCTTCAGCCAAGACTGAGGACTTGAAGAAAAGTATTGAGCATGTTTCCAAGGTTAAGGCACGCTGACTGTGTGCACTAATATAAAACTGAAAACTCTCATCAGTGGTTGATTTGGATTCTGTTGACTTTTTGGCTTCTTATTTAGAAATTCATATAGCTTTTTCTGTTTTTCCAACTTTTCATCATCTCCATTAGCTAAGGCCCCTTCTTAAATGTTTCTTGTTGCTTTTCTCTTTAAAAGTACTTTTAATTGAATGGAAGTTGTTTTCTCTCCCCTTTTGACAGCCGGGGCTATGTTACCCTAACTGACTAGAGGAAACCTTTGCTTCATACCCATGCCGACCCTGGGTAACCCTGCAGCAGCTGTTCACATGAAAAGGCTGGGATTTTCTCAGTAAGAGCTGAAAAGCACATGCAAGAAAACTGTGATTTCTTTTTTTTCTTCTTCTTTTCTTCTTCTTTTTTTTTTTCTTCTCCCTCCCCCCCTTCCCCCCCCCCCCCCCCCCCTTTTTTTTTTTTTTGGACTAACAAAAACCACTGGGGAGCTGGAGGACTTCCCATTTGGTTTAATTATGGAGATCTAATGAATTGCAAAAGTTAGAGCAGGAAGAGTTCTTTAAATGAGTCTCAACTCCGTTTTTTTTTTTTTTTTTTGGTCTTGTTTTTTTTTTTTAAATTGGGGTGTTGTAACCTAAACTGGCAGGAAGAGAGGACTTTCTCTAGTGAGATATGTAGAAGGCATATTAGTATATAATATTGAGCTCTAGCCAGAATTAATTAGACACAACTAAGGGAAAGCATTTCAGATGGAACAGATGTACTTAGTTAACTAATTCTATTACTTTATATAAGATGCTTGTAAGTACAACGTATGAAAAGTAAACATAGACAGTAGGGTAAAAGATACAACAAAAAGTGCCGATATATTTTATTGCATACATCTATTTAGAACACTATTTCCAACTGTGTTTTCCTCACCTACAAAGCTGGCTTAGGAAGTTTGTGCTCTCTGTCCCCTCATTCGTAGCCTTGCACTCTAGTTTCCCACCTCCACCTGGGACCTATACAACTGTTCGTAGAGCTGTGCTAGAAATCAAGTCATTGGTCAGAGTAATGGCTTTGCATAAAACAATAGTAAGAAAAAATGCTTTGCTTTTTGGAGTTTGGGAATAGACTAGAGGCTAACCCAATGCATTTTTGTTACCTGCTAGGGAAAGTCATTGTAGACTACAACCGAAGGGGGAAATCCTACCATGTCATTGGTGGCATATGGGATGTCAAATCCCATTAGCTGCCTCCAAAACAGACAAGATCTGAAAGTCTTGGATCTTTTACAGAATCTGACAGTGATATGGTAGGGCACAGGCGGGAATTTGGGGAAGGTTGGCTGGTGGTAGCCAGGAGTTTTCATTCCCCTGGGAGCTGCTTTCTCCCTGCTTCTGTCTCCCTTGTGCTCCTTGTATATGAGCATGTGCTTCTAGATGAGCATAGGCATATAACCTGCACTGTCTCTTTCTCTCTGCATGCATAAGTGCACCAGGCTGAGCAAACCAACACAACAAATGCAGCCAGATGTAAGAAATTATATATATATATATATTTTTTTTTTTCTCCTGCACTTTCTTTGGTGTAGCTGCTGCATGTAGTACTGCTGGATGGAGGATTTGAATTTCCGAGTATCCTGTGACCTACTTACAGAATTGGAGTAGCTTATGGTTTCAGTTCATTATAGAAAAGGATTTTAATACCCAGAAGAACATGATGACTAATACAATGGAATTCATATAATAGCAGTTGCATATATTTGCAACATATTGTTCTTGTCTGTTCACCCAGTGCTTCTGCAAAAGTGTGTAGTTGTCCTGCCTTAATTGTGAGTGCCTTTCGACAACACTTACCATTTATCCAACATCATCTACTTTCTGATTAGAGATAACCTTACTTATGCATTGATATGCCCTTTTTAGAAACATACCCTGTAACCTCTCATGTTAAATGTGGGACCCATATAGAGAAATAATCTGTGTAACTGTGTTAGTTTTGTAAAAAGAGCTGCAGTTCAACTGCCTGCTCTTAAACCATGCCATTTGCCCTTCATAATTTCATGATTAATATGTATCCATAGCAGTTCCTGTAAAGAGAGTAGAGAATAGCTAGACAATATGACAGTAAAATTAATTAAAGGCAAACTGCCCAGTTTTCAGAAGGGCTGACTATATATTGTATTCCTGGCAGCAACTGTCATAAACTCTGCAGGTCTGCTTTGCTGTGCAAGATGCCAGCTAATGCCCTATCTTGCTGAGAGCATGTTAGGTCCACATTTTCTTCTGTTTTACTTTACTTTGTTGCTACCAACAGTTTCAGGAGTGTTGAAAAAAGAAAGTGCTTAGAGAGAAGTTTCTTACAACAAAACCATAAAATCTCTCTTAGGCTTTGATGGCCACAAATTTAGCCCCTATGTCACTTGTCTGCATTTTGCACCTCCAGCAGGATCATTCTGATAGAACTACTTTGAATGTTATTTTTGGCATCTTTGTTGCATTTTTATTTAAAATCAGTAAATGAAAGCCTTCTGCAGTGCACCAGAACATCCTCATCTTTGGCCGTGGTTGTAGCTGAAGAGAGCAAGAGGGAAGGAAACAAGCAACTGATGAGGAAAATGCATGTTCCTTGCATGCATTTTTTGATGTTATTCAGGTCTCCAGTATGAAAGAATGCTGGTTTAGATGGCAACAGCTTTCTATGTTCCAGGCGGGTTGGGTTTTGCAGCACCTCACGCATGCCGACACCTGCTCCTGTTCCATATACTTCCAGCTCGATGGTCCCTGCTTCCCTTCCCCCTCCTCGCCTCTCCCTCTGGAGGTGGCATAGGTCAGACGGAAGAGCCATTCCCCTTCACTCGCATTAAAATCTCTCAGCCTATTAGTTCACAGGGACTCTTTCCAAATCCTTAAAAGGGTTATTGGCAAAGCCTCAGACGGTGCAAATCAGCCCCATACCATTGCTTCTCAGGGGCGCTCTGCCAGCCTGTGCCAGCTGAAGGCCTTGCTAGGAAGCCGATGGGATCTCTTACACCTCATTTCACCTGGCTACTGTGTCTGAAACAGGTATTAATTCGTGATCAAGAACCTCTGGCAGGACAGCAGGTCCTGAGAGTGGGTCTGTTCTGTGCCGTTTGAAACTTGTGTATTTCTTTTAGCAAGAGCAAACCTTGCTGCAATGAAAGTTGGCTAAGGTGGCAGAGGCAAGCAGGCAAAAACAAATTTTTGGCCTGTTGCGCAAGATCATGCATTTTGCTGCTAACTTGCTCTATTCCTATTAGACACGCTTTAAAAAAAAAAAAAAAAAAAAAAAAAAAAAAAAAAAAAACCAAAGCACACACAAAAAAGCTTCATACCCTGGATTTGGATTTAGGCATGCTGAAGGAATGGTTTGTAATCCTTGACAGATTGAGCTTCGGTTGCCCTTTGCCTTTAGTGCCTTGCTGGCTCTTGGGTTTGCCATCCCTGTCACAGAGGTGGCACAGGGCACCCCTGTGATCCACGCAGTGGTACTAAGTGGTACTCATCACTCATCATCAGCTGGCTGTGCTCCTTCACTGTGAGGCAGGCTAGGGGCTTTGCTACCATAAACTATCCTGGTGAAGCCTAACAGAGGACTGCGAGTGAGAGCCTGTCACTGCTGCATTTCCCACAGGAAATGGGAGTGGAGGATACGACCCACCTTCAAGGAATGTGTTTAACAGATTGCATGAGTCTGCACTGCTGACAACTGCAATTTCGGCTCTGGAATCAATACGCTCCCAGAAGTTTGGAGCTGCATGACAAATCTCTTGTGAATGAAAATCCTCTCCTCAACAAAGTGATAAATTTCAGGCGAGCGCTGGGTTTAGGAAGAAAAACTGTAGTGAACAAAATCTCCCTCTGCTGCTTGATAGCCTCCTCCTGTTCCCAGCAAATTACAACCTGGCTGATATTATGAAGGCAAAACTCTAGGTGTTCCTTGCTATCATCTTAACAGGACCAAGATTTAGGGTTTAGGGTTGTTTGGAGCTGAAGATGACATAAGGTTCTGTCAATGTCTTCTGTTGCCATTTACATTTATAGTCTTCCTGGTATTATTCATTTGCAGGCTGTTTGGAGAAAACCTCTCTAACAGTGAGTCATAGTGTAACATGTTTCCACTTTACTCCATCCTCACAAGTTGACTGCAAGCAGCCCCTGAGCAGCTGAAAGAAGAGCTGGTAACATCTTGCGTGTTTGCAAAGCTCCTTCTTCCCCCTTTGTATTTATAAAAAGTAACAATGGGGAAAAATCACAGTGACACCACATAAACTCCTTTGATTTGCTTGTAGTTTCCATGCCACTCAACATAAACACAATAGAGCTGGAGTTTTGTTGTCCCTTAAGTTCAACCACACTGCATGGTGCGGAAAGCCCACAAGGTGCAGGGATTTTTCTTTTGGGGATTCAAAGTTTACGAAGCTCCAAGTTGCTCCCAATGCCACAGGAAGAGCTCCAGACAAAGGAGACTGGGGAAATAAAACTCATCATCCACACAGTGTGTCTCGATACTTCAGTCAATGTGACGTAGGGTTTGCACACCAGTTTTAGTTTAAATGAAGGTTGCAGAGCCTGGATTTAAATTTTGGCCTCACTGAATTCAATGGGAGTTTTTTCAGCAGAATGGGAGTGGGAAAAACATTATTTGAACTAAATATTGAGATCTTTAACCACATAATAGTTTAGAATGTTTCTCTGAGGACTTTATCAGGAAGTATAGAAGCTGAATGGGGAACTCTGTTCTTTACTCCAGGTTTTACATTGGCATAAGATGCCAGAGCATACTTTATTGTGGCACAGAATGATGCTGGGGATAAGTGAATCAGGCAGGGACTCGTATTTTTAAAACCATAACTTTTAGTCCTGAAGTACAAGCCATTGCTGCAATAGAGCTTAGTGTTTTATGGTGCAAAAGCTTTAAATGGGAAAAACACTTTATTTAAAATCTATGCTTTGTGTGAGGACAGATTTCAACCATTACATCGATGGAAGGAATTTGTTGTTCTGAGCTCCATTTCAGAGCTTACTAGTTAACATTTGGACAGCATCCAGAGCATGTGCAGGTGACTACTGCCTGTGTGTTTAACAGTAAATTTATATAGCATCCAACCTGCATCACTAGAAACTTGTCTGTAATAGAGGTTTTTTTTTAAATATCCAATCTAAACTGTAACTGTAAATGCTCAGCAGCCCATCTACTTTAATGCATAGGAAAGATAACATTAGGAGAAAAACACACACACACACACACAAACAACAACAGAAACACCAAAACTTAGTGAGGCAACTCAGAATGTTTTCCTTTGTGGACTTTGAAAATCTTTGCTTCTTCTGGAAAGCAAAAGCTGCGAGCAATATGCCTCCAAAGCTTCATATGCAAAGGATTCAAGTGATGGTTACTTCATTTCTCCACCTAAAACTGCTTCCAGGGACCAGTTCATTTGACTGTCTTATTCTGTCTATACTTCACCAAACCCAGTGTCTTTTTTCAGGTACTTTTAGACAATGAGATAATACAAATCATGGTCATTTTCATGCCTGGCTAGCATCTGATGTAGTGCCTCCTGGTGCATATCCCTACCACAGGAGAAATCTAAAAAAAAAATAAAAATTAAATTAAAATTATATGTCTGGTTGGCTTTCTTCCCAGAGCTGGTAGAGTTCTTTGTGTAAATGTTTCATGAGTTAAAATTTAAAACTTTGTAAAATTAATAATAATGATCATTGTGGATCCCTTCCAACTCGGGATATTCTGTGATTCTCTGTCTGTTCTAGCACAAGGGCTCTTATGTCTCCACAATGAGGCCACCCCAAAAGTAATGATAGCCAAAGCAGCTAGAGTCAACTCCAGTGGAAGAGAAAGTGAGGCCATAAATTTCATTTGACAAAACTTTTCCTGCTGTTGCCTGCTAAGAGTATCCTCATTCTCCTGCCTTTGCCTCCTGCTAATATCTGCCACCCCCTCAGTTGTACCTGTCACATTGTGTAACATTGGAGAATTTAAAAATAGCCTGGCAATTTTATTTATTTATTTATTTATTTATTTTGAAGCCAGACCTGTTAATCCGGTTCACAGAGCATGGCTGCCGAAACAGTTGTGCTGGCACAACAGGCTGGCACACTACATTTATGGGGACAGGCAGGAACTGGGGAGCAGCAGCAGGAAAACTGGGTCACTTTCCAATGATGAGTTCACCCAGAAAAGCCACAGCGTTATTGTACATCCTCATTTGCTACCTCTGCACCTTCCCCATTGTGGTCCCCAGCTCTATATGGAGAGCCCTCACCATCCCTTCTGAGGCTGTGCATCTGACCATTAGTCTCTTTCCAGACTTGGATGTAGGCTGATCCTGGAAGGTGATTTCTCTTGAAATCCTCCCCAGACCACTTCTTCACCTAGAGAGCATCTGAGGAGAGCTATTTACAGGAACCACCATACCCATTTTCATACAAATTAGCGATCAGCCTGGGACTTGTGATGAATCTCAAACAGACTTTTCTTTGTCCTGTTGGATGGGTTTGAAAAGAAAATTTATGTTTTTTGAAGTTAATGCAGCAGATTAGCAGCCACTTGTCCAGTTTCTGGTGCATAATATTGTTGTGTTGCAACAAGTTTGTACTGGAGTTGATAGGCAGTGGGCACAATCACAAATCTTTCCCGGACACTTGTTTGTCTGCAACTGTGATGAGTGAGCTCCCCCCTTCTCTCCTCCTGTTCCCGAGCCTGTCCTTTGTAGCTTGAGTGCCCACAAAGCATGTTGAATTAGCATTGAATTTCTGGTATGCAAGCAGAAAGTTCCAAACAAAATACGACATAGGTAGTGCCTGCTGACTTTGTTGCATGTGTTGACAGAGTGTGGGAAAACAGATGGAACAAGCTTTACCAAATGCAATTTGAAAAGCATGTAAGCATGTAGGAACGAGTGGCATAGGCATCTATTAAGGCTTTAAACGTTGTGTGGTTATAGGTAAATAAGACGACTTTTTTTTTTTTTAAACAAACGCCAGTTGTTTTTTTTTCATTATGCCACTAATTGTTATAACACAATTAAAAGGTGTTTAACTTGCTCCAGCCACTTCATAATGGCGTCTTTCCTACTGCAAAAACCTGAGGGAATGAGGCAGACTTGCCCACACAAGCTCTTTTTAATTTAATAGTCTGTAGTTTGTTTTTTGCTTGAAGATCTCATCAGTCTTTCACATGGTTTGCAGTTCATATGCTCGGTTGCAGCCATGCACTAACACCATGCTGATATTGGTTTGCACAGTTCTCTAGCAATTTGTAATTTTTTTTTTTTTTTTTTTTTTTTTTTTTTTTTTTTTATGCTGAGCCCATTTAATGAGATGAAATGAGAATTTGGTCTCTCAGTTCCTCTCTGCCTGTTCCCCACGAGCACAGCAGTCAGTGCTGGAGCACGTCTCACCTAAGGTTGGTGAGGTTTTCAGCTCAGCTGGTAATTTCACAGAGCCTCAGCTGTGGAGGTGAAGAGTTGTCTCTGCAGCTGAGCTGGTCAAATCTGCAATAAAGTATTAATCACACTTCCCAGCTGTGATCAATGAGTGCTTTGCAAATATTAGTGAACCTAATTTTGATTCAATTCTTCTGTGTCTTGCTCTGCAAAGATATAGGAAGGGTTGTTTACTTACCCAGTGTCATACATAAGATGTATGATGGGGGCCCTGGTTGGAGCACAGAGATACTGTTTCTGAATCCAGATCATTAATTACTACATTTTAGCTACTTTTCCCCTGAGGTTTCTTAGAAAGAGGTGTTTCTTAACTGTGAAAATAGTTAGAGATCCCATTGGCATAAGATGAAAGAAGCGTTTGAGTAGATTATAGTGTTGGGCATGGGAAAAAAAATTATTTGGGCTGGGCTGGGGATAAGAATGAGCTTGGAGAGAAGAACAGAGAAGACAGTGCTCAAAGGGCTGGAGGTATCCATGGTCTAGCACAGTTAAGGAAATTGTGCTATTTATGTTATGAAGCATCCTTTTGTTGCAGAATTGGAAATGGTGGTTGGGGCTATGGCTTTTCTGTGCTTTAGATGTGACACAATGTGTTTAATGTTCTGGTTGAATTGAAGTATCTTCAGTGGGAGAGCATTTAAAGGGGGGAGAATAAATGAAGCTCATAATCTTAACTCAGTACTACCAGAGTCCTTACATGGGCTAGCAGTAAGAAAACAGTGGAAGAACATCAGAATTTATGCCTGATGAAGAACAGATCATGCCTCCAAGGTAGCAGGCATTCATTGTGCCTTGTAGTCACTGTGCAAACAAGCAGCTGGTGGACAAACCCACCATCTATTTACCTGAAGAATTTCAGACCAGGAGAGCTTAGGTGGAAGATGAGCTTTCAGACACATTACCCAAAATCTCTAGGGGGTGGAAGACAGAGGAGGGGTTTTAGGAGCACTTTGTGTCCCAGGGGCTGCCTTTCTGTCCCATAAGAGAAGAGTAGGGATGAGGTTTCCCATGCTATTGAGCAGGTTGTTATATATATATTCTTAGTCTGCTGGGACCTGGTTAGCTGTTCTGAAGCAAATGCTGTAGTGTCTTCTTTACACGTGCTTAAGGTCAGGGATTTTGATGGTAATGGAAACAGTGAGAGATGTTTGACATGGACAGGCATCAAGAGAGAAGCAGCGTTATAAATCATGCTCACCTTGTATTCTTCCTATTTCATCAGGAACCCTTATCATTTACCCTCTATAATTTAGCAAATGTGTTTTATTCAACAAGTCCCAAGGGATTCATGGCACTTGTCTCTCTCATTGAATAGAATCATAGAATATCCTGAGTTGGAAGGGACCCTTAAGGATCATCAAGTCCAACTCTTGACACCGCACAGGTCTACCCAGAAGTTCAGACCATGTGACTAAGTGCACAGTCCAATCGCTTCTTAAACTCAGTCAGGCTCGGTGCAGTGACCACTTCCCTGGGGAGTCTGTTCCAGTGAAGCTTTCAGATGTATTGGTTAGTGTTCTTTACTTATCAGTAAACTGGATCTGTATTTTTCTTAATGCTGTTTCCTAAGTCCTGCACAATTGTTTAAGCTTTTCTTAGCTATTATTGCAATTTGATGCTGCAGGCAGAAACATTTCAGTTTCTTGCTCTCAGCAATTTATGGGCATCGCTCTGTGTTCACAGGAAGTCCCAGCACAGTCAATAAAAGGAGCACAGTGAACTTCTACTGCCCTTTCCATTTAATTCATATTCAGAAAATTATTTCAGGTTTTGCATTTCTGTCCTGTTTCTTGTATTTCCTTTTTCTTCATTCTGGTAAGAGTATCACTTGGTGAAAACTGAAACTGGGATTCAACTTTATTTGCTAGAATTTTCCAGGTAAAGCAATGCTTATCCCTGTGAAAAAGGATATTTTGCCCTTGCTTCAGTGGGATGAGGACAGGAAAAGAAAACGTGCTGATCAGATAGCTTGAAACAAGAAACCAAAGTAAAACTGGAGAATTATTTTTTCGTTCACTCATTTTTGGCCAGTTTCCTTAGTTATGCAGACTAACAGGACTCAAAGGAGTATTTTCTTTTCATTTAAATGAGCATATAGGTAAATGCATTCAACCTACTATACATCATAGTAGTTCAAACCTGGTTTTGTACTTTTTCCCCTTTTAAAGTCATTTAATGGTGTAATGTCAGAGTGCTCCTCTAAGTGCACTTAAAATAAATGTCATTCTAAGTTAATATGGATGCAGAGGTCTACAAAACAAAAACAAAAGTACCTTACTGATGTGTTCTTCCAGAAGTCTGGAATAAGTGTCCCTTGCTTGGGGAGGTCTGATAAAAATAGAACATGGTAAGTGTCTTGTTTTATTTTTCTTGCACTGAAATGCTTGCATCAAGAAGTTATGAGTCTTGCAGCAAAGAACAGCTCTTTCTGAGGTTATTTTTTCCAAATTCGCTTACTCTTTGTCTCTGTGGTGACAATCTAGATTCAAAATACCTAGAGCTGCTGTGAAATCATGATGGGAATATTCCTTTTAGACTTGAATAAGTGGACAGCCATTAAGGTAACAATTTCTGATAATCATTTACTATGTGATAACAGGCATCAACCCTTGCACTGCATTCAACCATGGTAAATGATTGCATCTTTATGAAGGATTTTCAACATGTCCTTCTTCAGAGAAGCAAGTCATATATGATACTGGGAAACAGCACAAGCAAAAGTCAAGGTTAGTGCATAGGCACCTTTAATTTAAAAGCAACTTCTCAACCATGACAGCTGACTTCTAGTGTGATTATGGTCTGGTCCCATCATTTTTAGAGCAGTCTTTTTCTCAGTGGAAGCTGTACTCTCAGCTGCCTCTAGAGATGCACAGATGAGGTCCAAGTAGCCCTGTAGGCTTCAACAACAGCACAGGTCCTTTCATTTTAATATGTTGCTGCAACCCATAGCTCAGACTGAGCCAGCATCAGACGCACGTCAGATCAGACTTGCCAGATTGAACTTGTTTCTTAGAAGTCTTTACCAGGCAGCTTTTAGGGAGAAAGGGAAAATTCAGTGCAAGCCAGAGGGCAAAGACAGAAGTGTTGGATTGGCTTGGTTCTATCCGTCTACCTGGGGATGGGTTTCACCCCCTCCTGGAGACCCCATTAATGCACTTGTAGGGCACAGTACCACTGAGGTATCACAAGAGGAGCAGTTTAACAATTGGCATGTGCTATGCTGTGTGCTGGCCAAGCTCTAGATGCCAGTCTGTGTCCTGCAGCTCCCACAAGAGCTTTTGGCTCCTCCATTCTTCCCCCACCACAGGTCTGCAGCTTAGCAGCCAACTACCATGTCACAGATACTGAATGAGGTTTTTCAAACCACAGGGGCTGCATTGATGCTTGATTCAAAACTATGGGATGTGGTGATAACACTTTTCACCAGCAGACCTGGCTTCCTTTTTTTTTTCCCCCCTCTTCTTCTCCAGAAAGGTGTATTTCCAAGGTCAGTCATGAGGCTTTGTGTCACGCCTTGAGTCACTTCCGACACTATTCTCATGGCTGTTCAGTTGGTTGTTCTAGGAGCTTCTGGAATTGCTTTATCTTTGTTTCGGCATGAAAGAAGTCTGTCTTTTTATATGTGAGCTCTGTTGTTTATTTAATAACTGTCTTTCTGGGAACAAAAAACTTAGCCACTAACCAGAAAAAATGTTTTATAATCACAAGGGTTCCTGGATTAACTCTTCTCCGTTCCTCGGAGAATGCCGAAACTTGAGGAAACAAGCTTAGATTTTTCTTTAAGTCGCTTAAAAGTGGCTAACATCACTTTTTCCAGTCCTGCAGAATGATTTTGCTACTTCTTAAGGTTTTGGAGGAGCTAACGGCTGGTGAATGTTTGGTGTTGGGGGTGTACTAAAATAAAAGTGCAAAATTTGCTGTCACTCAGCTTATTTTTTTTCCTCACTTTCATTTTCTCATCCAAGGGCAGAAAGTTGAGGAAGAAAAAAATGGGGAAGTATCAGGAAAAAGTTGTGAGAAATTAAATCCTGACTATTTGCACCAGAAATCTGCTGAAGCATTTTTTTTTTCCATCTCATTTGCCACAGGCTCACTTGTGCATTTCAGCAATCTGTTCTTCCCACTTTCTTCCTCTCTTACCTTCCCAGTGCCTTCATGCAGCCTCCAGGACCTGGGGCTTCTTTGCCCTCCTCCACGTTTCTGTTTCTTTAAACCTATTCCCTGTTCAAGCAACAAGCAGCATATTAAGGCTACTAGACCAGAATAGAAAGTTTTGGAGTGTTTGGGAGATTGCTTTTCTTCTTCTGTTTTGCTCTTTAAATATTAACTCTGAATACTCAGCCTCTTTTATCTGCTGTTTGTAATGCCTGTGTTACATGTGGATTTTCTGTTCAGTTCAGAGTGCACAGAGATCAGAGGTCACTGCAGCCTCTGTCTGTATAGTCTGTCCCCTTAGCTCCAGTTACAGACCAGTGATTTCCAGTTTGCTGTTGCTGTTCAGTGCTTGGCATGAGCCATGCTGGTGGCCAGTCTGATGCACAGAAAAGATGAGATGTAATGTTGTGAGGAGCCCTGAGCAGATCTAGCACACCCTTCTTCTGCCGAAGAAATGGCTGCTGTCTTGGGGTTTTCATATTCAGTGCTGTTAAAAGGACTTTAAAGTGGCTTATTAGAAAAGAATGGAAAACACATGCCCAGAAAAGAAGGTAGAGAGCAATGAGGGACTGGGGAAGAACAGAAAACTTCTACATAATTAGAGCAGCTTAGACAAGAGCGTAAAGAAAACAAGGGGCGAGGAAATAAGTGGAAAAATACAGACGTGGTCTGATTGCAGTAGCAGAAAGTGATAGGTGGAAAGTTTATATTTGGTAGAAGAGCTGGTGAGCAGATTTAGGGAGGTGGGTAGCATCTTGTGAGAGGCAGCATGGTGAGGTGCTCTTAGCTGCTAAATTTTGTAACAACTTCTGTTTTGACAGAGTGAGCTGAGCAACCAAGAGGTGGGAGCTTACAGCAAGCAGGGAGCACTCGATGGACCGGGAGGTCCAGGAAAGGATGGACAGGACCAAGAAAGGAAAAGTTTTTAATGATTTGGGAGAGGAAAATCTTCTGGGACTCTGAATCTAAGGCACACCGTCTTCCAAATGTGGTGTTGAGTTTTCTTCTCACTGCTTTCACCTTAAAAGAAAACAGTGAATATAAAAAACACAAGTTAGTGTCTGGAACATATGGTTTGAGCCTGAGGAATTGTAATTATACATTGCTGGCTTAGATGTTTTTCTAATGGGTCTAGCAGCGTTAGCACACCAACAATATCATATATGCAAGCAAAAATGTTAACAGCAGTCAATATCCTTCACTGAGGTAACTTCAGTGAGCAATAACCTTTTTGAAGTTCTGAAAGAATGAAATGACTTAGTGCAGAGAGCTGGCATATTGGAGGGAAAAGAAAAGATATGGGTGGGTGCCAATTGTTTTGCATTTGCTAACCAGTTGTTTCAGTGTAAAATCTGGAGAGAAAAGATAACACAGTGTAAAGTGTGCACATTTTGAGTTGTCTGTTGTTGAAAATTATTAGATTTCCTTGGAGTCATTTTTCTCTTCCCTCCTCTTTTTACCTGTTAGTTTTTTTTTTAACTAACGGGGATGCTCCTGTGTTCATTTCCTGGTGTCACTGCTGCCCACCTGCATGTAGCCAGGTGCAGAGGGGCTGCTGGGGGCTGATGTGTCGCTGCTGCCCCTCTGAGTGTACCTAGGTGCTGAGGGGCTGCTGGGGAGCTGCGGCTGTTCCCTGCCGGGGTGGAAAGCATTGTGCTACAGCCCCAGCAGCTGGCACGTATGTGCAAGGCATGGGTATCGCGTCCTGCGATAGAAACCTGGGGGGCGGGGGGGGGCACATGAAAAGATGGTCCTCGTGGCTTCGGTGAGTTACGCGGGGGGGTTTTAGGGGGAAAAAAAAAAAAAAAAAAAAAAAAAACTGAAATTTAATTTAGAAAAACGAGGGAGAAAGAAGGCAGGAAGGAAACAACCAGAGTTTTCAGCCTGCATACTTAGCACTCATCCTTGTGTTTCCTTTCCTTCAGGCAGGAACAAGAACTGTCTCTGTTTTTCTAGGCCATTCAGGAAGTCGTACAGAGCAATAATAGCCCTGTTATCTAATGGTCAAAGTTTATTTAGGCTTTCACTGCTTCCACTGCCCACTTGAGCCCTCCCACTCGCCCCCCCCATGCAGCTCGAAGGGCTGCTTGGGCCTGGGCTGTTTGACAGCCAAGTGGGGGAGGAAAGCTGCTGCCTGCATGTCATTTCCATTACACTCACGCATATTTTCATCTGGAAACTTTTTTTTTCCTCTTTTCTTCCCTAAAGACAACAATAACAACAGGAGAAAAAAAAAAATGGCAATAAAGCAACCCATTCTACCTTCTAAGCAGAGTTTTGGAGACCCAGGCTCCTGTGAGAGGCAGCTGAAGCTTTCCATGTGTGCTTTAGCACAGCAGCACCGATCTTTTCTTACAATGCTGACAGAAGGAGTGGTCACCAATAGGGTTGTCCGGA
Organism: Heteronetta atricapilla; assembly: GCA_011075105.1. Lineage (NCBI taxonomy): Eukaryota > Metazoa > Chordata > Aves > Anseriformes > Anatidae > Heteronetta > Heteronetta atricapilla. The sequence goes on from CM021732.1 coordinate 57,812,680, forward strand.
AGTTGTAGATATTAAATGACTATTTTGCTTGGGTATATTTCATGAACAGGACAATCAGATAAGGGCACTTCTTTATTAATAAAATGCTTATCTTTACCTTCCTTTCCTCTTTGAAACATGCTGGAAATATTGCGATAAATTTAGATTAGACAGTGAACATTAAATCCCAAAGGGTGTTTGGTTGTCAGCTGCATTCTGTTTGCTTAGAAGTTCATTCAAGGGTTTCTGACGCTTGCGATTAATTGTGCATCAGGAAAACAACTAACGTTGACTGTGCCATACAGTAATATATGCAGTGACACTGCACTGAGTGAAAAGGCAAACATTCAATTATTTTGCCAACTTCTTTTCAGAATCCACTTATTAAGCTGGCAGGATGCATGGATCCAAGACAGCAAAGAACAAGCCAGTAGTAATTTGAATCTGGTTAGCAGTGAGCCCTTCCTTTTTTCAAACAAGTAGCAGGCAAGTTTAGCTTGGAAGGTTGAGGGGATATTGTATGTAATATTATATATAATATTGTATACAATACCAAGAAGAGCCTCTAGTTTTTTTCAGGAGTGACTTGTACGCTTACTGTTTCTGAGCTATTTCCCCATTTTTCAGGAACAGAGTATATCAAACCGATGGCTAGTCACATCAAATAAAGGAAATTTCTGTCTGCTTTCTGAGCGAGTTGCCAGTTCTTTTTATTTTGAAAGCATATTCTGAGGGTATTATTTTGCTAAGGTAAAACTACATTATAGAGCAAATTACAGTAGAGTGGAACACCTATGGGCATGTGAGATTTATAGTAAAGTTGAGTAAGTGCATTGTATTATAAGCTACCCTGCGATTACCACATTGGTTGACACTTGAGAGAAATCTTCCATTATGGGACACACATGAAAGAAAAGATCTAGTCCACTCCTTTATGTTAAATTAGAGTCTTTGCAGAGCTAAGTTTCAACTCCTCTTCTGAAATGTTGACGTTATTGCTATACTTAGTTTGTCCTGTGAAAGCTATTTGGTGGGTCAAATATTAAAGGGTTCTAGTTTTTCTTTCTCTTTAGAGCCACTGAGTTGTTTGGAAGTTTAAATTACAATTCTGAACTTTCTTAAAGAAAAAAGAAAAAAAAAGGGTTATGGGACTCAAGCATCTGTTTTGGAGTGTTTCTGTTACAGGTAGTAATCACCCTGTGTCATTAATCAAGCCAAAGAATGAGAAGTGTGCTAAAAATACACATATAAAGACAGGAATTATTCCTTAATATGCTTGCTCCTCCACAGTTGCTGTTGAAGACTGTTAAGCCAAAATTTTCAACTGAGAAATTTCCCCAAGGGTTTTTTTCTGCTGGACCTCAGTGTCTTTCCCATGTATCTGACACTGGCATGAGACTGCAGACCAGGGTGCTGGTGTGAGACTGTTGTGGGCTGGTTCATCCAGTCCTCTTGATGGCTGGCCCTGCAGCCAGACAGCAGGGATGCTTGTGCAAATGCACGCTCACTTAGATGTGCCTGCTATGTTTAGCTTCATCCCAGTGATGCTGGCTGACCTGGCCATGGGTGCTGGCAGAGCTCTGAGGATGGTTCCTGCTTCACCCTGGCTGGGTGCAGAGCAGGAAGCACAAGTACAATTCCTCCATAAACGCAAGCATATACTTGAACTGGCATATGTCAATAATATTATATATCAATTTATGCATACACATCATTATTACACATACAAAGCGTGCAGCTCCTGAGCGATCCCACGGCCCTTTGCAAACTTGTGCATCTGTAGTTGATAGCTGCATGTTGAAATTGCATTTGCATGTGACTGCCCCACCTGCATTCTGCCCACTTAATCCCCTGGCTGGCCCAGCAGCTCGCATTCCTGACTGCTGAGCTGCGAGTGAGCAGCTGCCCCTGGTTGCTGGCCCAGCTTGTGCATCGTCCCCGGGGCTGCAGCCAGGAGCCCTGCGTTACTGCTGCATCCCGAGGACTGTGGGGGCTTGCGCTCCTCAGCAAGAGGGGGGAGCGTGAGCCGGGGGCCTGGGGTATTGCGGTTAGTGCAAAGGAAGACCTCACTTCTCCTTTCTCTTCTATTTATGAGCTATCAGGGCGATATGAAGTGACAGTATAGTTATTGTTTATAGAGATGCTGCCTCAGAATGCTGCTGGTTTGCAGCTTTGGCCAAGTTATCCCCTCCTGCAGGTGCAGTTGCAGTTAAGATTTAGTAGTTAAGTTGCAGTTAAGGTTTAGTAGTGGGAGGGTGTGAAAGCTATTGGCAGTAACACCTTGGAAATCCCAAAGGGGGTTTTCTGGAGAGCAAGGAGCAAGGTCATTGGTGAAAAGTCGGGAGGGATCAAGACTACATTTGAGTCCCTTTTGGGATAGGCTGTGGTTTGGGTTTTGCCATTCAAATATAACATAGATAATTCAGCCAAGCATTTGTCGGTGAGCCATTAGAAAAAGGTTTGTGTATGAGACAAATCACAGCCTTTTCTTTTTGTCTGGAATTTTATGCTGCTTATTGCTAAAGAGAAGGAAAAAGGAAGTAAGTTATACATTTTAGGGCAGATGGGCAGGAGAAAATGGGTATATGATCTTTGAACTGCAAATTTACATTCATGTGGTACAATATGTTTGTGTTGTTCTGGAAATGGGCTCAGGATAAGCAGTTGGATGTTCTGGCCTGTAAAGCCTTTGTGAGTATGTGAGTGCACACACACCCCAGCTCTTATAGCCCTTATGCCAGCCACATGAGTCTGCAAAGCTCTACTAGCCATTTTAAAATGCCCCAGATAAGCATAGTGACTGCTGCTGTAGCTTAATATTTCATTTATAGAAGAAATTACATTGGTATTGGCTTAATATGTTTTGAGGGGGATATATGGAAGACAGGGGCAAGCAAGGAGTGAAAAACAGTAAGCCATTGCCTCCTCCCAGTGCGCTTCAAGTGAGTCTGGAGTAGGTTTGTGACACAGAAGAGGCTTTTGCAGGGCCCCGGTGGGGTCTTCTGAGCCGTGGTCCCAAATCGGAGGGGCTGGGCAGCACTGCTCCTGGGGTAGCCTGTCTCCACATCATTTGCAGTGCCAAAGACCAGAGCATGCTCCTGGGATCTTGGACGTGAGGGAGGAGACTTCATCCCTCTTAGGACAGTTTTAATTGTCTTAGAAAGAAATGCTTAAGCCATCTGTTAATTAAACTCTTACTGAAAATGTTTTGGAGGCTAGGATGGATGTGAGGGCATGTGGAAATAGCCTTGCTGGATTTGCAGGATGTGAGAAACAGTGTTCTTGAACATCTTCTCTCTACTCTATATATCCAAAAGCCATCAAAGCACCAATAATAGAATCACTACCATCACAGTTGCCAGCACGTTATTCTTAGAGCTGGATTAGTTTTCATCCAGCTGCTTTAGCGAATCCTTTGTGTTCATAAGTCATCTGGATTCTCTGAGAGATGCCCTCTTCATGTGTGCAAGGAGAAGAAGGTGAGAGACATATTTTACCAATCAGATGCAAACCCTGTCATTTCTAAAAATGTTTCTGATATTAAGGAAAGAACACAATGTCCACAACACTTCCAGAGATGCTGCATGCTGAATATCTTTCCACATTGCAAGAGGAAAACATAATTCCTGAGGCTGTGACCCAGGGGATAACGTCTGGTGATAACATTTATTCGTTTGGAAGTTTTGTTTCTGTGCAGATGGCAGTTGCCATTGATGGGAAAAATATATTGGTACAGTATCAAACTGCACACCCGCTTAGGATATAATTCATCCCATCTATTACACAAGAATATTGTTAAGTTTTGGATGTCTCCTGGAAATGGCAGGCTTCAGACTTCAGGGAAGGATTGGATTATTTTGGCTGAAGCAGATGCAGTAATGAAATAATATAAAATTCATGTTCTTTTCACTGTGGTCAAATGACATGAAGCACAGCCAACTCACAAGCATGAATTCTAGGCTCATTGTTTAAAGAACTTAATTAAAATTTTAAAATAAATTAATACCTTAATTTAAGGAGTGTCAAACAGCATGCAAGAAGCTCCATTGCAGAGTAAACTAAACACCTTGGGATGTAACCCAGGGTTGTATCTATATAGAACAGGGTTTACTTCTGTATGCTATACTGAATTGCCAAAGAAAGACATCTAGCACAACATCAGTGGGGTGGGTTAGATAAAATGTTACTGCTGCTCTTTGATAGAGTACTTGTCCTGTGGTTTTATTTCATAGCTGATAAAGTCAGAAGAGCATTGACAAATGTTTACTTTTGTCCATCTGTTCAGTGCACTTAAAAAAAATGAAAAAAGTAAAATTTTAATGGAAGCATTATCTGGAAACAACTCATCATATGGAAACTCTAGATTATTTAATGTTTGCTCAATACAAATTAAAATACTTTATTTATGAGGTTAGCAGGGTAACATTTGCTAGAACAGAACCCTTTCTGATGAATTGGATGTTATTACACTTATCAGACAAGTCTTTTATTTTAATTTAATGGGCATCAGCTTTGTTCTCACAGCAATTGTATTTGAGCTGCAGTTCAAAAATCCAATACTCTAGGAATAGAGAGGAAAAAAATGGTCCCATACTTTAACAAACTGAGAGGAATTTAATTGTTGAGTCTGATATTGTCCTTGGTTTAAATCAACAGGAGATAAACCTGCAAAGCAAGGGCACAAATGGACCCTTTAAAGTTTGTATGGAGATAAACACACTCTACTTTCTTTGATTTCAGAGGGAACTTTAGGGTCTTGCTATTTGAAGCCAAAGTTTACAAACCATATCATCTTTACCTCACTTCATTTACTTACTGATGTTCAGAGGACTGTTGAAAGCCTCTAAGTCAAATGAAAAACAGCTTTCACAACTGAGAACTAGAACAGAAATTCAGCTGCTTGAGTAGCCCCTGAAAATTTGTTCAACATATTTCTCTTTTCTTTTCAATAACCCGTTTCTCTTTTCTCATCCATCAGCCAATTACAAGTATCTCCAATCTGTTTAGATCGTCACTTCCTAGGAAAGAATGGACTTAAATTTTGCAGTAAGATCTGAGATTAGTTATTAATTTTTTTTTTCTCTTGTCTACTATGATTTTATACCTAAGTAGCCAGTATAATGCTAACTGCAGCCCTTATGGCTATGCAATTACCTGAACAATCAAATTTTTAAATGATTAATATTAATGCTCCTTTGATTCATTCAGCTGTAAGCAGGATTTTTGTAACTTGCCATAGTTGCACTATTTTCTTTTCTTAGTGTAATTATTGTCTACCACGTGCCTGTGGAATGTGCTTCAGCAAAGTGCATCACAAAAATACTACTTCTTTTTTGAAAGTCCCAGTGTATGTGCAATAATGCAAGGACTGTCATGAAGATGTTGTATTTTGGATGATTTTGCTGATTTAAGGTGTTAAGTTACTTATTGTTCATTTGCGTTCTTGGTTTGGTTATGCTGATGATTAGTACAAGGGCCATGACAGAAGTAGAATGCTATCCCCTCCCAGACAATAAGCCCCTCACTGACCAGACTTCACTGGAAGGAAAGAATGGAGAGACCACTGAAGAGCACTACACGTGCCACTTGTATGAAAATTCTTTTCATGCCCCTATAAAACTAGGCTTTCATCTTAGTGGGTTTTCCCCTTCACAGTTAATAATGAGATTAACATTTTTTTCCCTTTCTTTAATTAAAATTCCACCTACTTACATGGGGGCCTGGTACTAACTACTATGCTGAAGTGAACGAATGGGCTCCTGATGATGTTCATGGTGTCTGATGGAACCTCTAGCCAGAGCCAGCAGCAGGAAAGCATCCGAGGTCAGATGTGTTTCTTGGCATTCAGGGGGACAGCAGTATCTGAGGGAGGACTCCCACCCAGGCGTAGAGCCTTCTGCAAGCTCTTAACTTTGTGTCCTCCTCTATGTATCAAGCTGTCAAGGATAACCCTGACAACAAGGGGCTTCTAGCCCCTAAAGGGGTGGACAGGGAGTAACGCCTTCTGTCTGCCTCCAGCTGGGCTGTGCAGCTGGAGTGACTTTGAAGCCAGTGGAGTTTCTTTTTACTGGCTTAACTTAGTCTATCTGGAAGAGGGCTGCAATTTTAGAAAAGTAAAACACATCTCATTGAGAGATTAAAACTGTTTTTGAAAACATTAAAATAATCTTTTGGTGTCTGATCTTCATTAAAAACACTTTGTTCAAACCAGATCTTTATTAAAGAATTATATTACTGTGTGTAATATTTTGGAATTACATGTGTACTTTTAATTTGAGGAGCTGTATTCATTTCCCTCCAAAATTTCCCTGGATATGTTCATGCATCAAGAAAGGAGCAACTCCTCTTCCTAGAAGGATAATCTTAGTTAAAGCTGATCGGATATATGTTAGTAGTGTGTTCAGGTTATCCTTTTAAATAATATTGAAAGGCTTTTCCTTTTTACTGCCTTTGACTGATATTTCTGCTGCTGTGCTTCTTTTTTTATAAGTTTAGGGGGATTTGGTTTTTCTTTTGCTTTTCTGACTTGTAAACAAGCAGCAGAACTTGATACATACCTCCATAGATTTCTAAGGCTAAAAGTGACTGTTAACATCATCCAGAAACACACACCATTTAATTGTATGCAGTTACTCCTGAAGGTGTTACTTCTTGGATTTTGTCTTTACCTTCTAAATGTTACTTTTGAGCTTAAAGGAGTCTCTGAGCAGTGGAATTAAAGGAATTTATTCTGTATTGATTTTTCCTCTCTCTCCTATATATGGTCCCTCATCACGGTAACCCCAGTTGCTCTCCTGGCTGGGTTCTCGTGACCTCCTTTTCCACCACCACTGGTCTCTCCATCCATAAACTGTAGCCTCACAGCTGGGCATTAGACAGTTCATTAAACTTGGCCAGCAGCAGAGGAATGTAAGAACAAACTTTATGCTGGTGCCCAAGGAGAGAGGTTGAAATTTGGACCCAAAGTGCACCAAGGTCAATGGAAGGTTTTATGTTGTGGCTCCCTGGAGCCTCCAAATCCTCCAAATGTGGGAGGGGGGATTGGTGTGTGTGAAAAAATGTCATGTGAAGCTCTGCCTTTTTTTAAATCAATGTTTTGGTATTACAGAAACAGAAGAAGCTGTATATGAGGTCATGTGCAGTAGGGCTTGCGTTGATGTTTGGTCTGCATAGATAGCTTTAAGTAGAGACTGGTTTCTCCATTATCTTCACAGTTTTTTTGTTTTTTGTTTGTTTGTTTGTTTGTTTTTTTAAGCTTGTTCTGAGCAAGATTTTGTCAGGAGCTCTGTGGCTTTGAGTGCCTTTTTATTGACTGAGTGCTCAGATGGAGAGATTGAAAGCTGCTCCTTTCAGGTGTTCTTTCGCATCCTTGAGACTCTGTGACTAAAGTTTTTGGAAACAGGCCCCTTGCAAAATTGAAAGAAAGGTGCCTAAAAAATGGAAACCTCCCAGATAGTGATTACAGTTGAAAATTTAGCTGTATCATATATAAATAGAAGAGAGAGAAGAATAAAACTCACAGCTTTAAGATCTGTGACAGATCCCGAGGCTTAACTAACTTTTCTAAACCCATGCAAATCAATGTGTATTTATCTGTCTTCCTGGAAAGAAAAGTTTGCCATGGCTGAAAAAGTGGTCATTAGGTTTTATTATCCTTTTGGGCAATTCCTTTAAAAACAAAGCAAACAAAACAATAATAATAATAAAAAAACTTTAGCTACTCGGGTTTTTTTTAAACCAATATCATATCTTTATTTAAGATTATACTCTAAATGCAATTGTTTGATTATAGAAATCTGAAATACATCAAGAAAATCTATAGGCAAATAACCAGCTCTCTTCCATATCTATCTAGGAACTTTAATTTCTTTTTAACCTTTTGAGCCTTTTGGTGGGTTCATATTTGTAGAGGACAGTGCAAAGAACAGTCAATATTTATTCTAGCCAACTGATAAATAACTGGGTGATTCAGGGAAACTTAGTCAGAATACCCTTGTCACGGTCATTGCTGACGTCTGAAACAACAACGAGTTTATTGCTCATTAGTTTTTTGCAGGAGTCTGTAATAAAACCCCTAAACATACTCCTAATGTAGGGGCTGGGCATTTGATGCATATGAAGAGAGTTCCTGATTGCAAAAGCAGATAGAAGGGATCAGAGGTTCACAATTAAGCTTAACCCCCAGCACTTCTACTCACCAGAAATAATTTATTGTTTATAAACTTTACAAGGACTGAACACATAATTAACATCCCAGCTTTTTAAATTCTCCATCTAAAAGTTGTGTAGGGGATTCTTTATGCAGTCAAACAACCAGAAAATGTTGGCATATTTTGTATTTTCACTTTGTGAGAGGAAGTTTGGGAAATATTAGACAAGCTTTATTTTTTTTAATAGTTTTAATAGATTTTCAACAAAGTTTTAACTGTTCCGTTGCCACCACCACAATCTCTTCCAGGCTGTTCCAGTTATCACCAGTAGTGAGTACAGTATCATCTCCCAGAGCATCTGGTGCTATCTGAAAAGTCTCCTGCACTGAACTGGCTTTGATTTCAGACAGCTGAGCTTCTAGAAATGCAGAAAAATTAATTATAATGGAAGCTTTTCAGCCACACATTGAAACAATATTATATAGTGCTAGAAGCTGGAATGGCCTCATTAGAATAGATCCATGTTTGAAATAAAGCTGCTAACAACTTTGGTGTGTAAGTAAAAGATGTGTGCCAGATGGTGTATGTTTAGTGTTTCTCTTCTCTATCAATATTTATGGTCCATACATTGAAAAAATAAATCTGTGGCTTTTTAGTACAAAGCACTCTGGTTAATATTTCTATTTGTGGTATATTCTGCCTCTAAATAGCTCTGTGTTTGGCAGAGGGAGGCATGATCCTGTTATTAAAAACTGATTCTGGTCCACACAGCTTGATAAGCACCTATTTGTAAAAATCTTTTCCTCTGACTTATTTCTGCAGCAGAGAACAAAACCATGGTACGCAAAACTAAAGCTCATTGTCTTAATGACAGCAAACAGTTACTCTGATTGCCACACCTTCTTCTTTGTCCTATTTATTATCTTCACATGTTCTTGATAAACCTCAAGATCTGGCATTAGGCTGTGTGTTGGGGGGAGGGTGCTTTGTTTTTAATAAAACTCTTCAGGGCTACTAAGTTCTGTTAACAGAGCTCATTTCTCAACTGGCCTCACAGAGGAGGGCTATCCAGCTGGCATCCCATGCTCAAATCCAGTCTACCATCAATTTATATCCTACTTGTGAATGATTTTGGAGATGTCCATGTGCTCTCAAGCAATGGGGTCTGCCAGCAAAATGCAAACATTGCCACCCAAAGTAAATGCCTTCAGAGTTCATGCTGAGGCACGGCTACATCCTTCCACTTAAAACTTTGAAGTCTGTCAGGCATAAGCAGCCTCTATTTCAAGTAAATTGAGTTTAAATGAAGTTTAAATTGCAGAATTTCTTCACCGAGAGAACAACGTTCATATCTGAAGAGGGTTTGCAGTCAGAGGAGTGAACTGTGAAGTATTCCCTGTGTATAGCTGAGTCCAGAGGAAGCATTGCTGTGGGGTTAAAACTGATGGCTTCCCAGCAGAGGTGGCAGAAGACTGATGTAAAGGGGCTTGAGGATGGTAGTTTTCAAGAGGGAAGCCTGTGGTATGGGGACAAAATCCCACTGGGAAGAAGGGAAAAGGGAATTCTTTTCTGGTGTGGTTGTCCTCTGTGAGTTTGAGTTCTGAATGAAAACTTAATGATTTAAAAGGTTTGGCCTCAAACTTTTAGGGAATAATAGATCAAGGCTATTATAAAACCAAAACATACGTATTTTTAATGTATTCCAGAGTTTTTCATATGGGGTATTTCAGAGGAAACACTACTTTCTGGAGCAGAGGGGCAGGCTGGTGCCGTTTGTTTTCTATTCCTATTCCTTGAAGCGTGCTCATTTCTACTTCCAGCTCTAAGCATTAGGAACAGCACTGAAATTTTATCCAAATAGATTACTAAAAAGTACAGAAACATTCCTGGAAAGTCACTTGGTGCCTATAAAATGTCACCTGACTTAATTCATCTGGTGAGACATTTTTGGAAAGGTTAATGAATACACTAACTCTCAGGGCTGGGTTTGGCAGCAGATTCAAATCTGAGAGATGAGGAAGAGGAGGGAGGACTCAGCTGGATGGTGTAGCTGTTTAGCTGGTGTACATGGTGTTCAGTGCAGGATCCCTGCCTGCCTTTCTCAGAGATTCCTTCAATGCTGCAATTGCAACATTGCCTCTGACATGATTGTGGGGACCATAGTTGTGAGCAGTGGCTAAAACAAGTTATTGGGACACAATGGCTGCCTTCTCTTTCCTGCTCTTTTACCAGTGAGAAGCTGCCACGGAGTCCTTTTGTCCAGCCTCTTTGCTGTTCACTCTCCTTCATTATGCAGCTGAGCTACAAAGCCTCCAACATTTTCCTATAAAAATATTTGACTAATTATATTGTCTCAGTTGCAGTGCCTAAGCCAAGGCCTGGTGCTAGTCTTTCTCACAGTTGTAGGATAACAGCAAGAAAATCAAACGCTTCTTGTCTGGAAACTGATCGGTGGAGATTGAGCCATCAGAAGTAACACAAGAGGATGCGTTCTCTTTGGTTTCCTGGAAATGCGCCAGCAAACTTACTTTTTTCTTGGCATCCAGCAGTCCTTGTATTTAGTGCAGCCTCCTGTTTTATATTTCTAGGCATTTCTTGCCATCCCTCTTAAGGGAACTTCTCACAGTGTTTGCCTTTGCCACTTTTATTTTTTTATTATTATTATTTTTGTGACAAGAAAACAGATTTTTTTTTTTTTTTTCCAGAGATAGGCAATAAAAGGCACATCTGGTTTATTATGGTACTGTTTAGAAGGAGGAAATCAGAGGGCGGGGGTGGCGAGGTTTTGTTTGTATTGCTTTTTCCTTTGGCTTCTCCTGTCACACGCAGGCTCAGCCCCTGCCACTTGAATTTACCAGGCCCCTTCGGACTGTACATATGCTGTAACTGTTGTGGGTGTTCAGCAGCTGCTTTATTCAATAGCAGCCTTGAACAACCCCTGGCTAGTGCAACAGGCAGGGTTTAGAGCCTTTCTTTCTCTGCATTTTTGCAGAGGAAAAGCCAAGAGCATGCATCTTCCAACGTAGCACCAAAGAGTAAAATGAATGAGACCGAGATATGCTTTGCGATGCTGCAGGGATTTGCAGGTGTCTCACTGGCTTGGCAGGCCACAGAAAGGGGTTGTTTTTTTCTATTAAAGAGAAATCTTGTAAACTCTCTGGTCAGTTAGGTGACCCATGAGGTATGCTTAGGCCACTGCCTTTCAGTCCTGAAGCCTGACCTTCCTCTGGGAAAAGGATTTGTGCTTTTATCCTTCCATAACGCTGAGTATTTTGCTGGTGTATGTTTCCTAATAACACTGACTTGATTTTAAAGGTCAGGCTTTATGAAAAGTCACCATACGCTTTAGGTTTAATGCTGTTTAATGCTGTGATGTTCCAGTAAGGAGGAGGGGCTGGTCCAGACGCATTTACAGGGATGTAAGCGTAGGCCAGACCTCTCATTTTTTCCAGTGAAGTTGCTGTGTCACTCCACAAGATACTTTTTTAAATTTTTTTTTAATTTTTTCAATGCTTAAAGTAGTGCTGGTACCTCAGCTCTTTCTTTAAGCAACAGGCACTTCATCACTGATGTGATCGCGGCCCAATGCATTAACATAGTGATCACTACTTCCCCAGGACTTGCTTCTAATCATGCCTTGTTAGGAACTGTGTCTACTTACCTTTCCCTACATTTTTCAGCAATTGTCAGACCTCACAGCTCTTTGTGTCTGTCATTTTGCTTGGAGGAGGGTAAGGGCTGTGCTTTAGATGCATGGGTCATCGACTTGCTGGCAGCAGCTGGCTGAGGAGTGTACTGTGTTGTGGTTTTTTTTTTTTGTTTTACTTTTTTCTGCACATTAGTGTTCTACTGGCAAACATGCTACTCAAGAGAGACCTGTTACATTCTACACTTAATCCATGCAATTAAAACAGAAGTTTCCTAATGATGAATGGCTGAATGCCCTATGCACCAAAGTAGCCTTCTTGACAAAAAAAAATCCTGGAGACCAATATATCCAAAAAGTTTGTTTTCTCTAGATGTGAACTGAATTTTGATCACTTCAAGAAATTTGTATAGATATACCTTTCCACTTTTAAGTCATGACATCATGGTCATGAGACTATGCAACCTCAGCTGGATTTTGTACACAGGGACTGTTTGGTTGTGCAGATGTTTTCAGCAGCAGTTATGGCAGAGATACCTTGCAAGAACACTTCTTGTAATTTGTCTATGTTTTTTCTCTTGTTGCTCCCCAGCAAGATAAAAGATGATAATAGATCTGATACATGAAGAGAACATTGGTTCTAAAACAATTGTTTGTTATTTTAAAAGCATGGCATTGCTAGTTGGTCAAGGGAAGCGACTGTCCTGCTCTACTCTGCACTGGTGCAGCCTCACCTCGAGTACTGTGTGCAGTTCTGGGCACCACAGTATAAAAAGGACGTGGAACTGTTGGAGAGTGTCCAGAGGAGGGCGACGAAGATGGTGAAGGGCCTGGAGGGGAAGACATATGAGGAGCAGCTGAGGTCACTGGGCCTGTTCAGGCTGGAGAAGAGGAGGCTGAGGGGGGACCTTGTCGCAGTCTACAACTTCCTCACGAGGCAGAGTGGAGAGGCAGGTGACCTATTCTCTGTAATCACCAGTTATAGGACCTGTGGGAATGGTGTTCACCTAGAGGGTGGTCACATACTGGAACAGGCTCCCCAGGGAAGTAGTCACTGCACCAAGCCTGTCTGAATTTAAGAAGTGATTGGACTTGGTCACATGGTCTAAACTTTTGGGTAGACCTGTGCAGTGCCAGGAGTTGGACTTGATGATCCTTATGTGTCCTGTCTAACTCGGGATATTCTATGATTCTATGATTCTATTTTCTGCAGGCCAATATGAGAGAGAAAAAGCATTGTGTTAACAGTGGTTGGACACTGACAGGTCTGCAGTGTGTTTTTCTACAGCATCCTCAAAGTTCCGAAAACTAGAATTTGGATGCAGTTATTCTTACTGAAAAAGAGGGTAACACCTGTTTCATAGAATTGGGCTTTTTAGCTTTTCTGGTGACATGCCAAAGAACAACAGGACATTTTTGTTTATAATTAACATTTTGTTGCTGTTATGCTTTATCAGTACTACTAAGCAAAGTATGATGTACCTTGAAAGAGCACAAGGGATTTGTTCCACTAATAGACACATTTACATAAAAAATGGAAAAAGAAATCAGCTATGTGTGTAGATTTCATGAACACTTTTTAAAATTCCTTTTTTAAATTTATTTTCGGTTTGTAGTCTGCTTTTAGCAGAACTGCTTTAAGAATAGATGTGTGTGTATGTGAGCTTTGTGTTAAGCCATTACGAAGAAGGCAACTTAAGAAAACAACGCAAAGCTTAAATTCATAACAAGGATACATACTAGATATATTTCTAACGACCAGCTACTTTATAAGCAGAATTACTAGACTCTCTATGAGTGTATTTTTCTAGCTTAACAGTATTGGATACTCAAGAAAGATGTTTAGCTTTTGTATATAGGTGTAACTTTGTTGCTCAGCATACATTCAATGCCTAATTCTGCTCTTCTGAAGGCACTGGAATCTTGGCCATGTAAAAGATTAAGTGCACTTGTGAAACCATTGTGTGAGTATTTAAATATGTGTCTAATGAGACTCCTGGAAGCTAATTCCAGCCCTTGTTATTTGGCATGAGAGAACCGGTTGCAATCCGTGACCTAATTCACGCACTGCAATAAAAGAGTCAAAGTAACATGCCACACTATCTGTAGAGCCATAACCTTAAGATAGCTCACATTTTCTTTTTTCTTTCTGTTTTTTCTTTTTTCTTTTTTTTTCTTTCTGTTTTTTGCTGGACACTAAGTCATGGCAAACTCAAACAAGCATGTAGCACATCATATCAGTTTAATCTAGTCTTCAAATAACATTAACACAGCAGGAAAATATTCTTTTCTTTGATGGCAGTTTTGGTTGTAGCTCTCAAATGGATGGAGTGGCTTTTGAAGCTTAGGAGCTTCAAGCTTTGAGAAAGCATGGTACAAATAGAACAACCTTTGAAGATTTTGTGTGTGTGTGTGTGTGTGTGCATGCCGATTTTTAATACTGTTGCAAAAGAAAGAAAAGACTAATATTGAAATGTTTTATTTTTGAAGAAGTAAAATGATCATATACTTTTGGCAAAGCAGTTTTCTAGGGGTGACTGCCTACAATTGAAATATAAGAAGATCTTCAACACCAAAGTTGATTGTAGTGTGTTTGTGATCCCGATGAGGTACAGATCTCATTCTGAGAAGATAGTGTTCTTTCAGGTGATTTTGTAGATAACAGCAATGTCATTTATTTGTGGTTTTAATAGAGTCTTTAAGTGATTTTAAGGCAACAATAAAAATTTGCAACAGCTGGAGGTGGACTGTAGGTCCTTTTTAATTTATGTGTTCTCAAACCACAAAACGTAGTTGGAGAGCACAAAGAAACAGTCTGTCTTCATACTATGACGTCTTACCCCTTTGCTATACTTATTCTTACATGCTTTTTCTTTTTTTAAAAAATCCATCCAGGTTTAATATAAAGAGTATTAATGTAGAAGTCTTATCCTGTCTAGGAAACCAAACATATCGAAGACCTGGTTTATTCATTGTCACTTTCGTTGCCTTCCAAAAAGTTATTTGATAGTGAGTGGGGGAAAGAAAGGGAGGTGGGGGGTTATCATCCTGTATTTTTCATTAAGTTTAGGTGGAAAAGATTTCAAGTGAACTTCTGAAATGCAGACAGAAGAGAATATTGTGAAAATCCTCTGGGTACTGCAGCATGAAGTGAAAGGCAAAAATGGTAGAGGCAACTTCTGTTTTTCCTTGCAAATGGAGGATCATGTTTACCAGCTTAGGAATGCTTTGGAAAAATAAACAATTGCCTGTTCAGTTCTAGTGACATTGTGGGAACTTTTTGATTTTGTCAGGCTATGGAGTCTGCTGCTTTATTGACAGGTAATTTTTGCATACCAACAGGATGTGAGCCTTGTTTTCAAATATTCATTTTAAATAGAGCCAGAAATTTACTTTTGTGTGTAGCAATGTGAGTGACGGGAAAGAGCTTGTGTTTCTTGTTTTGAAGATAAACATTGCAACTCTGCTTTTTGAAATACTGTGTCTGAGAGCACACATTTCAGTAAAGTTGTTCCTGTACCCTACCTCTGGAATTTCAAGCAGATTTTCCAGCAAGTTATAGCTTGATCTGGAGCAATGATCATCTCAGTTGGACACAAGGCAGATGTTTCAATACTGTGCCCACTTCCAGAAACAGAGATCTGCCAGAACCCCAGCTCCCAAAAGTCCAACCTGTGCTGCCTGGGAGAGGATGTTCAGCTGACAAGTTTGGAAAGTGCTCCTCATCCTGGTCTAGCAGAAACTGGAGCCTGGTGAACTTCAGGCTACGTATTGAGCCTGTCTAAATGCAGAGCAGATGCTGTGAAGATACTGAGTATGATGACCGGGAGAAGTTTTTGAATCATTCAGCTTGTTGCCAATTTTCTAAATTTACAATGCTGTTTTATAACTGATGACCCTAAACAAATGACAGCAATGCTAGCTTGGCTATTGATTTGACAACTTCTCTGGATGTCTTTTCAGTTCTCAGGCACAGAAATGAAGTCTCACTGTTGCCCTTTGCAGGCACTGACACAAGGCACATGCTGTATTTGCTCATATAATGGTAGCCAGCATGTCAAGTCTGTAGCAGGTGACCTATTCCTTGAGATCAGCAAAAACAGACAAGTTCAGATTTATCTCAGCTTTAGAGTAGATGCCTGCAATGGCTGCTTTGTAGGGTTTGGGGAGGGAAAGGATAGGAAGAATTGTAGCTGTGGTGTGAAGACACACAGTGGTCCGAACGGTATCTTCTCCCAAGCGCCATGCAGAAGCATGTCTCAGCACACTGGTACGGCTTCAAGGGAGCTCCTTCCACCTTATATTTGAGCTCTGGGGCACATCCTGTCTCAGTAAGACAAGGATTTTGTAGGTCACTAAAACAGGCCATGTCCTTTCTGGTTGAGCATTTTACCTGAATCAGCAATAGCTGCATGGAGGATAGCTCCAGCAGCTGTACTTTAAAAAAATTTGGGATCATATGGTCCAAGCTCTTTGATGCAGAGTGTGTTTGTATATTTTATTTAGATACCTCGTTATAGGGGTTCTGGTTTTTATTTGTGCTATTCTGAGGACACTAGTATGAAAAGCTGGAAGTATAAACACATCTGGAACAGAAATTCCTTGGGGTCCTCAATTCAACCCGTTAGGAAACAAGGAAAAAATCTTGTCTTGACCGATGACTTGCAAGAATATTTAGAGCCTGCAGTCTGACATCCATGCTTGTATAGTACCTAACCAAGTTGATTTCATCAGGAGTTTAATTTCTTAAGCAGTAGCAAACTTTCATCTCTTTGTTTTTCTAGGCAGAGAATAAAAACAGATGCTTGACATTAGTATTGAAACCCAATTTCTGTATTCACATTTATCATCTCAAAGATAATTTGAGATCAGCCATAAATATTTTGCATCTATCATGTTTTTTTTAAAAAAGATAGGCAACACAATTACATACAACCTTTTTTTTTCTTATTAACCAGAGAAGTTATTTTTTCATTAGTGTATTCTGAGATTTTATTTAAAAAAAAAAAAAAAGAGGAGTCAGGAGGAAAATACATGAATGTTTACCTTAGAAAATAAAATTTATATCATCTTAGTCGAAAACTGAACTTTGATTCATGAGAAGAAAACCAACTCAAGTAAATATTCACTTCTTTGGAACTAATACATGTGTGTGTGTGTTCTTTTGGTTAATTAAATGCAATCTTTTAATAACCCACTGAACACTGATTTCTCTCTGCTGATGACTCTAACAAGGCAGAGCTCTGCAAGAACAATCAGTCATCTCAAAGTCCAGAATGTTGCCATTGGAAATTATCATCACCAATACTAAGAGCTCTTGCTGTGCTGATCTCTGCTCCATTAGCCCACCAGACCAAGACACAGCCAAAATCTTGCTCACTGTAACGGACCTTCCCATGCTTAGAGGTAAGATGGGACAGGTTTCATCGACAGAAAGCAGTACCAGGTGGAATATAATCATCTTCATAACCTTCTTCTCTTTGTGCTTTTGGCACCTGAGAAGACAATACTGTTTAATGCCCTGCCCAGAAGTGTCAAAACAGTGTTTTATTGTACCAAATGGACCTTGGCAAGGATTTAAAAAGCAACTAAATCTATGATCAACCATATCTAATGTCTTCATATAGCAAGAACAGACAATTTGTGTAGGAGAGAGGGGGCAGCCATGATAAAAGGTGTAGCCTTGCATGTAAAGCTTTGGCTATTAAGAAATGACTGTGGAAAACCTGTTTATGCCTCTCTGCCTAAACAGTGCAGATAACCTGGAGGAAAAAAAAAGCTGAAAGCTGAGCCTGTTGCACCAGTGATGAAAGTCCATCTGTCAGTCTGAGGGGAGAAACTCTTATTTGCCATAACTTTCTTCTAGGAGGGGGAGTACCTTTTTTTTATTTAAACATCTGGTTCACTCAAGGCAAGAGAAGATCTCATTGTTTACACAGAGCAGTTCATATTGCGAATACAGACACTTTAAAACAGTGGCTCTCTCTTTTGGCATGTTATTCATGGAAAGGCTTTATTTCTGGCATGAAATGAAAGGGAAAACTATGATAAGTAGCTAATTATTGAGAGAATATTAATAGACGAATGATGGCTTGGACCCCCCTTCTAGGTTAGGTTGCTAATCTGAAAAAATGGAGCTGAGTGTCTTTATTTGAAGTGCATTATTATTGCTAGTGAGTCATGAACTCCTATAGAGTTAAAACAGTACAAATCGTGTTATTTCAGGTGGTTGTGTAAACTGCTTAGATTATGTGTAATTCTGCCACTCCTGGTAAACACAAGTCAGAGAGGAGAATCGGAATAGCCACCAGTTGTACTCAAACCTTCTCTGGGGAAATTCTCTTTTTATTTGAGGGTATCTGGCTAGCATGAGTGGTTTTGTTAGAAAAAGTGTACAAGACAGAGTCACCTTTTTCCCCTCCTTGTGCCACCAGACAGATCTGTGAGGCCCTGAAGCGAGTCACCAGCAGGCCCTCATGGGGAGGCAGGATGGACTGTTTGGGAGCTAAGTAAAATATTTAAAGGCTAAGTAAATACACAGAGTATCAGTGCACAACCCTCCCCCCCAACGCTAGATGCTGTCTTTCTGTCCACTCTGCAAAAGACTGGAAAGGAAGGCTGTGCTCTGTGAGGTCTCCCTTAGCACAGACACAAGCTGTGCTGCATGGAGACGTGCCCTTCTACGATAATGGACCACGGGTGCACTGCATTATTAAACATATTTTATGTATTTTCATTAATGTGACATGTTTCACTGCACACATGTTCACGTGCTGTTGCCAGCAGTGAACTCTGATAAATTGCTATGAGAAAAGGTGTGCATCTTTAGATTTTTTTTTCCCACCCATTTTCAAGAATTCTCAGTTTTTAGTTTCAGTAACATTTCACTCATCTTAGAAATACAAAAGAATGTTTTTCAAGGCAAAAAGGATGGGAAAGCAGACAGACTTACGGCAATGCTCAGAAGGAAAGAAGATTAATTTTGCCACAGTTCACGCAAAGCCCCTTCTGTGTGCTGAGATGGGCTGAGCTTTGTATCTCTGAGAAAAAAAGGCAGGTGATCTCAGATTGCTTTAAAAAGGAAGGTGGAGTAGTATGCAGACAATGCCTATTGGTTAATAGTTGTTCTCTTTACAAGTAATAAGTTGCAAAGCAAGAAGAGACAGGTACTAGAAAAAATAATTGGGAGCTCTTGCTTTTTCCCAGATGAGTCAGTCTTCCTGAGAATATTACCTTTGCCATTTATGTAAGTTGATTAAGAAAAAGCAAGATTTTTTTTAATTATAAAAAAAAGATAACCAACAACAAAAAAACCACCATCAAGTTCATATGTGGATCAACTGTACTTTGAAACCTACTTCATACTGCCCTTTCTCATGTTCTCCAATGCAGCTTTGGCACTGCAACTTTAAAAAGCTACCTGTTTTTGTTGTTGTTGTTGATTGTTTGTTTTTGTTTTTGTTTGTTGTTGTTGTTTTTTTTTTTATGTAGTCCTGGGTCTGGGCCACAAAATACAAACTTGGTGTCTGACAAACATTGTCTTGCATTGGTTCAGTGGTTTGGGTCCAGAGCCACCATGGCTTTGAGCATCCACGCTCTCTGCCTCACACCCTGATCCCTGCCTGCCATCTCCTCGTGTCATTGCGTCCTGCAGCAGGTCTCACACCCCTTGGCAGCCACCAGCAGGATAGTGAGCACGAGGTGGGGCAGCTTTCTGCATCCACAGGCTCTGCTCATGCATGAGGATCCACCCAGCAGCAGCTGGGCGGGCTCACAGAGTCTCCATGCCCTGGCGGCAAGTGCTTTGCAGCGCCACGGGCAAGAACGCGATGCAAGATGCCAGGCTGAATTGCTGGTAGTTTGAACAGGGGTAGTTTCCCATGGCAGGCAATTTGATTGCCTCGGGACACAGGTTACTGCATTTATTGTTCCCTGTTACTTGATGTATGCTGTGGACTATGTTCTGCCCAGTGCCCTTATCTCTGCAAGCCAGATGATAGTGTAGTTGGGGACGGATTTTGGGATAACAATGCCGAGCACTTGGCCTGTTGTACCCCTCTCATCCTGCCATTCAGAGGCAGTGTTAAGGAAACCATTCTGTACGCAGCAGCTCACAAAGTATCCAACTGTCTTCATATTAGCACTGGAAATTAGAACGGGAATTGTACCATAACTCCACAGGAGAATGGATGTTATGCATTTTTGTGAGGCCTGAAGAAGCATTAACTTGCACTGGCTTCAGACATCCTCTGGCTCTGGCACCAAGCAGACCAAACAGCAACCCATGTTTCTTCATGGTAAAACAAAGTGTGATGCCAAATCCTGTGAGTAATTCCTGTCTGCCCTCAAATAGACTTCCTGTGAGCTGTTCGCGGATGTACCAGCAGCACTAAAAACCTGGGTAATACCTGACATGTAGCTCCCTTGGCCCTTCCTGGTGTGATTCTCATTTGTAATGGAATGCAATGTGTGTTTTGAGGGCACTTCTTTGTCCTATCAAATTTCCCTGGATGACAGAGCAGCTGTGGGTGGGAAAGCAAAACACTCTTGTGTGTCCAAACTGGTTGTGTTACCCTGTTTCCCTCTCATTCCTCTAAATGTAGAAAGCAGACTTAAGTGGGCCACATATCCCAGAGAAAAACCCATCCACTGAGTGGGCAGCTGGAAGTTCCTCCTGTGTATAAAGTTTCGCTACTTGTGGTTTTAATTTTTCTGCTTACACCCCAGAACTTAACTCAGTGGCTGTGCAAAATGGGGTTTGATTTAACACCTACTTGTGAACAGCACTGGCTGCCTGGAAACACTGGCTGTGGGCTGCCCCTGGCCCTTCTCTCTTCCCAGATCCCGTGTGCATAATTCAGAATATGGGTTTCGTTCTTTTATTTTTCCTCTTTTGTTTTTATTATTTTTGGGGGTGTGGGGGGAGTGGGCAGGGGACAGTTCTATATTGCAGCAGATTTCTGTCTTCTGCTCAGTGAGTCCCAGGACAAGGTTTAGGATGGCAGGCTGAGAGCTGCTACAGCACATGGGGACTAAGTCTTCAGCCAGTCGGTGAGGTTGGGCGAGCTTCATCATGCTCCGTGATGCCTGCCTGGCCTTTCCTCAAGGGCTGAGCCCCATCCCTCATGCTAGGAGGCTGACTTCATGGCAGGATGCCAAGTCATGTAATAAATGATAAAAAATAACCATTATAGAAAAGTACTTGCAACATTTTTTTTTCTTTTGAACTATAATGCTTAGAATTACAGGCATTTTTTACAGACAATAGGGATCCTGCTTTGTTCTTGGAATGCTCTTACTGCCCGATGCACAGGAGCACCTAGAGCTGAGATGGAAGAGCCCCAGCAGTGGTGCCAGAGGTATCAGGAGCTTGCGTTGCTTTGGGTGGGAGGGCTCCAGGAGCTGATGGAGGAGTCTCCAGGCAGTTCTGGTATTTGGGGACCTGCCTTGTGATTCACCTCTCCCCTTGTGTCAGGAAGCTGGGTGGCTAAGAGAAAGCAAACTTTTAACCTCCTTACCATCACAGATGACTCTGCTACCTCATTTCCTTTTAGGTGCCATCAAGAGAACCATGAGCCACTGAAAGTGAAGTACACCCTTAAATCGTGGCTGTCTTAATTTCTGCATAGGTTGGGGAGGTACGACTATTATTTTTTCATTCAGCTGGGAGAACTAAACAGTCTCCTTTTTTTTTTTTTTTTTTTTTCCCTTTTTTTTTGGTACTGTTCACAGCAGAGTTCTTACATGTGACTCCTGAAAATTGGCACTTTACTAGTGCCTAGCACTTTGTATTATCAAATATTGGCAGGGATCTGCTATTAGTGGTCACAGAGGAGATTAAACACCTCCTGAAAGTGGATAAATACAGGTAGACATTTTAATAAAGTGATAAGGCACAAGGCCTGCACATTAACAAACAATACCTCTGCTGTTAGTTATTAAATTTACCCTGAGTAAATTTACTCTGAGCATGTCACACCCCTGATTTTCAGTTTACGGTCTTGGACTGCGTGGATAAAAATGCAAATCTTGCTTTTGAGGGTTTCTGTATGATGATATCAAACAGCGGGAAGGGAACGCAGAGCTGATTCTGGGCTGGGCTTTGTTTTTCCAAAAAGAGACCTTTATTCTTTTGGCTTCTTTCTGCTATGTTAAGGTGTACATTGTGAGAGATTAGAGGAGAGTAGCCTTTTAGTTCACTGATTTCTCTCTACCTGTTTTGAAGAGAGCATACTACAGAAGGTATACATTTAATGAAAAGAAAGAGGTGGATCTCAGTGGTAAAATGCTGAGTGAAAAGATGAAATAAAAAGATCCCAGGGCCAAGAAGCATGTAGAAAGCCTTGGACGTGTTAGCAACAGACTGACAGTTATTGATCACAGGGAAAATGGCCCTTGCCATTGATGATGGGAACCTTTGTCTTTCAAGACTTTGGACTTTTTAATACCATACTGACCCTCATTTTGGAAGAGAGATGCTGTTAAAAACAAATAATGAACCATGATTTGCAGAATAGTCATTTCTCCTTGCTTTTGAGATGCTGATATTCATTTGGCCTTCAGAGCAACCTGTGTGAGGACAGAGTTTATCCTTACTGCTACATTTGTTTCCCCACATGATGCTGTCCGACTTTGAGTGGTACCTGAGTAAATAATAAACTGCAGGATAGTTCACATTAAGGGCAAGTTTGTCTCTTTTTGGCTTACATGAGCATGAGTCTCATGGATGTCTCTTTCTGCCTGCTCCCCTCACACACTGTGGATGATAATTGCATACACAGCCCTATATGATACCCCCCCTTTCTCCCAGCACTTAAACCAGGGCCTCAGAGCTCTGCAAAAATAAGGAGAGGGATTTCACTTTGATGGTGAAGACAGATGCTCTCACTTTCATCCAGGAGAGCGCTTGGTCCCAGATGCCTTTGGTTGGGATAACAGCGGTCACTGTTAAGGCTGCGGACCGCAGGAAGATGTGCCTGCCAAAGAAGTTGTTTTGACGGCAGCAGTGAAAATGCAATGCAAAAGCCATTAAGGAAGTGAGAGGGGAATTCAAGGCTGCTGCTCTGTTATAGGATAACATCTTACTGGAAGGACTGTTGCATCAAAATTGCAAACCGACCTTTTATTTGAGTTAGGAGAGGGAAATTTTTCTCCTTTCTGCCAAACCCCACTGGATGGGCATACTCATATTGAATCTCAGGGGGTTTCATAACACGTGGTGGCAATAAGACTAGTGCACTCAGTCTCGTTTTTCTTCTTGCTTATAACTTGTTGAAGTATGGTGAATTTGGATTTAATTAAATAGATTGTATTTAAGCCGTCCCTACATGGTACTATCCACGTAACTCGAATAATTTTGCCCCAGTCAGTGGCATTACTTTTGTTTTGCCATGTATGTAATCAAGAGCAATATCTGATTGTCCTTGAGAAAGCCATTATATGCTAATTTAAAAGTAAGGCTGGAAGCTCAGTGGATTGTGGAGAATATTAATGCACATTGCACAAATCTCACAATTTTGCTTTATTAATAGATAAGATGAAGTTAAGTTAACAAATAGAACTTTTTACTATGTAATTTTTCAACTCACTGAATTTCACAGATTTTCAGAAAGAACAACATGAAAAGGGCTGATTCAGAAAGCCTGGGGCATGTCGTTCATTTTGTGCACATTTATGATCTTTCCTCCTCTCTCAGGGGAGAGAAACCATTCAAATATACATTTTTTAACATTCTCCTTTTAACACAGATTGATCCTACAGATAAGCCACTATTCACTGTTATGTTATCAATGTATATAAGTTTGTGAAATCACAGATTTGGCAGGATGTTTTCAAAAACATCCTCAAATAGGGGAGCATTGTCAGGGAAAATTGAAATGTTTTATTACAAATTGTACTCTCAGTTTAGGACGTCTGCAATATCTGCTGAAACACCTACACCCTCCTAAGAACTATGAGTAAAACTGATTCTCCGTGCGCTTACAGTATCACCTTAAAGTCAGTTTAATATTTTTATTTTGTCTGTAACCTGCCCCACTTTTGACACCATTAGCACAAAAGTTGGTTTTACCTCATTTTATGCCTTGCTATTTTTAGGCAGTGGGAGATGAGAATATTAACCATGCATGGAAGCAGATCTAGCCCTATGGGTCTGTCCCAGGGACACGAAAAGGGAGATAGTAGCCACCACCAACTTTGTTAGAGAAAGTGCGGGAGAGTGCCAGCAAGAGGTTAGTAAAGGATGCAGAAGTTATTGGTGCATGTGACTTGCGTTGCGCTCCAGAAATATTTTTGTACTTGCTGCTCGGAAGCAGACTCTAGGAAGAAAAAAAAAAAAAAAAAAAGAAAAAGAAATACTGCTTACTATCATCGCAGAGAATTTTAAAATGTTTCCACCTACCAGCCTTTGAAACAACTTTTTTTCCCCCTGAAATGCATAAGTCTGTTAAATACCAGTATGGAAATAATACTTTTAATAAAGCCACTAACTATTACAAAATTAAGACACTTGATGTTCTGCTTACCTACCACTGATTTGCAACCAGAAATAATTAAAGAACTACTGTATGTGGAAAAAGCACCTTATTGCTCCCCCGACCTCTCTGCCCTTGCTTGAGACAACATTTGTATTTGGCTTACTGAATAAGTTTTGTTTTTCCAATAAATATTTGGTTTGTTTGGGAAAAAAAAAAAAAGACAAAAAACCAACAACCATCAGGTTAATAGTGGTTAATAGTTAGCCAAACACTGACAGGTAAGTAAACAGAGCTTTACAAACAAGGCATACAGAAGGCACTACTGGGTGTTTTCTGAGGTCTTACGTGAAGCTGATTTATCAGATACAACTTAGAGAGCCTCAGTGACAGATATGACTGCCTGGGTTGTTTTGTTCTTTTTTGAAATCATATTTCCCCTTTAAAATTAACTTGGATTTAAAAGGATAGCTTTCCTTATTTCTCTGTAAAGGGTGTGAGCATCAAAAAGTTGCATTGATTAGGAAGGAAATGAATCAGAGATTAATTCCACAGTAAATTTTGCCACCATGAAATGTGTTACACAGTACTGGAGACACACAGGATGTCTGGGTGTACAATAAATAGTACATGGCCAGGACAGTATCTATATGAAAGTAATTCTTAATGGAGTTTCATAGACTTTAAATCCTCACTGTGAGAAATGTGTCAACTCTAGTTTTCCCAACACTTCCCAGTCACAGCATACTTGGGTCAAATTTCTGTTTTAATTTAGGAGTAACACATATTTCATTATAAACATACGCACACAACAATTTAATATATTATCAAGAAATCATCATTCTAAATGTCTACACAATAAAAGGAGGTCCCCACATTTTCAAGGACTAAAAAAAGCAACACTGCCATAGAACCATTATTCAGCTTGTGAGACCATGCAGAGCTTCTGTAAGTGTTTCAAAGGAGAGGAAAAATTAAAGGTGATAAAGTAAATGGAAAATTAGCTAAAAGGCTCAATTGCATTACCAAAGATCAGTCCTACCAAGCAATCTTTCTTGTTGAGGTGGCTGGTTTTTTTGTTGTTTGTTGGTTTGTTTGTTTTATTTTAGGGAGATAATTAACTTACTTGGACTTCTGTACCCCAAGTAATTTAATACAAGAGTGGATGTTACTATTTATCTTGAAGGAGGTGAAGTTTAGTGTAAAAGTTCATACTTGGATAAATAGCTGATTAAAGAGGACACAAGAGATTGTATCCAGAGAGGTTTGGAAATGGGTGTCTACTGGATATCCTTAAGAATTGTTTTGGGGACATGTCTAATTAAATATCTTCATTAAGGTTCTTGGCACAGGACATAAGTTTGTCCCACTGAGGCTTCACAATGAAGAGCTAAGATATTGAGAAGGAAGAGAGTCTGGGAAGCATTTAAGTAGAACTGGAGGTTGCTAAGAAGTGGAACAGAAGTTAGATAAAATTGTACATGTTAAGTCCACTTTAAGCAGGAAGAAAAATAAGTATGAAAAAAAATAAGGATCCATTGTGCAGAAGATACTGTTAGGGATAAAGCAAAAATATCAATTGCAATGGACTGCTAAGTTCTCTCCAGGAATGCGGTCCACACTTCTGGTCCCTCACTTAAAGGAAGATGGATATTAACTGGAAGGGATATAACAAGAGGAAAATGAGGGAAAATGCACTATTTTCTGAGAGAGGGCTAAAGAAGTCTGGCTAGTTGAATTAATTGAATAAATATGGGACTTGAAATAAGCACTGGAAAAGAAAATAGCAGACGGGGGATGAAGCTATTTTATCACAAAGGATGTTATGCAATTTATACAATTTATACTGTATATTTACAGTATGGTTTGACTTGATACTTGGTTGTCTAAGGCCTGCATGATGGTGGGTGACCTCTTCCTCTATCTTCAGCACTTTGCATAATCTCCCTGTTATAGTCCATTTTGCCCTTTATGGAGGGGAAATACCTCGTTAGCTGCTCATGACCAGTTAGAGTACACGTTCATTAAGGCACCCTGTGCTAATGTAATGTGGTTAGAGGAAGTGTCAATTTTTAAAATCCCTTGTGAGTGAATCACTTTGAGAAATACCTTTGAGTCTTCAGGAATATTTGTAAGATTGCGAAATCTAAGTATTTCCTGCAATTAAAAGGCACCAAACCTCTCAGAAACATATGTTATATGTCAAAGTCATATCATAATCTTACACTGTAACTTGCCCTTTGACCTTTTAGCCCTCTTGAGCAAGAGATTCCCAGGCTATTAAACTGTCTTTATTGCTGTCATATATTGTGTCATAAACACAGCATGTGTTTAGTAGGAAGTATCTCATCTCATAACAGAACTAAAGAAAATTAGAATCATAGAATCATAGAATATGATTCCTGAGTTGGAAGGGACCCTTAAGGATCATCAAGTCCAACTCTTGACACCGCACAGGTCTATCCAAAAGTTCAAACCATGTGACTAAGTGCACAGTCCAATCTCTTCTTAAATTCAGTCAGGCTTGGTGCAGTGACCACTTCCCTGGGGAGTCTGTTCCAGTGTGCAACCACCCTCTCTGTGAAGAACCCCCTCCTGATGTCAAGCCTAAATTTCCCCTGCCTCAGCTTAACCCCGTTCCTGCGGGTCCTGTCACTGGTGTTGATGGAGAAAAGGTCTCCTGCCTCTCGACACCCCCTTACGAGGAAGTTGTAGACTGTGATGAGGTCTCCTCTCAGCCTCCTCTTCTCCAGGCTGAACAGGCCCAATGACCTCAGCCGTTCTTATGTGCTTTTCTCAAAAAAAAAAAAATAATAAATAAATCCCTTTTCTTTTTTCCTAATCAAGACAGGATCATGACCCTAGAGGAAAAATACTGACACTTTGAAGCGTGATATTGTACTACAGAGAATAAAGGATGTTTTAAAATCACTGATAAATATACTGACTACTTTTATTTCTGTATGTACTGTCACATATGAGTGCTAAGAAATAACTATTGCACTTTCTAACTCAGGCATTTGTCCTAGAAGAACATAAAAAAGTAACTGTGATATTTCACCCTTCCCACCCCCTGCCCTTTCAAGCAACTGTTGAACAAGGAAAGAAGCTTTTCATGTCATAGCAAGGAAACAGCTACAGTGTCTGGGTTATGTGATGATAAACTCCAGTGGAAACTGAGACAGTCTTGTTTTTTTGCTCACAGCCATGTATATGTTAGTATCACATATAGCTATAAAATATATGGAATTTGTGTTCTTCTGTCTGAAATGGTTCCAGAGCACTTCCTAGCGTGTTGTGCCTTCAGCATCAGGATTTTCATTTTACACTTAGAGCCGTGTTTATGCATCTGATCTGGAACTTTAACTGCTCAGTATAAATTACAGCTGATGACATACATTCACTGAAAATAAGAAAGGAAGAAATGACAGTGGCTCTGTGGGGAGACTCATAAATGCGTAGATAACTGGGAGTGTTTGCTTCTTAAGGGGTATGTGCATTATTAACACCTGAGGCTTCATCGGAAACCAGGAGTGCTGCTTTGCTGCATGCAGAGTTTACTATTTTATGAGCTGCTTTTCTACCAGAACCAGGCTGTTGGGTTCTGTCAGGGAAGTAAGGTTTTGCACATTTGGAATATTTTTGCTTTTTTATATGGGTCAGGACATGAAGCTTTATGTTGGGAGATCGAGGCAGGATTATAATATAGTTACTGCAGTATTCCCTTTTTGCCACTGGGTTATTAGGGTTAGAAAGAAACTGTTTTCCCCTTAAGAACAGCAGTCTTGCTTAACAGGAAAAAAAAAGTAAACATATATATGTACATATCTCACATTGCATGTTTTATATATATATATAAATATGTATCTATAAATAAATGTCACAATAAATGTGTCTTCTGCAGGATGCAAAGTCTGGATCCTGTATTGTGGAGTTGTCAGACATATATCAAATTTCCTAGGACGAAAGAGTGCAAATAGGCTGCTCACCTATTGCCGATTCCCACTCTTGCAAACTGAAGAGTCACCTTCCCTCTGCAATCTGTTCATGCATATGTTTCCTTAACAATAAAACATGCTAAAGATCATTTAGCAAAGATTAAGTGCCAAGCAATGCCTTTTTGACAATAAAACGTTTTCTCTCTGGCCAACCACACTCCATAAGAGCAGAGGCATGGTGGTAGAAGCGGCACTGTCAGAGTGCAGCATTGGTAGCTGCTCTGTTCTCTTACTTTATGAAATTAGAATTTAAACTTGTATTCTAAGCCCAAGAATTGTGAGTTTAGTCTCCTTTTTAAGAAAGTCTTGCATACACAAGGAAGCCACCTAAGCATATACTATATAAAATATATATCTTTATGTATGTGTGTATGCTATGTGGGGGGCAGAGCAGGGAGGCAGTAGGAAGGAGTTGCTTTAAAGGAGTTCAGAGTACTTTTGGTGTGGGATTATGCATACCAGTGGTTTCCAGCCTTGCTCGGTATGCAGGCACTTCCAGTATTTCTAAGGGAGATGGGGCACAGACCTGTGGCTGGTGAATATAAGCCCTCTTTCCTTATTTACCTTTCATGGACATGAAAATAGGCCAGAGACTCCCAGGGAGATGCAGAGCACAGGTTGAAAGTCACTGGTGCGTATGATAAGTGGTGAGGAAGCACTCTAAGTGGTGACTTGGAATGTATGAGATGATAATACACATTTAAATTAACAATAACTGAGACCTAGTAACATCCCTCTGCTAAAATACAAACAAAAAAGTAAGTTTCTAGTGCTATGTTTGAGATGCATATATTTATTCACTGCTTTTGAAATCCCATTCTGTAAGTTTTAGTTCTGTGGTATAGGATGTGATTCCTTATAGCCAAGCTTGGGTATAAAATGGAGCTTAAAAATAAAAACTATTGAGTCAGGCTTTAAGGCAGAATTTTTGAAAGCATCAGTATTGCTGTCACAGCTTCCAGCAACAGCGTCTTTACCGTGGTCACTGATCTAGGCCAGTGCAGGTTTTCTACCATGTGAGTTTTTTATTCTTCAAGCCTAAAGTGTGTTCTGCGTTGCTAATGGGAAGTCAGATTTTGAGATAAATGCCAATTAAATGGAAAAAGAAGAGCAGACAAATTTGCATGCTTGAAGATGTGTGTTATTAGAAGATATGTTATCAGGAGAAAGTAAGAATGTGTTTGCTCTTGATTAGCATCCCCACAGGTCTGGGTAAAAATGCTTCCTTCTGAGAATGCGAGCTCAGTCTTCAGGTTTCACACATCTGGCATCTTGCTGTGTCCCAGTCTCCTGGAACATGTCAGTCACATCATGTGAGGTGCAGTTGCACAGGTTGTAGAGCTCCTCTGGGCCACTGTCAGCTTCAGTGTGTGGAGGAAAAAACAATACCTTAAAAATGCAACACCCTAAAAAACACACTGGATTTACTGTTGGACCCACATTTTCCTTTCTGGGCTGTGTTAGTAGCATGTTTTTGGAATAGGTACGCATAGATGGAGCTTCTTCCCCTAAGGATAAATCGTATTGACATTTATTGGAAGAGTCCAATAGAGTATAGCAAAAACTTTCCATAGACTGCTTTGAGACTTTTAGTGGAAACTTATTTTGGCAAAGCTCTGAAAGTACTCAATAACTTTTGTTATGAGATCCAAAAGCTAAAATACAAAATACAAAAAAAAAAAAAAAAAAAAAAAAAAAAAAAATGCCCCTTCTTTTAGGGGCAGCCTCATAAATACAAAGCCAGTGACAGCAGAGACATGTCCCATATCTGTATAACGTACTCAGATCACAAGCTAGATTTTCCCATGGGCTTTCTCAACTCCTGTGCAAGAACATTTGGGGGAGATTTAAAGCTGAGTGAGGATGTAATGCATCCACCAGCAGCTGTTTTATGTCCATTCTAAGCCCAACATTCAATTTTTTTCTTTTACTACTATTATTTTTAAGGCTCCATTGCCTTCTGCTTAATAATGAGGAGACAGCTTCAAGATACTGCAGCCCTATGAGGCTAAGTGAAGTCATTCTGAAGTGAGTCTCTTGAAATGGCCTAATGCAGCATTGATACCAACACTGTAATTTGGTGTTTGGGGCAAATTTTGTGCTCTCATTACTTCAAGAAGTTCCTTTTGTGAGGTTATTGTAGGTTTGGAAACTATTTTTCAGTGGCAGATCTTCCATCCTTGCTTGAGTAACAATGATCCATCTTAAAGAGAAAATTTTCAAAAGCCAGTTCTAATTTTTGATGTCCACCTCCCACTGGTGTGAAGTATGATTTGCATGCAGATCTCCTATTCCTAATTTGCAAAATCCCCTAAATGCTTTGTGATTTAGGTTTTGTAATGCAGACCTTTATTTCTCAGTTTGAGAAATGGGTTGTTTTGCTCTATTGTTAGGAGACAGGCCATGCAGTACCGTGTAGCACCATATTCTCACATTCAGCACTACAAAGTACTTTATTTCCTACTCTGTGGAAGAAATAGCTGGCTTTGTTTAAGATGGGTATTTGTTTCCAAGTTTGTGTAGGGGTGAATGCCAGGGCAAGTGAAAAACAGAATATTTCTCATGAGAAGCACTTCTTGAGAAAAGAAAACTAAACAGAGAGGATTTGGGCGAAAAGCACATATGTACTGAAGCTGGTAACACAATTCACACTGATTTCAACAAGGCCACCATTTCCCTCCAGCTTTTCTGGAGAAGCTGACAAGACTGGGAAGCAAACAGACCTGATTTGCTTCTTGCCTTTGCTAATGTTAACCGGGAACTGCACAGACACCCGTCATTACCCTAGGGGAGCTCCAGGTTAATTACGGCTGAGCCTGAGCTGGAGCTGGGCTGTGGGGTGTGAGGTGACCTCTGAAGCTCCTGCTGTGTTTCTAATCTTTCTGTTTTCCTGTTTCCATCTCTTCATTTGCAGCTCTCTCCTCACTGTTCTCCTCCCACTTGCTCAAATAACTTTGAAATCTGTTCACTAGTTGTAAAAAGGCATTTGCTTCGGCTCCTGTAATGTACTGGGGGTCCTGTCTGCATCTCTAAAGTACAAAGCCACTCTGTTCGCGGGGCTGGTAGCATCTCATCACTTGCAGCTAGGTGATTTAATGCTGGGAGCACAAGGGCTGCTTCAGTCCTCCCATGAAGGGGCAGATACTGGAAGACTGGCAAAAGCATCAAAGGCGGCCAAGCAGACCTACAGCTTTAAAAAGTTGCTAGGTGTCATTTTGCCAAGATAAGGCGGCTCTGGTTTTAGTAAGACTTATCAGAAGTTACTTAATGCAGGGAGCAGCTCTGCAATGGAGTGGGAGAGTTCACAGTGTGATGTGCCTGTTTGCTCAGAAGATGACTGTTTTGCAATTTTGGAAACTTTCTGAGATGCAGAGACCAAAGACAGATCAGATCCCTTGGAAGTTAATGTTGCATTATGGAAAAAATAAATTTCTTTTTTTTTTTTTTAACAGTCATTCATAAGTGCCTACCATGCATAAATTCTTTTTTTCTTATATTTTAACACTCAGTAAAAGTCCTTAAATGCTTCAAGATTCAACTGTGCAAATCCTTAGAGCAGTGAATCTCAAAAAATAGTGCCTGCCTTTACACTCGCCACAGCTTGCTACACCAGTGATTCTTTCTTTCTTTGAACTGCCACACAAGAGACAGTCTGGGGAAAAATGTAGCACCTCCACGTGGTATGGCAGAAACACGCCAAAATGTGACTTTTAGTTATCCTTATAAAGCAGCTTTTCAGAGCAAAGCATTGGAGGCAAGGAGGTGCTATGTCTGTCCTTCCACCAGTGTGCGCTGGGGGTGTTCCCTGCTCCTCAAGCAGCAGCTCCCCTCTGTTCTCCTCTAGACCATCTAGAAAAGAAAAAGCAGCCATCCAAATACCTGAGTGCAATCTTTTGCAGAGCAAACGTCTCAGGAATGGCGCATCAGGTGGGAGCAGGAGTGAATTAGATCAGGTTTACAGCGAAGCTTTCATGTCTCTACACGCATTTTGCTGCACTAGTAAAAAGTTTATTTTTTTTTTTCCCCTCAAGACATCTTTGGCACAGATAAGCACAGCGCAACAGACTTCTACTGATAACATTTTTACACTCTATGCTGTAACTTACATTGTAGCTAATGTAACAGCTTTCCATATAAAAGGGAACATTTATTCCCTTTTCATTGAACTGATGCAGCAGTTTCTTTCTGGCATTTTTTTCTCCATGGCTTTTATGTGAGGGTGATTTTACTTTATTTTTTTAAATCCTTATCTGCATGTTGTCATCTGGATTTTCATATTTGCAACTAGCTTTTTTTCATGTGTTTGAGAAAAGTGCATGGGGTTTTGCCTACCTGTCTGTGTGGAACTGCTCCATGAGGAACACAAAAGTAGCATTGTTCTTCAAACCATAGGGACAGGCGAGTTGCAGAATCAAATTTAGCAGCTGCATTAGTCCTCTTAACGGTTGGAGACCACTCACATCTAAACAGCCACAAATTCTGATTATATTTGAATTAATAATTTGACCTCAAAAATGGTACTAGATGATGTATCTATTTTTGACAATTCTGCACTTTAATCCTTTTCAAAAAAGAAAATAATTTCATTGGCCCATTTGTTAATGTTTGTTTTATTAGTGTTTTCAAAGACAAAAGATATATAAGGGTCCTCAAAAGTCTGCCACGGTTGTTTTATGGCCTCTTGTACATATGGGCCTCAAAATACTTCACGTAGGAGCTGCAATGTTTCTTTTAAAAAGATGGAAAGAGAGAAGCACAGAGGAGTGGGAGAACTATTTTGGCAAGGTCAGAGAGAAATAAAACCCATGTCTGTGCCATATTCTACAACCCATCAAAACAAAAGATTAACTCCATCATCTCATTTTCTGTGACCTTGGCAAACGTGCATTATGAAGGGAGAACTCTGAGAGCCTTAGCAGAGGTTTATCTAGTATATATTTCTGGAGTTCAGATTGCAGTTTCTGGGCTCAGCACTAAGCCACTGAGCAGTTTCTTTGCTGAAGAGGGTGAAGGCGCGTGGGGAAGGCTGGATGTGTTTGAGCTCAGGCTGCATGGCAAAGGCTAAGCATGCAAATCAAGAGATGGAGAATTAACTTTTTCAGAGCGTGAACAGCCTGTAACGTATCATACCGTGCATTTCAAATATATTTTAAAATGTTCAGACTTGTTTACATTTCTTCACAGAACTGAAATCTGGCATTAAATGTGGCTGAGATTCTGTCTTGCTAAATAAGGCCAACTCTAAAAGCAGTGCACTTGCTGTAACATGCAACATTTATAGTAGCAACGACCAAATTCAATGTTTTTTCTTCCCAGACTTTTGAAGATAAATTGGTCTCCATCTTCAAAACTTACCCAGGTGCTGTTAAATCACTTTGTGGCTTTTTAGCTTTGCTTTCAAAACTTAATTGTAGTTCTCCTCCTTCCAGAAAAAAAAAAAAAAAAAAAAAAGGCGGTAAGACTATTTACCTCATTTATTGAATTTCACACAGTTAAATTAAGTGAAATAAGAGCTTGATTCAGATCCCATTGATTTCAAGAGCAGCCTCTCCACTGACTTTTAGTCAGGGTTTAACCAAAGATGAGAAGGTGATCCAGAGCTCATTTACATTTAATATGCTCTTCAACCATTCCTTTTAAACTTAAATATTATTGTAGGCTTTTGAAACCCAGCAGCATGTATTAACTTGCTTGCGTGTCGACATGTACAAATATCCAAATTTCTGCTGGAAACCCTAATGTAAGCATTAACTGTAATATTCATTCCCATGGATACAACCTTTTCAAGTTATCAGCTTTTACTTGTTCTTTTTAGTTGTTTGACAGAGCCTACTCACTATGTTAGTACAGATAACTTAACAGTACCTTTATTGTTTGAAGCAGCAAATATTGTTTATCTTGCTCCTGTCTTGTTTTAGTCTCACTCCAGGAGGCAATTTCCTTCCTAAGAGACAAGATATCTCCCGGGGACTTTTGCGGCATAAAACCCTCTTTCTGTAACTTTCCTGCTTGAATCTGTGTGAGACTGAGATTTGCAAAGTTACTTGCTTTAGAGCAGCATCGTGCAGTGATGCAGCTACACAGGCCCAGAGGCTTGATCCAACATCCACTGTGGTTGCTGGCAGCATTTGACATGGCTTCAGTGGGCAGATTTGTGCATGGAAGTGGTTATCATGGAGGGTGGGCATGCATGGTTCAAGGTGGTGAACAACACTTGCAAGGTTGCTGTTGTTCTCCAGATCTATTACAGTCTCTAGGGATGTCAGTCTAGTAACCTTGGAGAGTTACATATATGCATATATATATATATATATACATATGCTTGTGTGTGTGTATATATATATATATACACTTACTAGTTAAAAATTGAGAATGTGTTGCATTTGTAATAGCAAACTTTTAGTCTTCTACTTGGAATCAGTTGTGATGGGTTTCTCATACCCTTCTTGAGGCTGTGTATGAGTACTGACATAGAATTTAAGCCTCAAGGGATTCAGAAGTACATCTGTGAGCACCACAACTTGTTTCAACATAAGATTTGATTTAATATAAATCAAGAAAAACATGCAATTTCTTTTCATTGGAAAGCAAAAATGAAAATAAGTAATTGCAGTGTCCTAAGAAACCCCACATGGTAAAATGTTCACAGCATCATTTCATGCTTTTAAATCCTGTTTCTGAAGTTTTAACTCATTTTGAAACTATTTTAAATAATCCAGTGCTGATGTAACTAGAAACTGGTCCCACATTTTCATGGGCACACATCTTCTGTCTCTTTTTATTGTACTATAAAATCCTGCTGCTTCGGAGACATTGCCAGAACAAACGACGACAAAGACTGCATTTTCTCAGATCACAGGGTACAAGCTCATGTATCTGTCATCCTCTTGTTTTCCCCAAAATCCTGGTGTAGATCTTGAGAGGTCATGCATGTCAACCAGGCTTAAAGGCTTGGTGAGCCATGTTAGAGGTCTCCTGGCCCCTGGCTGCCGCTCTCTGCACAGACTTTTTACAACCCTTGCAGGTGCATGGTAATACAAAATGAAGTGTGGATGATGAGAACAGTTGCAGTTCTCTGAGACATCTACCGGGGCTGAACTTTGCATGGGTGGTGCTGCACAACAGCCTTTCCCTGCTCCATGGATCTGCCTGGAAGATGCACATGGCTCGGATTTTTGTGATGTGCCTACTTGCTGTGCCGGTGCCTGAAACTGGAGGGCAGAAGAAAGAGCTGCAGCCTTTTTAGCCACAGGCTGAGCTACCTGGTGGGCCCATTTCTGGGCAAAGCACAGGAGAGCCCAGGGCATCCTCCTTGGACTGACACCAGGATCTTTTGCCCCTTGCATGGCCTCATATGGGGCACAGAATAGAATGAACTTACTTCAGTCAGTAACTAGGTTTCACATGGCATACAGAAACACGGGTAAGATCTGAAATATAAGCAATGCTTACTCTCAGAGGATCCACCCTTAAGTGGGGTGGAAGTACTTCCACCCAGTGCTACCAGATATACTTCCAACACTGCCTTTCCCCCAATTTCCTCCAGGAGTTGTTTCCAAAGCTGTTACTCTTTGTGGCGCTTGGTGTTGTTTCGCCATGCTGTGTGTACACTGCGAGACGTGCAAGCTGTGGCTGGCAAGTTTCAACTTGAAGAGTATTGTGCCTTCAAGCATGCACGTTCAGTTGGGCTGCTCTGCATAGGGAACCGCAGGCCTAAGACCAGCAAGCTGTAACACGAACTCATTGCTTTACACATCACGGTCTAGATAGATTTGTAGGGCCAGGCTCATCACCATGATCCATGGAGCTCACACAGAGAAACTTTGGGGGGGGGGACTTAAAATCTAACACTGACTTTAAATTATCAATGAAGTGTGGTCTGAGTTTCTACAAAGGGGGTTTGGGCAGAGAGGGGAGCTGTGTGTTTATTAGGAACAGCTCGTTTGTTGAGTTCATTTGTGATGGCACTTGTAATAGGCCAAAAGTCTTTATTTCCTCCTCCAAGTCCTGGGCAGACAGGACAGCACAGCTCACCGTGCTGGGGAACCCACCTTGGAGAAGGGTTGAAGCCAGGATGGACCTTCCCGCCACCGCTGGAAGATGCTTTGCTAGAACAGGAGAGCCCTCTAGTGCAGAGGCTGCTGCTGTCGGTGTGCCAGGGCATGGCAGGAGATCACTGCCGGTTGCAGGTCTCCCCCTGCTCTGTATTTTCCCGCTGATGCATCCATGCTGCCATGTGTCTGTGGCTTTCTGTTGCATCAAGCCATGCGCCGTTCACCTGTTATTATCCCAAAGCCCTTCTCAGGGAGGTTACATACCTTGTCCCTATTTTCAATCTACTACGTGTTCTGGAGGCTTTGATGTGAGACCTTGCCTTTGGCTATATTTCAAATAAATGTTGTTCAGAGAGCTTATTTTCCTAAATTATACAAATCAGCCTGCACAGGTCACTTGTCTCTCTTTATTATTTAGAAACCCAAAGATGTTTGTGTCATCTTCAGGCATTATCAGCAGTGATTTCCTACAGACCCCTGACAAACCCATTTGAAGAAAACTGATCTGAAACCAAGTACCTTTCAGGACCCCGATAGAAACACGCTCTCAAAAAAATGTGATTTATTATTCACATTTTGAAATTGAGCTTTTTACAGAGAAACTTGCTTTTGTGCTTCATCCCTCCTGCAATGGCATTGTAAGGCATTTGGAGGGGAAAGCTCAGACTCTGGACTAGCCTACAATGTAATTTTAGTTGCTCCAAATTTGTACCAATATCAGTGGGAGAAGAATTTAATCCAACATCCAGTTCTCACTGAAGCCAGAGAAAAGAGTGATTTCAGCACATCCTGATCTTGTCTTAATCTGTAGGATTAATGAATATACATGGTGAATTAAATAATGACAACAGAGAAGAAAAGCAAAAATATCACCAAGTAGTATTGGGAGGGTGGGGGAGAACACCTAGGGAATTCATAAGGCAGAATTCCTTATTGTCAGAAATGCTCTGATTTTGAAGAGGCATTCATTCAGGACCAAGCTGTCATTTGTGTTGTTTATTCTTTCAGGTGAAGACACTCACCAGCAATCAGGACAACTGGCTGTCCAACTGCCTCTGTCCCTACAGTTTAGGAATGTGACTTTTGCCATTGAAGGGCAGGTTTTGAATCCTAACAGGAGCAGGGGAAACTTAAACTTAGATTTAGCTGGAAGTTACTTTTATCAAGTAAATACAAATATGAAACCATCTGGGAAAGCTTTCCCTTAGGGCATATTCCTTTCCTTCACTATGGACTTGTTTTGAGTCACTTTTGCAATTAGTTTCCATCTAAGTGTTTTTAAGACCTCTTGCCATTGTTTTTTTCCCAGTGTGTCTAAAAATCTGGATTAATCTCAGTAGTTGCATTACTCTAAACCACACTTCTGGGCAGAGACTTAGAACAGCCACACAAGGCTGTTTTTCATGATGTTTCATATTAACGTATTTGAATATGTGCAAAAATTATCTTCTGTGGCAACTTTTCCAGTGCCCAAATGCTGATGACATTAAGCTGAAACTGGTCTTTTTAGGTGTTGCATGCATTTGTAACCACTCTTCTCAAGGGAAAACATCTGCCAGTGCCTGAGCACTACTTGTACTCCTCGCTTGTTTTCTAGCTTTTCCTTTCCTTTCCTTTTTGTAACTTCCCACAGCATGTTACAGCAGCTTTGTTTTTCTTTTTGTATCATGTGGACTTTCCTCCCTCTTGAACTTCTTACTCAATATGCAAAATACACTCAAAACCCAGTAACACAGAAATTTCTCCCCCACATCTCTCTCTAGTGTTGAGGAACTGGCTAATAAGTGAAGTGTTGCTATTTAAAATGCTAATCACATATAACAAAGTGTCATTTTCTTTTTTGAATATCTGACATTTCATCCCTGTTTTCTTTACAGAAAACATTTTATGGTTCTACCAGAAATTGTTATTCAGCATGGCAATTGTGCTCTCTGTTCTATATCATGCTCTGAAATGCCACTATCTTGATCGTTTGATAGTGCTAGCTACACTTCCCTGGTTTCCACAGCAGTCCAGAGGGCTTTTGTGGCTCCTAGGGAGGAGCGTGGGTATGCAGGGCATGGCCAGGATCCCGCACACCTTGTGCCAGGCTGACTGGGATGGTGTGAGGGCAGGTTTTTGGGATGGTTTATGGTGAGCATGAATCAAAAATGAACTTACTGCAAGCAAAAAGAGATGAAAATTTCTAAATGTGCTTGCAGATTAAACAGAGAATCTCTTCTTTTGCACTGTTGTCAATAATGGCTGGAAAACGTGGAGAAGGTATGTAAATGTATTATGCCAGGTAGTATAGAGCCATAGGCAATGTTTGAAGCATGGAAATGGACTTGGGTGTCTCTGAAATTGCCTTTTTTTTATTTTGATATGTATGTCAGAGCAGTGCAGGGGGTGGGGAGGGAGGGGAAAACACAGGCAAAACATGGACAGAAACAGCTGATGATTTGGGGATTGGTGGTAATTTTGTTTCAAAGCATTCTCTAGGGTTTTGTAAAGTCTGGGACAAATATGCATGACAGGATTGGTACTTCAGTAATCAGAGATTTTCTGGGGAGAAGATCAAAACAGATTTCACAGGGCAATTACTGTAAGGACCAGTTTGGTTAATATGAGTTTGAATGGATTTGGGACAATATAGTTGCTTAGCATTATAATGGGATGGGTGCATTCTATGTCCCTAAAATAACTTGTGGAGAAATGTAATTTAGGAAATGCTTTGGTTTCACCCCAATTCTTAGCACAGCAGTGTGCTCAGCAGAAACCAACAACCTTCCCCACAGTCTTAAACAATGAAGAGGCAGAGGGCTGCAGAGGTTGAACCAGGTTGCATCACCTAGGAATGCTACTTCACAGCCCAGTTTGGGCACAGAAGGGAAGAAGGGGAGCAAGCATTTCTTTTAGGCCATCTGTTGAGGTAATACTGTAACTGATTCAACACCAACATTACTCAGGTATTTAGGAAGCACAACACGTGCTAAGAGCAACACCCAATGGGAATGAAATGCTTCGCTGTGCTGGGTCACACTGCTGCCCCACAGGGTGAGCCTGCAGGTATTTGGGGCAGCCCTGCTCCCAGTGCTGCTGCAGATAGTGGTCTCCTGGGAAGACCACTCTGTGTCAAAAAATTTCACCTGGCTTTATTTTTGTTACATTAGCATAACAGATAAGAGCAAAGCTTGCATCCTACAAAGATCATCCCATGTTGATGTTCAGATCTGGATCTCAGCTTTCTGTTGGCTGGGGACAATCTCACCATGAATTTTGATCAGGAAACTTATTTATTTATTTATTTCCCCACACTCCCTTTTATCTAAAAGGTACTGGAGCCATGTCTAACTGCCCACATGGGGCATATATTATGTGAGATATACCACCACAGTACCCAGCAGTACCATGGAAGAATCCATTCCCACCACTGACTCCTAAAACTGCAGAAAACTGCAGAGTGCTGGTTCTGTTACCCATTAAAACAAAAGTATGTAATGAATGCAGTGAAATCAGTGGAGAGCAAATGCATCAAGCTTAACAGAGTTTAAATCATAATATGATTTGTCCATCCACTCATGAATGCATGCCCTGCTTTAAACTCTGCAGAGACAGACCAGTGCTGCACTGTGTGTGCCAGAGTACTTCTGTTGCTTGTGTGGCCAGAGTAGATGCAGCTTGGCATAGGCCAGAGAAGATGACCTGCTATAATTACCTGAAATGTACAGTCTCAGTCTGCACTGCCTACTTCTGAAGATTACACTACAATTTGGTGTTGTTTCCCGCCCCCCCCCCCCCTTGCCAGAATGGTGTTCATGCTAGTATTATTTCCAGATAACTATAGCATGTATCTTCTTAGAACACAGTTTTCATAAGCA
The DNA here is from genome assembly GCA_011075105.1 of Heteronetta atricapilla. Classification (NCBI taxonomy): domain Eukaryota; kingdom Metazoa; phylum Chordata; class Aves; order Anseriformes; family Anatidae; genus Heteronetta; species Heteronetta atricapilla. The sequence continues at coordinate 57,852,840 of CM021732.1, forward strand.
AAGAAATTGCAGAAATAGTATTATTCATCACATACAAACATGCCATTCTCTTTTCTTTCAAAACCTTTTTATTTGGGAAATTATTCAATACCTTTGCCTGAGTTCAGTGACAGTGCTCTATGGGTCTAGGTTGTTTTGTTTGATTTTGGTTCTATTTGCTCAGCATATCATGCTCATGACCCAGGTTCTCATTTGGTAAATATTGCTGTAACTAAGTTCACTTTTTTGATGTACTTATATCTTTTTGCAACAAATAAGGACTTGACCCTCTATCTCTCTGAGCAAATAAAACATTGTGTGTTAGGGGGGGAGCTGCTCTAGGGTGGTCAGAAAGCTCCTGGCCATATAATGTTGAGATCTTAACAGAAGCAACCTATTTACTTTTGTTCCCCCTGATCTTAACAAACGTTATTCCTACATCTTCTGTTTACTGCATAGAGGACATGATGTGCCTGATGGAGGGTATGTGTTTTGGCATGTGGCTTAAGACACCTTTGGTAGAAAGCCATCAGAGCTGACTTTACTCACAGAAAAAGGGAAGAAAGGTCCTGGTGGACCAACCCAAAGCCTTGTCAGAGCTTGTTACGTCTGGGTTTCCCTCTGCAGCTTCACTGGCAAGCTTCTCCTGGCTACCTGCTCCTCCCTCTCATTGTCAGGGCTGTTTCCAATGCAGGAGTTCATGGTGCACCACAGTGACCCAAATGGATAAGCTTTCTTGAGCTAAAAATACCCTCTGTTCAGATCTGTTTATTGTTCTGCATTATTTGGAGTTTGGATCAGTTCTTTGACATGGTTTGCTGAGCAGCCCCATGAGAGAGGGAGAGGGAGAAGCATGTGTGCAACCATGCCCTCAGCCTGCTGCATCAGCCCCGAGTTAGAAAGCAGTGAAAAAGTGTATGTTTGTCAGGGTGGCTGACCCAAGTTCAGAGCTCTAGCACTTCTGTGATCCCAAGAGAAGCAGATTTGAGTGTATGCTGTTTCTCCTGGAGCTTATTTCATTGACCTGGCTTGTCTGGCTGCACAGTCCAGCTGCTGCCAGAGCTGCACAGACTTGAAGTTGGGCATGAGTGGCCTCAAGGACAAAGCCAGAGAGGGCTCCTCCTTCGGCCTATCCTTTGGTTCAAGCTGTAACATAAAAACTGCAACTTCTGCACAGAACCTGTCTTAAGCTTTGTGCTCTTTCCCTGATCCCTGTTTTCACCTTGGGGGATAATACTACTCAAAATCCCTGAAGACCTCTGGGAGGACTCTCTGACTTTTCCAACCAGTGCAAAGCGTCTTCACTGCCATCCCCAACAGCAATGCCTTTTCTAGGGCGGACCTGTATGTGACAATGTTTCTAATGTTCTGCCTTCAAAATGTGGCCACTCCACAGAATAAGACCCCTCCTCTGACTCAGGTTGATAGTTCGTGGTCCTCATCATATTCAAGTGTATAAAGAACTCAAATGCAGATTTTAAGCATGATCACGCTGGAGCAGTTAACTTGGAAAATGGAGCAGAAAATCCTGCTTAAGAATGTCTCATCCATTACAGAAATTTGAGATGAATATAAAAAGGGTCATTTTCTACATTTGATGGTCATGTAGTAACAAGTGACTTAAATGGTGTAGTCATAGTCCTTGTTAAACTGTCCCCATTTACTAACAGTTGTCACTCTGGTCCTGAATGTCATGATGTTTATGTAGATGTATAAAGAGAAATAACGGAATAATGTGAGTGAATGGCCTGTTTCAAACATGGATGAAGAAAATTTCATATGTTGTCAGTGTAGTTCCGTAATGGCAATGACTGCATAGAGAAGTAACACATGTTCAGTGACTGGTTTTTATGATAGATAAGTGTGGTTTTATCACTGCTTATTAAGTTACTTTTCCTGCTAATGAGACATCAGTTGTTTGGTAAATCTTCAACAGGTGTCATCCCTCTTGAACTTATTTCCAGCTTTGACAAGTGTCTTTGTTATTTGCTTTATAGCACCCCACACAATGGTGTTATAGTTTGTGACTGGTGCTTCTAGGAATTATGACTCTATTAAAAGTATCACTTCATTATTTTTTTTCCAAGTTAAAAGAATGCCGTTATTTCAGTGTGTTATGGAAAGCTATGAGGTCAGGCTTGGGATGTGTTATAGTAATGGTTTTGCCCCCACTGAAGATCAAAGTTGGGTTGAAGTTTTCTACCTGAAAAGTATTGTGAAGTCTTCTATAACATTTATGTGTTATTCTCCTTTCTTCCATATTGACATAGCACAAAGATGTTTTATTATAAGTCTTTACTCTGTACTTACTCTTGCTTTCCTTCATGGAGCTTTCTTCTTTCGTCCACAGTTTGTCAAGGGACAAATAACAAGCTGACCCAGCTGGGGCATGTGGAAGACCATTTCACCAGCCTGCAGAGGATGTACAACAACTGTGAGGTGGTGCTGAGTAACCTGGAGATTACCTATGTGGAGCACAATCGTGATCTCTCTTTCCTGAAGGTTAGTGGTTTTGGCCAATGCGATCTTTCCTGCTAAAGGAATCTTACTGCAAGTGCAATAAGTGCAGTGGATCAACTACCTATAAAATGCTGTGTTGATCCAAAAACATAATTTGTTATTGTCAGAGAAATCACACATTACAATTTCAGCATGTCTGTAGGCTGCAAGTTAGGCTCAAATATACAAAATCAGGTATTTAGAGAAATAGCTATTCAAGCACTGCCCCCCCCAAACTGTTCTGGTTGCCATGCAGATAGGTTTCTTCGTATTTACAAATACTTCTGTGTGCTTACTCATTGTCTCATTGTGAGAGGGCCTTTGTTGTACAGTTGGGCAAAGCAAATCATGGAGTGGCAACCCTCTGATGGTAGATTTTGAAACGTGGAGGCTGTTACCCTTCCCTCCAGTCTGTGACCCCTTTCCCTGCCATGGTGGTGAGTGCCTCACAGTCTATCAGCACCAGCGTCCCAAGCAGGCAGGCAGCTGTGGCCTGCACCAGCTGCATTTTTTTGTGTGACCCTTGAGGTAATCCCCTGCACTTAACGCACGGGCTACTCCCATCGCAACATTTGTTCTGTGCACAACTGCATGAGCTACCACAGCAAGATGGGAGGGGAACAGACAGGGGATGGATATCAAAATGCAGCTGGAGCATGAGGAGGAGTGCTCTGTCACGGGCACCCCTGGGTTCCCCCACCAGCAGACACTGGATGAGGAGTTCCCCCTTGCCCCCTTATATTCCCCCACTGCCAGGATGCCAGCAACATTGCCACACCTTAAGTTATATTTTTTAAAAGAAGGTGATTTAAATGCATTGCTTTTGGCATTCCTGGTTATCAGATTAGGAGGTTTACAAAGAACGAACCACGAAGGGGAAGGTACATTTTTGACATGACAAATGTGTATCTGGTACCAAGAGCTCTTGTATGGTAGATTTGAATGAGCGGGTCAGTACTCTGAGTTAAGAAGACTAGTCTTTTTACATGAGCTTTCCTCAATAAAGAAAGAAAGAAAAAGAAAAAAAGCTTTAGTGTAATAAGAAAGAACATCAGAAAAGCAAAGTTTCAGACATATGGGTTATAAATACAATAGTACTGCTTTTTTTCTTTCCAAGAACAACTTGAACATGTAGCTCAGTGTCCCCAGGAACATAAAAGGTCTCCTGAAAAATCACTTGTAGACTTCATAGAGCAGTAGAATATACTAAGATATAGTCTGAGGGTTTTTCATTTATCATGATTTTCGTATGAGACAGAAATGTATACATTTCACAGTACAAGACAGGAATTAGTCTACATCCTAGGTTAGTGCCTCTCTTGTCTTGTTTTCTTGCTTATTACTTGAAAGAGATGGTTACCTGATCTTCCTCTCTGCTGAGCATTGGAGCATTGGTTAGGGAAGGAGCATAGAAGAGATAGAGTAAAAGCCTTAATCATGTCTTTGCTGCAAATGGTTGGAGGTTGGGCAAGTATCCAGGGGAAGAATTATACACAGTTGGCATATCGTATGTGCCAGTTCTCCTGCAACCCCTAGGCATCCCTGCTTGCCCTCGCTTTGAGACAGGATACAGGTAAGCTGACCCTTTGGAGTGACCCCCTGGCAGCTGCTCTTAGAGTCAATCAAATCAATCAAATAGAGAATACAGGCATGAAGTCAGGTTTCCTTGACTCCTTTTTCCACTCCTTTTTCCCTTCTTATCCTCTGGTTTATTTATTTATTTAATGAGATTAAGTGCTTTATTGTTCACTAAAATTAAAAGATGGTGGATTGGAGAAGTGAGGGAAGGAAAGCAACTTTGTCAAGAGGAGTAAAGCTGGCTTGTAGAAAAGTTTTATGGATTAAGCTCCTTGTTTCTTCTGTTGTTCTCTCAGACCATACAGGAGGTTGCAGGCTACGTGCTCATTGCGCTTAACATGGTGGATGTCATTCCCCTTGAAAACCTCCAGATTATCCGAGGCAACGTACTTTACGACAATTCTTTTGCCCTGGCAGTTTTATCCAATTACCACATGAATAAAACCCAGGGGCTTCGAGAGCTACCAATGAAACGGCTATCAGGTGAGATGTCTGCAAGAGGTGGAGGCACCCACCAAGTAAACTTCAACCATAAAGTTATTGGTATCAAGATCTAACTGAAGATCTTCTCCCAGTCAATGCTTTAAAAACAATGCACTGCATGTAGTTTCTCAGTTTCCTACTTGCTTTCCAGCCATTTTCAAAAGACAAAGAAAGTTCCTAATTTTCCATTACAGAAAGATCCAGAAAGTAAAAAGTCACAGGGTAGTGAGATTTGTGTCCCCGAAAATGACAAATAATCATTCACTTCTTATTTTTTATTATTTGATTCCAATGTGTACACTTCAGTATTTTCAGTTAAATCCAGTGGGAGCTGGTGGTGTGTAAAGAGCTGCAGATTTAGCATCTTACATGATCTCTGGCTGTGCAAGCCATCATACCTAGTTCAGTCTCTACCAGAGATCAGAACTACTGTAGCAGAGGCAACAGAACAGATCCTATGCCTCATCTTCTGCCACAACAGTTAATGCAGGCTTGGTAGCACTAAAAGAAAGTGTTTGCAAGAGGAAGCTGGACCATGAGTTGCAGCAAGTAAAAACAAATTCCTGTCTGCCATCACTGCTGAGGGCAGTGGCCTCTGTAGCTGACACTGGGTGTAAAACATGTAGTGACATCTTAGTGTCATTCAACAGCCACCAACCCTCAAAAACCTGTCAGTCTGAGCCTTGTATTAATTGCACCTTCAGGTGTGCCTGTGCCATGCAGACTGTCCTTTTCTATCAGCATAGTGTGACGGAGGTGAAGAAGTCTGTATTTTGTTTCCCTTTCTTTAAACCGGAGAGAGAAGACTTACGCAGTTGGCTTCACTTACTACTTTTTTTTTTTTTCTTTCCATGGCAGAAATTCTCAATGGAGGTGTTAAAATCAGCAACAATCCCAAACTGTGTAACATGGACACTGTCCTGTGGAATGACATCATTGACACAAGCAGGAAGCCTCTCACAGTACTTGATTTTGCAAGCAACCTGTCTACTTGTAAGTATTAATTTACCAAAACGCAATGTGCTTCCCCATTTCAGGGAGACGAACCAACAGTTCGACTTTTGTGCTGTGGGTTTCAGGTCTGCCAATTCTTTCAAGCGAGGGCATCAAGCCCTTTTCCAAGGGAAATTCTTCCTAACTGGCATATCATGTAATTTTTCATTGTGGTTTGCTGCTGAACGCATAGCTCAAGGAAGCTTTTCTTGCTTTCATACAGTACCATATGTACACTTTTCTTCAATGACAGCCACACAACACAGAATAAAGTGCAATCATTTGTTTTCTAGAAATCTTTTATTTAAAGATTTTAAATAAAATCCTTAAAGGTTTATAACACCCCCTGGAACATAAGTTTCTCTGGAACTTAAGGCCTTTTCTGCTCTAAGGCCCAAATTTCTATTAGAGTGCTGTAAAACACCAGTGTTTTGGGAATGGGTAATCCTCGCAAAAATTATAAGAGGCAGATAAATCTGATGCTTTAGATCAGGAGGAAGAAAAGTGTATATTTAAAAGTTTGTGTTATATGCCTAAAGTATGCTCAAGCTAATCCTTGAGGCTTACAAACCCCTTGTAAAATCCCTAGTTACCTCATAGGAAGGAGAGTTTCTTTTCATTTCTGAACATTTCACCTTTGGCACTGCAAATTGGTGGAAAACATTTTCTTTATCTTCTAGTTGCATAATTGCTGGAGAGCTAATAGCCAGCTTCTGTGTTGACATACTTGCTGCGGAGCCCAGTGTAACCAAGGGGCTGCGAACAACATAAGTTATCACAGGAGCCTGACTCTGAACACCACAGAAATGTTAACCTTTAACTTTTATATTTATTTTTTTTAAGAAAAAGTACAGTTCTTTGCTCCACATCAAATCAGTCAGCTCTTGGACAAGTATTGGCATTTGTTCAGCTATGTGATGGGCAGTGAGGGGGAGGGAGAATCACATGTTAATAGCAGGAGGAATCATTCTAATAGGAAATGCCTCTTTAATGTAGTGAATTCCAGATTAATGTGCTTAGACAGCCATTTATGGTTTTAATAATGATCCTGAAATCTAAAACAAGTTGTTTCTCTGGGACTTTGCTTGTCATTAAGAGGAAAAAAAGATAGAACAGTAAGCATGGCAGGAAGAGGAAGAAAGGAGAGATGGGAAAGGGATGCTTAACAGTGATAGCCCTGTACTGAACAACATCAAAGATCACGCAGGGTGTCCGTCCATCCTGCTGCCTCTCCAATGATTGTCTGTCTGCTGTGTAGACCTAAGCTGAGGAGTATTTTTGGCAGAAGGCAGGAGGAGGGCACGAAGCAGACAAGTCAAATTGCTTTGTGGTCAGAGTAGCTGGCAGTTGCCTGCAAATCCAGTTGGTTTTGTTTTCTTCTTAGAAATGTGCATTGATTTCCACGTGGCCTGCAGCAAGCAGCTGGCACATGCCTGACTGCAGGCCAGCAGTGACTTGCAGTTTTATGCAAATTCAAGCCCAAGGGCCAGTCGGACAGTGGCTGAGATTCCTGTTCCTGGGAAAAATACTCCTCTTTCGTCAGCTAGACTGTCTGGGTATTGTGCTTGCTTGCTAAAAGGTGTGGAGAACTGCACGTAGGAATCCAGTGATGAACAACAGATAAGGATTTAAGGTCCAACTCTCAAAATTTCCGAGCACCAGAATACAGATGCTTCTTGCCCTGTTTTACTGTTGTTTTTTTTACCCCTTGTTTTCTGTGAGTCATATGATGTTGTCATCCAGGGTTTAAACAGCAAAACATTTTTATAATGCTCCACTCTCCTGTTTTAGGTCCAAAATGCCATCCGAACTGCACAGAGGACCACTGCTGGGGTGCTGGTGAACAGAATTGCCAGACATGTAAGCCTGCAGATTAATTAAGAATGACCTTGGGTGCTACAATCTGCTGTACTAACCTTCTATCTACTGAATAATTTACCTGTCATGTGAGCACTAGCAGCAAGTGTTTTACATTGGTCCTTTTCTCAGTCCTGCTATGCTAGGACTCCTTGAAGCATACCACCAACACATGTGGCCTGCTTCTCCTCGCAGTCCAATGGGCATAGTAATGGGTCTGAAACCAGTCTCTTATATCACACGTGCACATAAGGACTTCCTGCTCCAAAAAAAGTTCAGTCACAGAATCACGGAATGGTTTGGGTTGAAAGGAACCCTTCACGATCATCTGGTCCAACTCCCCTACTGTGGGCAGGGACACCTTCCACTAGATCAGGCTGCCCAAAGCTCTGTCCAGTCCTACTTTGAACACTTCCAGTGATGGGCATCCACAACTCTGGTCCTTCTGAGCAGCTCGGCTTCTGGATTGGAAGTCTTTAGTTGGTTTGACATGGGTCTGGGTTTCCTGACAGATGAGATATTTCTCCAGAGTGAAAAGATTGCAGCTGTTTCCTGCGTTGAAAGCTTTTGTCTGCCTCCCATAACTTTCTTCCATCTGTACTTGAAAACATCTATCCTTTGAGTTATTTTACCATATAAGGGAGAATGCGGTAGCAGCAAGGTGAATTGTTTGTGTTGCAGCTGTTGCCAGCAGAGCAGTTCTGTGGGCTGTTTAACAATGCTTTTGATTAACAGTAGAAGCAACAACATAACCTGATTTTTGCTGCTTTTATTCTCTTTTTTGACATCCCCTTAGGTTTCTTTTAGAAACAAAAAATATGTCACCATCCTATGAGCAGTAACACTGCATATTGTACTCAAAAGACCTTTTCAAGGCCCTCTGAAAATGCATAGCCATTTTTTTCATTTGTAAATGGAGACATTGGGATTGTGAGGTTGTTTGATTTGGTTGCATGTGTTTCACTGTAAAATTTTGCAGGTAGGCTGCTTGCCTGGTATTGCGAGGGTAGATAACATATAGTCAGACGTGCTTGAGATTTTTCAAGGCTTTGTTTCTCCTAAAGGAAAGTTGAGGAGGAAGAGCACCTCAATTTTTTGATACTTATTATTTCCTTTTTCTATAACAATTGGGGAAATACACTGTTTATGATTCTTGCCTGACAGTTTTGTGTAACCCTGTAAAGTTCAATGGAAAGTTTGCTGATCTACACTACAACAAATGAGAGCAACATCCTGCCTTAGGTTTTTCCATTGTAAATAATGACTTAGAGCGGAGTTTCTTGCTTGCAAGTGTCGAGTCAAGTCTGTGCATCTTCTTCAGCTTATGGAAAAAAAATGAACATAGAGCCTCTCCCTCTTCATTTACTATAAGCTTTGTTTTCTCTTGGTCAGCTCTGGAGACTGGCTTGTGCCTTTGCAAGCACAGTGAACTGCTTTCAAGGTGGAGAGTGGTTGCGCACACCAAGGTCTTTCTAGGTTGCTCCCTGCCATTGAGACAGAACAGCTGTCCCATGGGCTTGCAAAACGTCAGGTCTTGATCCTGCAGACTTCCAGCACTCACAAACTCTCACTGGCTTTGGGAGGATTACTCAGAGTGCATAAAATGAAACCATTTGCAGGCTCTGGCTCTCTTTAAGCATTTGAGAATCTGGCCAACTGAAAATGTATCCCACATTTCCATATGTGGGAAATTTTGGTGTGATATTTATCTTTCTCCTTCGATGAATGTGGGATATTCTGTATGAAATATAAACGTTTGCCATGATACATGTTTCCAGCAGGAAGCTTCAGTCAATAGCTATCAAAGTGATGAGCTGTTTTACTCCCATGCTTATGCTTCTGAGAAAAATGTTATCAAAATGCTGTTCATGTAGAACAATGTACCTTTTATTCCCCTGTTTCTCATTGAACAGAGGAATTGCTATCAGAGAATCTAATGCATAGTGTAGAGCTAATGTTTCCTTGAAAATACAATATATTGCTTACAAACCTACAAGAAAAAATGAAAGAATACAGCTTGGGTACAAAAGTATATAATGGAAAAAGATAGGAAGTGTGATTAAAAAGAAATAATTACAGTTGTATACCGTGTAGCAGGTTATGTTTTCTGATAGTTCTGTGTTAATTAACAACCATCTGTTTCTGACTTACAGGAACTCCTGGTAATGTTGTAACTCATTTGTGCCCAGCTGGGAAGCTGGTAGCAGTTACTGTACTTATTGCACAGCTGAGATGCTCGGGGTGCTGTGGTGCAGCGGGTTAGCAATCCACTTCCCCTGACCAAGGAGTCAGGTGCCTATCACCAGGGTCTGCAGATCAGTAACTTCTGTAGGGAACAGACAGACCAGTTTTGGCCCATGGTACTAACATATGTTAGCCATTCTTTCTTTCTTTCTTTCTTTCTTTCTTCCTTTCTTTCTTTCTTTCTTTCTTTCTTTCTTTCTTTCTTTCTTTCTTTCTTTCTTTCTTTCTTTCTTTCTTTCTTTCTTTCTTT
>CM021732.1:57862732-57915827 GCA_011075105.1 Heteronetta atricapilla
TTTCTTTCTTTCTTTCTTTCTTTCTTTCTTTCTTTCTTTCTTTCTTTTAAAAAAAATAAACTCTTCTGATTATTGTTTTCTCTGCTTGCTATTCAAATTGAGATGATTTCCTGATTCTAAACAAAATATTGTAGGCTGTTTTCCCTCTCCTGTAGAAAGCTGAATCAGGGCCAGTTCTTCGTTTGGGTTGCACTGGTGCAAACCCTGTGGGAGTTGAGTAATGAAGACAACATTTGGCCAAGAAATTTAAGCCTAAAGAAAAACAATATAGCATGTGTATGAGATCAGTTTGCTGAGTGGGTGTCCCCTCTCTTTGCAAATTTCAGATATATTTTTAGTGCATTTAAGGAATCCTAACACCCTACCAACAATATACAGTTTCCCACTATAGCACAGAGTTCTGGCAGTTCTCTTGCCATGGTGTTTTTCCCAAAGCTAGCAGCAGTAGTAGCAGATTAGCTCAATAAAGTGGAGCCAAACCCTGCTCTATTACCCAGCTGAAAGTTGCAATGACTCCCAGAGTTTTCTTGCTCTTTCTAAGCAGGACATGGTGTGCTGGCTGGAACCAGAGGGCTTAGCACCTCACAGGAGCCAAGATAATTAAGGCTAAAACACATCCCCACCACCCACACCAACTCTCACCCTTCCTCACTTTCTCCTGACTTGAGGACAGAATATGCATCTCACAGGGAAACTCTAGGACGGATTCTGCATCAGATGTTTTCTTCATATTTATCAATTTCATTGCAGACAATTCAGCCTAAACTTTCTTAATTGCTGTTTGGTTTTTTGTTTGTTTGTTTTATTTTTCCAGTAACAAAAGTCATCTGTGCTCAGCAGTGCTCTGGCCGGTGTCGGGGAAAGGTGCCCAGCGACTGCTGCCACAACCAGTGTGCTGCCGGGTGCACAGGGCCTCGGGAGAGCGACTGCCTGGTAACAATGCTACAACATCATCAGTGCTTAAAACCATGGCACAGAGGGGCAGGCATTCAGCTGTGTGTCCTGTAACCTTCATAGGTTACACGTATTTCTGCCATCCAAGAAAGCCCCTGAGAGATGCTGACCCGGAGGATGCCCCGATACAATGGGAGCAAGCCTTCCCTGCACAGGGGAGTTAACAGGTGGTCAGTGGGCAGGGAGGGGATGCAAATCTTGCAGCACTCTTAACTGGTCATAGCTGGCAAGGTTTCCCTGCCTGGTTTTCACTTGCCACAAAAGATCTGGTTTGGGTGACCCTAGTGCTGTGGAGGAGGAAGGAGTAGATCCAGCTTTTTTAGGAATAAAAAATGCCATTGCTTTTCCAAAGAAGTTTCCATGGGTTGGTACACGCTGTGGTTTTGACTCCTCCCCACCTCTGCACTGTATGTCATTCTGAGTTAAGTGACGCTCAAGTAATTCCCACAGCAACCATCCAGTTTGTGTTTTGTTGCTGTTATCTGTATTCCTGGTGCAATCTGAGAAATCACATGGCTAGGATGCCCTTACTGGCTCACAGGGAAGAGAGTTATTCTCTTTAATCTGGAAAGTCAGGGAAAAATAAAGGGAAGGAGGGAATAATTATTAATTTAATGCAGGATTGGGTTAGAAGAACCAACTTGTCCTTCGTAAAAATCTGCTAAATTGTTCATTACCTACAGCCAAATAGAACATCTTCTGTTTAATATTCAGCCACAAAAGTCAATAATAGGCAGGAAAGAACTTGATTTGATTGAGGTTATTAAAAAGTGGCTGGCCAAGAAAGTACCGTTTGTCTTGATCTGGTTACTGCTTGTAGGGAAAATTCTTCTGTCTGAGGCATGCAGATTCACTCCTGTTCCCACGTGAATCCCAGCAGCTCACCTCCAGAGTGCCAAGGTTTCTTGTTCAGAACAAGAAAACCTCACGTTCACTCTTTTTTTTTCAAATATCTAACTAAATTGCCCAAGGGTGCCTTAAACACCCTTTCACCTCCAAAGCATAAAGGACCATCCCCGTTGTTGCTCAGAATTTCCATTAGAGCTAAGAGGAAGCAGCCGAGCCCATAGGAGTATTTTTAAACAGCTAATATAAAACCCTTGTAGCTTTTTAATGGTGCTGTTTTTCAACACCAGGCATGCCGCAAGTTTCGGGATGATGCTACGTGCAAGGACACGTGTCCCCCCTTAGTCCTGTATAACCCCACCACCTACCAGATGGATGTCAACCCTGATGGAAAATACAGCTTTGGAGCCACGTGTGTGAGGGAATGTCCACGTAAGTTCATTTCAGCTTGCTGCCACAGAAGAGATGAGGGCTTCAAGGGAGGTGGGAAGAGACCTGTGTCACCCTCTGTGTTACAGCCAAGTGCATGAGCTTGTTCTCCTCAGCTTCTCAGGGAACTGGGAGCAGGTGGCAAGAATGAGAGAGTAGATGATAAAAAGGACAGCCTCTTCAGTCTTCCTGCATCCATCAACTTCCCGGATTTTCAGTGGTTACATTTTGACTTCTGAAGATTCTCTCTTGATGGGGAGAAAAAACATCTTATGAGAATCATCAAAATGATGGCCAGGAAAGACATATGGGATCAATTCTGTGGATTACTGAAGCAGTATCAACTCTTAACTGGTTCTTATTTAGGACAGATAGAAAGTCATTGGTTTAAATGGTCTCTGTGAAATCCTGAGATCATTGCTTCCTCTACAGATGCTTGCTTTTTCTTTCACACTTTTCCATGTCCTTGGTCTCTTAAACAAATAATACTTAAATGCAAGAGAGACAAATAAGACTTAAATGCATACAGAACTGGTATCCCTTTCTGAGGTTCACCACTGCCCTTCCTAGCCCTTACCCTTCCAGGGTTAGTGAAGGTGAGGGATCAAAAGGGATGTATATTGATCCAGATAGCAGTGCTGCTGCACAGTCTGTCCTTTGCAATGTTGTTGCCCTTCTGCGACTGTTCCCCTCTCTTGTAAAATGGTGATAGCAGTGCATGTCTGTCTGCCTTCAAAGGATGTGAAAATTAATAATTAATGCCTGTGCTTTATGTATGCTGAAAGTTTAAAAAAACTTCTTTTCTAGTATTGACACACAAGTATCCCCCAATGCATCCTGCCTGTATTTCAATGTTCTTTGTCATCCTTGTTTTTCCAGACAATTATGTGGTGACAGACCATGGCTCCTGTGTTCGTTCATGCAATACTGATACTTATGAAGTGGAAGAAAACGGGGTTCGGAAGTGTAAAAAATGTGATGGGCTATGCAGCAAAGGTATAAAAAGCATGGCATGAAACAATAATGCTTTCAAATGATAGGTGATTTATTAGAATAAGTACATGGGGGTCTGACCTGAATTAAGCCCTCCAAGTGCAAATTCAATATGCATATCCACTGACAGTTTGGAGGTTTGACAAACTGTGTGCTCAGAAAGCATGCCTGCAGAGCATGCTCTCCAGATGAGATACGCTGTAAGTACACTTGTGCAGATAAAATGCACTTCATGTGCATGTGTATCCTGCACATCTGCCTTCTTTGTTTGCCCTTTCCAGTATCTCATCAACAGGAATAAAACAAAAATGGGACAAAGAGAGAGAAGGGCATGTGCCAGAGCCTGTGTGCAGAGACCAGAGCTGCACAGCTGTACAAGCAAGAAATATTTGTTCTTTGGCGTTTTCTGAAAAGCAATAGTAGACAAAAGATCTATGAAATCTTACAGTGGTGGGATTGACCAAGTGGGAGTGTTTTCTGGACTAGCAGTATTTTCATGTTTATTCCATTATATGTGATTATGCTTCTCTCTTCTCCCCCTGATTTTTGTCTCTACTTTAACAGTGTGCAATGGCATCGGAATAGGTGAACTTAAAGGGATTCTCTCCATAAATGCCACAAACATTGATTCCTTCAAAAACTGTACAAAGATCAATGGGGATGTCAGCATTCTCCCAGTTGCATTTCTAGGGTGAGTTGCAAGCTGGTCATTGAGCACCAGAGGAGAGGTGCTAGGGAGAAATTCAGGCTGATCCGTTCTTCTCCCAATTCCTCATTCATTTTGTTTCAGGGATGCCTTCACAAAGACACTACCCCTTGACCCTAAGAAGCTGGATGTCTTCAAAACAGTCAAAGAAATATCAGGTCAGTGGCATGTGTTAACTGTGAGATGTTTTCTAACTGGTACTGCCAGAAATCCAAAGAAAGAACAGGAACATTTTCAAGCATGTGAGGAGAAGTGTGGGCTAATTGCTTCTGTCTCTGAGCTTCTGATGGTCACCCTCACAAAGGTGGTCAGCAGCATTTTGTCAGTGTTACACCCAGGTAACCTATACTGGCCTCCTGTCCAAGGTGTGTGGTTAAGGCAGACCATCCATTCTGCCGAATTGTCAGCCCTAGCGAGGAATGAAAGCAGAAGCAATCCCCAGCCACCCAAGAAGTATGTGGTGATGCAGGGGCGTGCCCCTCAGGCTAAAAAAAGCCAAGTGTTTCTATTTGTGGAAAACCTTTCAGCACCTCCTTAGGGAAGCGTGTTCAGTGCCTTGCCTTGCGTCACCCTGGTGGAGAGGACACCCTCCCCAGCCTGTGGAGCCCTTCCTGGGGGTGAGCACAGCTCTGCCAGCACAATGCGGCCACCAGAGCACTTGTCTGCAGGCTGGTACAAGTATCTATTAAAAGTAATTGTGTTCATCCCATTATAAAATGAGTGTGATGTCAGAGCTGGGCCCATGGATGTGGCTCCAGCTTACCTTTTTTTTTTTTTTCTCTCTCTTTTACCTGCCTGGTTCCCTTCAGGGTAGCAGTGACTAACCTCAGAGCTTCATACAGCGGCATGCAATTTCCCAAATCCTTTACCTCCTCCAAAGTGCCTCAGTTTAGCAGGGAAATTTGCTTGTCATAGCAAATGCACAGAGTCTGTCCTGCACCATTCCTGCTTTCTGCCCAGTTTTCCTCTTGCCCAAGGGCATCTCACGAAGGAGACAGGACAATGCCTCCTTCCTGCAGCCTCTCAGGCAGGGTGCTTGCTGGCAGGAGTTGTCACTGGCGGCTCAGCATGGCAGGATGTGCAGTTCCCTGACACACTGTTCTCTGGCGCTCCTCAGCCCTTGTGGTGGGCTAAAGAGTAAACTGTTTACAATACGGTGTTTGCAAATAGCCCTGAAATGTCATGTTTCATTTTGAGATTCTCAGAAAAGCACATGGAAAGTACAAGTGCCTTCTCCCAGCTCAAGAGAAGCTGACAAGGGGAGGACATTTCACCTCCAACGATGACCACGTTTGCATTATTGTTATATATTTTTAATCTTCTTCATTTCAGGATTTTTGTTGATTCAGGCCTGGCCTGATAATGCTACTGATCTCTACGCTTTCGAAAATCTCGAGATTATCCGGGGCCGCACCAAGCAGCAGTAAGTAAATCACATGCCAGGCTGCCTATAAAAGGAGCTCTCTTGAGAGCTGCATTTCTCTGAGCACACCAAGGTACCTAGCACTGGGAGGTGGGGTTGTCACAAAACTGATGCCAAAGGGGAAATAACCTGTGAGGTGCTGAGCACTGTTTTTGTAGCAGTTGAGTGGAATCAAACCTGCACCTCTGCGCTGCTTTTAGAGGGATGTGATGAGCCTGCTCAAAAGACGGGGCTTTCCCCACCTAGTCTGTAAGCGTAAGGGGCTGAGGGTGCCAGACAAGTCATGATGTGAACAGAAGCACTTCAGGGTTGAAGACATTTGGTTTGGGGCTTGGTGGGCAGTGGGAGATGGAGATGGTGGCTTCCAGGCAGAGTAGACAGTTGCAGAGCATCCAGCAACCACCTTGGCTTGTCCCAAAAGGAAAGATATATTTGTGGACCAACGCAAAATAACTGTTCTACCTACTGCCATCGTTACACATCATTCATTGATAGTGCACGTGTCCTGCCAGATTTAGCTTCAAATTCTCAGTTGAAAAATATTCATTATGCAGCAACGTATTTGAAAACCAAAATAAAAATGTTCCCAGTTACAACCCTGTTTACTAATCCTCCTTCTTCTATGTCTTTTCTTTTTCTCCATCTCCGTTTCAGTGGCCAGTATTCCCTTGCTGTTGTCAATTTAAAAATACAATCTTTAGGGCTGCGTTCCCTCAAGGAAATAAGTGATGGAGATGTTGCCATTATGAAGAACAAGAACCTCTGCTATGCTGACAGCATGGACTGGCACAGCCTCTTTGCCACTCAGAGTCAGAAAACAAAAATCATACAGAACAGAAATACAAATGAGTGTGGTAAGTCAGTGCTGCCTTCTTGCTCCCACAGAAGCTCATGCTAAAATGTGAAAGTAATTTGAGCATCCCCCTGGCTGCAAAATTAATCAGTGATACCGCTTTATTGGAGACAGGGAGAGTGAGATTTGTCCACACAGGACGTGGGCTTCACGGAGACTATCTCGACCATAACTGTACCACATAGGGTGAAGGACACAGAAGCCTGCTCTGAACATCAGACTTGTTTGGCAAGGTTGTTCATGCATGTTGCAGTGCTCCCTGAGCCAAAATCTAAGTATTTGTCTTTGCAGAATATTTTTTGTTTGTTTTTTATTTTTATTTTTTTTCATTTTGGAATATGTATCTCCTCTGATACTGGTTCAGCTTTATTGTATGGCTGTTGGGTGGTCACAGAAAAGCTCATTTTTATTTTGAAAGGCCAGTTGAGTTGCTCCTGATTGCAAGCTTTGGGAATTATGAGAAATGAGATTATTCCTCTTCCATGCTACCAGGACCATTCTTGTCTGCTATGGAATAGTTTGGAAAAACTGGCTGTCAGGATAGACTCGTTTGCAGTGCTGTGTCTGCCCTCTCTCCTGCCTTGAAGTTTATGGCTTCTTCTCTTTTCTCTCTCCCTCCCTCAGCTGCTGAGAGGCACGTGTGTGACCCCTTGTGCTCGGACGTGGGCTGCTGGGGCCCAGGGCCCTTTCACTGCTTCTCCTGCAGGTTTTTTGGTCGCCAGAAAGAGTGTGTGAAACAGTGCAACATCCTTCAAGGGTAAGGGGGCTGGGGGCACTTGGGGTTTTGGCAGAGATTTGCCGGGGGGCTCTTGATTTTAGAATGTATATGGCTAGAAAGCCCCACTTGGCA
The DNA here is from genome assembly GCA_011075105.1 of Heteronetta atricapilla. Taxonomy (NCBI): domain Eukaryota; kingdom Metazoa; phylum Chordata; class Aves; order Anseriformes; family Anatidae; genus Heteronetta; species Heteronetta atricapilla. Next base: position 57,869,787 of record CM021732.1, read on the forward strand.
AAGGTGTTAGTCTGATCTGAGCACTGTACTCCAGCAGAGAAAAACTAGGAGCTGAGGTAACTCTCCTTCCCTTGTCAGCATTGCCCAGGAGTGTGCTCCCAGCACAGCTACCAACGTGAATAAATCTTCCTAGGCCTGCCGGGAGGCTATCAGCAGACCCAAGGAGGCCAACCACTACCCTTCCTTCCCATACAACATAAAGGAGCTTAAACGCCCTGAAAATCCAAGCCAAGCCTGTCATGTTAAGCACATCTGTCAAGATTTGGAGCCAGTCATAGTCACAGGGAATGCAGTCACCCCCTAAAGTCACTCACTGCAAAGGGACCCTTAGGTATGCTCAAGGTGATGGATTTGCTGGACGTGTTTCAGGAGCTCAGAGGCTGCCCCAGTGTACCCGGGGTGCTCCCACTGAGGTGGCAGGGAGCTCCTGGCCACCAGCCTGGTGAGTGGCTTGCCCTGCAGTGTGCAGAGTCGCAGTCGAGGGAAAATTAGCCTTCATCTGAAGAGCACTGGGAGCAGCAATTTCATGCAAAATTATTGCTTCAGCTTCACTCTATCTGAGGAAAATATATTGATGCCTTTGTGTCAGGACTGCGGCTGTTTTTTTCAGTCAGTTCAGCAGGTGATGTAGGCGGGAAAGGCATGGCTAGGACCGAAAAATATGCTGATCTTCAGTAACGTGCGTTAGACAAATGCTTTCCCATCATAAATTTGTTGGTGTAAACACTTCTACTTTTGTTTCTTAATAAATCTCTCAAAGTTGTACTTTTAAAATCATTCATATTAAGCAAGTACTTGACAGGGTGCTGATGCCCATGATGTTTGTATTTGTCTAGCAACTTGCCATTCAGCAGCTGTGTTTTTTATAAGTGAATTCCCTCCAGCAGCTATTATGACCTGAAGGGCAGATCTGGGCATTTTTTGTGTCATATGATGGGTAGATTTACTTTAATTAATAACACCATTACTTGAAGTGGAACAGCTTTATTGCTATTGAAACCATCTGTTCCCAACTTTCATATTTTAATGATTCATTGTGTGTTGTAGGGAGGGCATGAATTTAATTATCAGTGCATTGCTGTTTAACTTTCCTAATTATTATTTGGAGCCTTGGAATCATTTGAAATGTTTTTACTGATCTCTTTGCATTACTACCGTTTAAAAGCCCATGGAAGTCTTTGAGAATATCCTGTGTCATTAGCTTAAAATGGAAAGTAAACTAATTTGTAGCATGCAGCCCGCAGTGCCATGTGTTCCACTGTCATCCAAATCTCCCTTTCCCTTACCTCCCCCTTGTTGTGCTAAGCTAGTGCCCCTGCTGCTGCCACCAGCCAGGATGGTTCCCCTGCACCTCCTCTGTCTCAGGACAATCAGCCTGATGGACTTAAACTGGAAAAGCCAGGAAGACAAGAGACGACAAGACTTTATCACTCACTAATTAGCTGAGTTTTTATCATTTCTTTTTATTTATTTTTTTTTCCAGGGAGCCACGAGAGTTTGAAAGGGACTCCAAATGCCTCCCCTGCCACCCAGAGTGCCTGGTGCAGAACTCCACCGCTTACAACGCAACCTGCACTGGACCTGTAAGGGCAAACTCAGCTTAGCAAACCTGTACCTGAGACTGCGCACCCATATGTATTCCCCATGTTGAGAATTCCCTGAATTCCCATTTACCCTTTTCCATGATCAGGCTGAGATAGGGCAAATGAGAGGGCAAGATCTGGATGTAGGAAGACGAAACCAGGAGAGGGAACTTCAGAATGTATTTCTCTTCGGTGTTCCCTGTCACATACATAATCCAGACAGCCCTAGACTCACAGGCATTGTAGGGCCTTTCTTTCTTATGTCCTTTTACAGAAAAAAATGTAAGGATTACTTACATATGTGAAGATATGCTAATGTGGTGAACATTTTTGGAACGTGTAGTTATTGAACAGCATAGTTGGCGTGAAAAAAAATTACACATCCTTATTCACAGGAAAAAAATGCTAACATACTGGATTAATACAGTAGCTTTTCCCACTTGAAAAGCCATGATAAAATTGTGATTTAAAAATGTTTTCTGGAAAATATTCAGGAAACAATTTTGAGTTAAAACTGCATTCCTTCCGCTAACTAGGTTAAAGTATATATCCAATGTTAAATTAATTGCAGGTGTAAATTAAGATTAAAGAAAGGTGATCAAAACAAAATGATTGGATTTTCATGCTTATACAGTTTGCAAATTCTTACAAAAGCTCCATCTTCAAAAGCTAATAGAGTATACTCTTTCCAAGATCCAGAATCTTCCTCAATTTTGTTCTTTAATTTTTAAAATATTCTCGTGTCACAAAATGTCCAGTTTGGCAACTGTGAAAAATTATTTGTTTTTAATCAGATTAAACCTCTACCTTAATTGTAAAATTCTCATTCTCATTAATGTGTCCATGGTCTCAGTTAGCCCTTTTTGCTAACTGAAATCGAATCTCCTGCTTCCATCACACATCCTACTCTGTGCTCCTTAGTCCAACTCTTTAAAACACATCATACCATCTCCTCCAGCCACTGAGTGTTCGACCCTTGCCCATCAGTCTGAGGAGTCACTGCTCAGTAATGTGAAGTATTTCCATCCTCCCTTCCAGCTTAGACCACCATCGCCTAAAGGATGTTGTTAACATCATAAGCTCCTTCAGGCGGTGACCACCCCTTGTTCCACGTTTGCCCAGCGTCTAGTAATTAGTCATTGTAGTGGCCCTTAGACATTGAAGTAATTAAAGTAATCTTCACATAGCTTGTCTTACTGTAGTCCCACTGAAACCAGCACTGTAGATATGGTATAATTTTTTTGTTTGCTCTTTCTGTAGTAGAATTTGACCCAGAATTGCTGGTTTCCCTGCTCTAAAATATTTACGACATTCCTGGTGCTATTACAGTCTGAGTAAAAACAGTTCTGCCAAAAATGGCTAAAGGCAATGTCTTTAAGCACAAATGAAGTGCTATTCAAAGTACAAAATGCATGGCATCCTTGGGTTGCCTCCATTTCCTGTGCTTCTTGCAAATGGAGGAGGGAAGCTGTGCTGAGAAACCAGGAAAGTAATGATTTGGGGGCAGTACTTTAGGAGGGATAAGGAGGCCTAGCTCCATAATTTTAAGTCATTCAATATAGTAGATTGCACCAGAAAACAGCCTAGCCCTCTGCTTTTCAACTTAGGCCTTGTTGGGGTGTCATTAAATCATTCCTCATTTTAAATGAAAAATGTGAGCTTTCCCATCAGGTAGAGGAAACTCAATGAAGTATTAACTTTAAACATTAGGTACTGCCTTTTGTACAGTTCATCCCAGAAGAGCAAATACTTATAAGCATTTTAGGTAGCAAGATAATAAAACCACAAGATGCTAAAAACTTGCTGCAGTCAAATGCATGTAGATTTATCTTCTGCATTTCCTTCTGAATAGACCAAAATAAGGGCATCACAAACAACTTGTCTCTTGGTTTCTCTGCAGGGCCCAGACCATTGCATGAAGTGTGCCCATTTTATAGATGGCCCCCACTGCGTGAAAACCTGCCCTGCAGGAGTGCTGGGTGAGAATGATACCCTCGTCTGGAAGTACGCAGACGCCAACTCTGTTTGCCAGCTCTGCCATCCAAACTGTACACGGGGGTGAGTAAAACCTGGGTCCAAATGGAGAGGAAGAAGTATAAAGCAGAGGAATGTCTCATATCAGGCTCTTTCCCTTTCTGACTTCTCTCCTATTTCAAAGCTCCAAGAACAAAATATAGCAGGAATGGAAAGAGGTCAGGCATATACAGGTAAAGTATGCAGAGTGCAGTGGACTTTGTAAATAGGAAAAGTTCAGTGGCACTTCTTTACACAGAGGGAAAAAAGAAAAGAAAAAAAAAAAAGCTTCAGGGGATTTGAAAAAGATTTGTTTGCTTATTTAGATAGCAAGCTTTCTGGAATTTTACAGAACTCACCCAATAGTGGTGCACTTTTTTGTTTTTTTCCACCTGGCTGAATACTGGGTCCTCTGTTTTGGGGAGGAACATCAGTGACATCTGGTGGATGCTGAGTTCCTGGGACCCATTTTTCTCAATACCTTTGATTTTTAGGAGAGAAATCCCTGTGGGATACCACAGTGATTTTCTTTCTCTCTTTTTCCATATGGTAGCACGTGGTCTGGTTTAAAGCTTTGCTTGCCTCGTGAGTGTGGCTTTAATCAATGGGCATCACAGTAGGAGGGCAATCTGTATGTACCGCTTTTGTCCTCCTTTGGGGAATGGTTAAACTGCCCCCTTTAACGACGTGTGAATTCAGCTGGCTTTTAGCTACATGACAGTAAGTGACCAAGCTACACCCATGTCCTCTGATGGCTTCCAACCTGTAAAGGACACAGGATGCACAGTAAGGTGTGGGGTTTCAGACTAGGTTGTTGGGTTATAATGCTTTCAGAGCAAAAGACAACCCATGCTTGGTGTCTTTTCCTTCACTGACATCTGACCTGTAACCTGCAGTATCTGTCCTGTCAAAAATCCTTCAGTAGTATGTGTTGCAAGAGAGAAGTTTTAACATTTGTTCTCCAGCTATACTCAGACCAACCATCTACCACTGTATATTTATCTGGCTCAACTATCTGGTCATGAAAAAATAGAGTGCCCAGGTCCTCTCCTTCATGGAGAACAGGAGAAGGGCCAAGAGGACAAGCAACTGGCCTTCCTAGTGCTTCTCTGGCTATCACGTAGGGAACTCAGTGTCTGATTTTCAGATGGCAGCGGTGACAGCAAAGTGGGTTTGCCATGATTTGCAGTGGTGCCCCCTGAGTCCTGTTACAATTGCAGGCAAGGCTCATTGCTGCTTCCCATCACAACTCTAATAAGAAATTATCTCAGTTGAAAAGGGATGTTACTAACTTTGATCTTTATTAATGACTTCAATACCTCTGATCACCAGTCGCTACCAATACAAACTGGCCACCGTGATCCAATATCCTTCTTATAACTGGCCGTGTTTTCATGTAGAAATCCTTCATAAGAAGAATATTGGATTTCCATGTGGCCAGTTACTGGAGCAGCATAACCAGTAACCACATCTGAACAAGTCTTTCAACTGTGCAGCCTTGGTAACAGGATCCAATGCTAGACTTTAATGAATACAAACTCAGGGAAAATAATCTGCCAAAAATGAATGTAACTGCAAGACTTGCATTGGCACTTTGTGCACAAACAAGTCCCCAGAGCAGAGCTCATCAGAAAAGTCAATTCCTGGTTGGCTTTAGTAGCCAAGGTGTACCACAGGAGTCCCCAAAAAAAAGTATCTATTTTATTGTTAACATGAAAGAGCTGGGCTAGGTTTACCACAGTTACATGGTGGACATGCTCAATGGCCAAGTTCAAGTTGCTACCAAAATGTGGCAGAAGAAATAGGCTGTATGTCTGATGGGCTCAAGAGAGCTGGAGGAATGTAGTGTTCTATTTTTGTTTTACAGATGGGACTTCTGAGGCCAAGGGCATTGATGGGTAGGGAGCCAGTGGCAGAGGCACCATGTGGGAACGTGCAGCCCAGCACAGCATTTTCCCCGTGAAGGCAATCAATCAGTAATGCCACTTAGTCATCTTCACGCCTTTCCCTCCTTGTGCTGCAGGAATGTGATCTGTTCAGCAGTGGGTGGAAAACATCTGTCTCACAAAGTTTTTGTGTCTTTAAAAAACACAGTCTCAGCGATTTCTGTATGACAAGAAACAACTTCTTTATTTCTGTCCCTGTCCAATATCATGTACAGAGGCATAGAATTTTATTACATGTGTTGAGTTCAGTATTCATGCAAGTTCAGTTTTCCAGGATCTGGCTCTAATTTCCTTATCCAAAGAAGCTGCAAGTAAACAGGACCTCTCTCCCCAGCTGAGCTTTGTCTCAAACTTGGGTTTAAACTTTTGTAGTACTTTGAGTGCATCACCTCCTTTATATTGCCGTGACAAATCTCATCTAGTCTAAGTTTCTTTGCTGAGTCACTTGTTCGGCGTTCATTGGAGAACAGAAGGGAGGTAGCTTTCTCCTGTTCAGCCCAAAAGACTTCTGCCCCATTTCCCCTATAACTGCTTGGGGATTTTTTATACCAGCTTCTTTCTGCTCTGCTTGTAGTACAGCTGAGAAAATATGCTCCATTAAAGAGAGCAATGTCCCAAAAGTCATGAAATTACCCAGCTCATACCTCCAGTAACTAATGAAGCACACCAGCTTGATTATTCTGTTCCGTGTTGAGAGATCTGTTTTTCCCTTGCGACTCTCTCAGAGCATGAGAATTAAATTCAGCCACAGCCAGTGGGGTGGAAGAACAAGAAAGAGAGGTGCCACAACCGTAGTTAATAGTACTGGCTGAAGGGTCTAGCCTCCAAAGTCACCACCAACATTACACCTTGCTGTTCTTCATGTTAAATGCCCCATGGGAATTTAGGGGTGGGTGAGAAGGCAGCCAGGGGTCTGAGAGGGAAGCTTGCAGCAACACAGCACACATTCTATGCCTTTGTCACACTCTGAAGTTTAATGAGAAAGAATGGGCAGAAGGAAGTTCTTGTAAGGCTTTGAAAAAAACAATAGTTTTCCATTTCTTTTATGACTGTGGAGTAACTGAGGAGTTGCGCTGTTAAAGCATGAGTCCCCTCTGAAAGGCCATAAATCATAGCAACGTGGCTGTATTACATCAAATTAGGAACTGTAGGTCGAGGAGAAAGTTGTTAAAATCTTGATGGATTTGGAAAATAAATAGCTGTGTCTGCACTGGACAAGTAATATTTATGTAGACAGATGAAATGCTGAGTTCAGGATGTAATAGTTTCAGGGACTGTACACAGCACTAATTTTCCAATAAGAAGAGAAATATTTCAGAGACTACAACTGCTGCTAGATTCCATCCAATACATCCATAAGATCTTGAGGCAGTTTATAACACAAGGTCACATTTCTCATTTTAGTTTCTGTAAGCAGAAGAAAAATGATTCAAGGATGGAAAAAGTGATTGTTTAGATTCCATAGTACCTAGGTTACTTATGTTGGGTGTCATCATAAAACTCCACATTAAAAAAGATGGCTATATTTAGTCTTGGATGGATATTTGTCATAGGCTTTGTTTCTTCTTTGACTTGTGAAATGAATCAGAAAATCACATGGGATTTGAAAAGCACAAGCTGATCCATCATTTTCTTCCCAAATACCTTTTAACTTTATCCCACTAGACTTGGTGCTGATGGATTTGTGTGGGAAATAATTAAAAAAAAAAAAAAAAGGGTACAGATGAAAATCTACACCTCTTCTCCTTCCACTTTCTGGCCTAGGAAAATAACTGGTCAGTCATTCCTCAGACTATGGATAGTATCCTCTCAGACAACTTTTTTTTACTGTTGTTATGAAGTTCATGGAGGTTTTGCAATCATAAAGTATCGTGGAAAAACAGAATTTTAGAAAGTTAATTTGAGGGAACCCAGTCACATTCTGGAATAACATGAAGGAATAACTGCTCCATATCAGGAGCAGTTGTATATGGCTTGTTGCATTAGCTTAGAGAAATTCCTATGCAGGTGATTGATATAGTGTGATAGGATGAGGTCTTGGATCCTAGATCAGTTTTCTTTTAAATGCCCAAAGAAAGGAGCCTGGTGCAAAGTGAGATATGTTTCCTGTGACTATAGGGAAGATGGTGGTTCTGCTCTGCATGTGCAGCCTCACTGTTCTTAGTTACACAACTGAGCAAACAAAACAAATTGTAGGCAGACAGGGAATGCTAACAGAGCCGTGTGCCCAGAATCCGGGAACCAGTGTGCACAGTACTTCCAGCATGTCCAGGACACCAGGATGCACATTCTTGCATGGGAGCCCAGTGAACTCACAAGACCTTCCAGATGCTGGGCCTTGGAGCACTGTGTTGGCCCTGAAACAAGGCAAATACATGGGGGAAGATCAGAGTAATGAAACCAAACAAATAAACAAAAATGCAATAAAATGAGTAGTTGCTTCCCCTCTTCCTCCTCCAGACCTATGATCAAGCTGTGAGATAAAATCTTCAGCCCCACCTGCCATCTTGATTTTTTTCTGTTTCCTCCTCTCAGCAAGAGGGAACTCAGAACACTTTTCCTGGCATGGGTTCACTCCTTACCCCCTGCTTGACCTCCTCTGGCATTGCTTTGGGATGATGCACCTTCTTCGAGTCAGCGCAGGGAGAGGATACCACAAACTGGACTTTTCTCTTTGCTGTGCTGTTTTTCAGTGGTGATGTAATCTCCTCTGTAATGCTCTCCTTCCTTGGTAGGCACCACAAAGACCACAATTCCCATGAAGAGCATACATCTTGTAGCCCAGCAGTACTTACGGAATGCATGGTGCCTCTCATGCCCGCTAGACCATCAAGTGAATGTGTTTTCATCTGTTTTTTTTTTTTTTTTTTTTTTTTTTTTTTTTTTGCATTGGGCTGCCAAAATTAATTTGGAGCATTTTAAACTCAAATGGAGGGAGAAGGACTTGCTAGTAAAGTTTCTGGCTCTTTGGGTAACTGTCATACCTGTTTACATTGCTAGTGGCATGAGATCTTCGATTCTGAAGGAAAAATACAACAGACAGTGAGAAAATACTTTAGCCAAAGCAAGGATTGTGAAATGCTGTTTTCTGTGGGACCATGTATCTGCTACTGACATTTTCCTTTGCAATAGGAAGTCTGGAAATTGTAATCCTTTGCTTCTCAGGAAACATGGATTATGCAGGAGGATCTGCAGCAGTGTGTTTCCATATAGCTTTCTGTCCTTGGACAGGGGAGAGGCTGCTCCTGTCTTCCTCCACAGTCAGCCCTGAGCTTCTGTGCTAACACAGATGTCCACGCAGAGCCAGTGCACTGGCTGACTGCACGCTGGCCACCCCACAGCTGCCTCTGTGGCCAGATATTTTGTGCAGCCTCAGTCTGACTGAGCTTCATGGATAGGAAAGCACATGTAGAAAGCACAGACATATTAAAATAAAAAAGAAGCAGAGACTCCAGGTCCATTTGAATTTTGTCTATCTGTGTCCTCTCTCCATTCTAACACATCATAGAATGCTGTTTTAAAATACTCTCTATAATGAGTCCGTAGCATAACTATGCCTCTGTGTAAAAGCTTCCGGAGCAAGGCAGTTGACTCATATTTAATAGAGTGCATGATTGTTATAAATACCTTGAACTGCTCTGAAACACAAAGTTTTCATCAGTAGCACTCTTCTTAGTCGGAATTATAGGAGTAGGTATGCCAGAGCTAATATGTTTGTAATGTTCATTTGTTTTTACAGGTGCAAAGGACCAGGTCTTGAAGGCTGTCCAAATGGGTGAGTATTTCGTCTGACAATTAACGACAGAGCTGGAAAGAATGTGTGCGTGTTTACATTTCTGTGCTGGACACTGAAACGCTGGGACTAACATTCTGTAAAGTCCTGCTTCAGATCTGCAGGGAGAAGTGACAGATTAGGGCAGGCTCAGATCTATAAGAATGACTAAATAATTGAGAAATTTCCTACTGGCATGAGACTCCAAAACCTTGTTCTGCTTAGCTTGTCAAAAGGAAGGTCAAGGTGAGACCTGGGTTCTGTTACCCGAGAACAAAAGGAGGAGCTGGAAAAAAGAAAGGATAATGGTTTAGAGGCAGAAAGATAAATGTTTAGGGTTGATATGTTTACCTGCATTACAGGAAATTAATTGCAGGCCCCTAGGGGCTTTTCCAGCCCTGTGATCTCTACATCTCCAACCTATCAATGCATAGATGGACATTCATTCTTTACACGAGATGTCATTCTGCATTGTTTGGCCTCATGACTTGCTCAAAGACATACAACAAGTCAACACTAGTCAACAGTGACTCTCTGACTAAGAGGGATTTAGTTTCTGGCCACTAAGACTATGGAAAGACAAATTGAGCCTAGAAGTACTGATAAAAAGTGGTTCTATTTAATAGTAATCCCTGGGGCAGCTTATAAAGAGCTGTGATGGATCTCCAAGTACAGACCAAAAGACAACCTTGGAAAACAGGTTTTTCTTCTCAATTTAAGTTTGAAACCAACCAGACTAATAAACAGGCAGCAATCAGTACATGCAACACAGTTCACACGTTACCCAGCCTCTGTACTGGAGGAGAAGGGCCAGTGATTTCAAGAACGTTGTGAACCATACACCATGTCCTTTCACAGTGGTGAGCTGTCAGCTTCATTGCCAGTTTCACAGCTGTGTATGCCTTCTTAATATCACCTTCTCTCCACATGTACAAAGTTGTCAATACCTGTGCATTAGGAGGAGAATACAATGGAAAACAATAAATACAACCATTGGGGTGAGGGATTTAAAAATACTGAACTCAAAAGACCTGAAATATCAAATAGGTTTAAGGAGGTGTGCAGACCGTGTGTTTGGTCAAAACACAAGGCTACACGCAGCCCCTCTAGGTTTGGTGGTGGTGTGGTTTTTTATCATACACCTAAGCATTTTTTTTTCTTTCCACATCTCGTATTGTGTTGCAGCTCCAAAATCCCGTCCATTGCAGCCGGTGTTGTCGGAGGGCTCCTCTGCCTGGTTGTGGTAGGCTTGGGCATCGGCCTGTACTTGCGGCGGCGCCACATCGTGAGGAAGCGGACCCTGCGCAGGCTGCTGCAGGAGAGGGAGGTGAGGGCTACGGTCACATCTTGGAGCCGGCTGTTTTATTTGGGGCAGTGGGTCCCGACCTCCTCAAACGAGAGGATTAAAGCACCATGGATCTGCTTTGTAACTGAATAAGCTCTTGGCTTGACTAACACAGCATCTGCCACACTCGTCGGAAAAGAGGCAGTGTGCACCTAACACCTTCTCACTTAATCTCAAGTCTGATCCTTGTGGATATAATTTTCCAAAGCTTTAGGGGATTTAGATGCCTAAATCCCACTGACAATCATTGAGACCGGGGAAAACTAAGCCTTACGGTGAGGTGTAATATGTTTGCTTATCCATGCTACCTTGTCATGTAGACCCTTAGCACTGAAACCTTTCTCCCTCCAGACAAGCCTAGAAGCAACTTGGGTGCCGCTGAAAATTTTACCCCCTTGATCAGATATAAGTCTGATCCCCATGAGAAAAATGAGAAAGGAGAGCAGGGAAAGTGATGGAGGAAGTGTTTGTGTCTGGTCTTTTTTTTGTTGTTTTTACCACACAAAAAAACAAAGCCATCAAAGTGAGTGGTTTACCCTGCTGGACATGAGTGAGGTTTCTACACATCTTTGTTTTTTGCACAGTGTAGGTTTCATGTAAGTTACAACATTACCCTCTGGGTTCCTTACATATGAAATTGCAAAATTCATTCTCCTCAATTTAAAGATGTTCTTTCATGATTAGCCCCCTTCTCTTTCCAATCTAATCTTAGTAAATAAGTAGCAAATTGTATTTGGTATTCTGCTAAAAGCCCATTTTCAGCTTCATTCTGTGCTCCCTGGCTTTGCAGAGTAAACTGCTAAAATGCTTACAGCTGTCCTGCTTTCCAGTACACTGCCTTAAAATATTTTACTTACTGCTCTATTCTACAGTTTTAATAATAGAGTTCAGTTTGTGCTTACCTTGTATTTTAGCCTCTGGACTCCACAAAATTAGGATATTTCATCACAACAGAAAGGTCACGGGTCCACTAAAAACAGATAGTATCTACCTAAATATGGTTTTATTCAATGAAAAGGAAAAAGGAAATCACTAAAGGGAAAAAGCTGACTTACATTTAAAAAAAAAAAAAAAAAAAAGGTGTTATACTTCTGTTTGCAATAAGGCTTAGATCAAATTTTAAAAACATCAACAGTCAATTCAACATTGCCTTTTGCATTGATGAAAGAATTGTGCTCACAGTTTAAGTTGATGTTTGTAAACCTGGTGCTGTGGTCTGGGAGAGCCACCTCCAGTACCATGGGAATTTCATCTAATTAAACAAGATTAAACCTGTAAGGTTACAGGTGATTCTTGCACATTATTTAAAACATTTTTATGATTTATTTGCAAGTTCAAAAAATTAATCTTATTTAAGATCTGTGGTAATTGCACTGTTCTTCATTCCATGCGTTTTAAGTCTTTGATGTGTAAGTCTTCATTTGAACACTAGTATTCCTTCATTTTCCTTCAAAATGGCAGTTGCCATTCTGTGCAATTTCATGGGGCAGAAGTGGTTCCGGGGAGCTTGGTTTTGATTGATTTTGCCTCCGTAATTTGGTGCAACTCCAGATACTTATTGCTATAAGTCAGAGTGGAGCTATCTGGCCTCCTTTTCTGGAGAAAAGGAGGCTCAGGGGCGACCTTATTGCTCTCTACAGGTACCTCAAAGGAGGCTGTAGCGAGGTGAGGGTTGGTCTGTTCTCCCACATGCCTGGTGACAGGACGAGGGGGAATGGGCTTAAGTTGCACCAGGGGAGTTTTAGGTTGGATCTTAGGAAGAACTTCTTTACCAAAAGGGTTGTTAGACATTGGAACAGGCTGCCCAGGAAAGTGGTGGAGTCACCATCCCTGGAAGTCTTTAAAAGACGTTTAGATGTAGAGCTTAGGGATACGGTTTAGTGGGGACTGTTAGTGTTAGGTCAGAGGTTGGACTCGATGATCTTGAGGTCTCTTCCAACCTAGAAATTCTGTGATTCTGTGATATCCTCACATAAACTTCACATGGAATAAAATGTTCATTATTTTAAGTGAAGGATTTATTCTCCTCCAACAAAGTTTGCTGCTTGCTGTCCTCCCAGCCTGTATGTCCTTCTAAAGCCTTGTTTTTCTGAATGTACCAGCTTGTTGAACCACTGACACCCAGCGGGGAAGCACCAAACCAGGCCCATCTGAGAATTTTAAAGGAAACAGAATTTAAAAAGGTCAAAGTTTTAGGCTCCGGAGCTTTTGGCACTGTTTATAAGGTAAGATCGTGATGTTTCTCTTTCCCTCTTTGTCTTGTTCCCACATGCAAAAGCCACCCAAAAAAAGACATGAACTGGGATCTGAAAGGTCTCTTTCTGAAGCAGACTTCCATCTATGGCTGAGACCTTTAAGGTACAAACCACATTGATCTCTGAAAATAGGCACCTACATCACTAGGTGCTGCAGCAGAGCTTCCTCATAGCTCCACATGGTTCACCTCCCAGCTAAATGACCTCCTGACACTACAGATGTAGAGTGCTGAACCAGTCAGACAAAAACCTACCTGTCACTGTGTATGTTTAGGGCTGGATTATTTGTACAGGATAGGTGCCATCCTGTTGCACAAGAGAAAATTCCAATTCATTTCATCCCATGATTTATGGGAATGGGAATGAGAATAGGAATGGGAAGTGGCAAGATTTTGCATATGCAGTTGCCATGATGTGCTAATTAATTAGATTTCTATCCATGTAAGTTGATCTTTATGCATGTCTTGCTCTATTTATACAGGAAATGAACATGTCTTTCTTAAAAAGTATAGTAGAGGGGACAGAAAGCAAAATGCCATTCCATTGACAGGATTTTCTTAACACCCACAGGACACAATGATTTTTACATTTTGCTTGTCAAATTTTTGTTGTTTGCCATTGTTTAAGTCTCCTCAGAAGATGTAAAATGTATATGTAATTGTGAAAATTAACCTGTTAGATATGAGACTGACTAATTCTTTGTGCTTGTTTTTGGTAGGGACTTTGGATCCCAGAAGGAGAAAAGGTTAAAATTCCTGTTGCTATTAAAGAGTTGAGAGAGGCTACATCACCCAAAGCCAACAAGGAAATACTTGATGTAAGTTTTCATGTTTGTTTTGTCAAGGTGACATTGGTCTGTGGATTTTCCTCTATAACAACTAAAGGGATTTCAGGACTTCAGGTGGCAAGAAATATTTAACATCCCAAACTGAATTCTTCATATGGAACTACTATGCTGATTTGCATCCATAATTCAGTTGCTTGGCAAATGCTTTTGTTTCTTCCACGAAGGCCTTGCTTGCAGTTGATCACTGATGTTAAACTCATGGGATAGGAACTGGCACACAAGGGAAGGGCAGTACCATACAAACCACATGTTTACAGCTAAACCCATTTTCTTTATTCTGATGTCTCTGGCCTTAAATTTTGGCATTCATTGTTATTATGACGGTACAAATAAAAACAGTAAAAACATGTCTGACATTGCAAATTGTCATAAGTTAGTTGCTCGGTTACATAGTATTAAATTAAATATAAATCCACTTGAAAGTGATGGCACCACTAATCAAACACAGGAATCCTTCTGCCATGGTAAAGTCTGTGTGGATTTTTTTTCATTTGGTTGGAAGTTAACCACTTTAGCAGGAAAATTATTTTTAAAATAAATAAATAAAAATCCAGCTTTGAACAGCAAATGACACCTGAGATAAAAAGGCTTATCTCAAGTGGTTCAAGCTGGAGAAGATGTTAACAAGCATAGAGCAAGAAGTGTCAGTATGATTGGCTGTGAACAAACCACTACTTGTGCTATTGATGATAATTAAACACACTGGGAATTTCTGATCACCCTGAATAAACAGCATTACTGCATCATGTTATTCTGCTTTAATAGATTGTGTATTGCATCAGAATAGGTGGTCCAGCACATAAAGCAATATCAATCCTGATTTTAGTTAATGAGGTGGTGCATGTTTACAAACACACTTCACCCCAAAAGGAGTGTCACCCTTCCCTGGGTCGCAAACCCGCATGGTCTCTCTGGTCAATGCCCCAGCACACCCTTCCATATCACTCTTCACAGTGATAAGGAGTATAGCACAGTCTTCATAAAGGATGCTTTGCACTGAACTGCATTAAATCCCTGTATACTGGAGGAGGGGCTAATTAATAAGCCTATGGTACTGCATCCTGCCTTCAGCAGAGCAAGATATCCAGATGACAGGACAGTAGATGCATGGACTGCGTGCTCTTCAGTGATATCAAAGCACTTTGTCTTTTCAAAGAATTTCTGTATAGCATTATAGCATCCCCACTTTATCTTTTATTTTCCATTGAATTAGGATGCTTAACAAAAGGCTCTTGCTTTTTTAAGTCCAGTTCATTTTTTTAGATGATTTGGTTGGTAGAATTCATTATGTATTTCAGGGAAAATACAGGTGAAAGAAGTCAGAGGGATAACTCCAAAAGCTCCTCTCCTTTTGCTATACAGCCAGCTTTTTAAGGTCACTGAAACCTCAGAGATAATAATGTCCAATTAATGGTGATTCCTCTTACAGAAACATGCTAGGCATTGAACAAGCACAGCAGCTTTAGTTCGTATAATCCAGATGAGCTCTTGCTGGCTTTATTAGGGTAGGGCTAATTCAGAAGATTGTTGTTGAATACCAAGCATACTTGGAGCAGGTCAGAGCGTACCGCAGAGATTTCCAAGATAAACAGTTGAAACAAAGGCCCACTTTAATGTCTTAGGCTACTAAGAGGGACCCTGGACGTACAATAGCTCCCTTCTGCTCCCTGCAAGGAGGCGGTGGCCTGTTTCACTTTGCAATACCAAAAGCAATAGGCAGCGTCAGCGCCTGGAAGCTCTCCAAAAGCTGTGTGGCCATACACCCACCCTGCGCCTTCAGCTTCCCCATTCTTAGCCTCCAGGTCAGCCCCGTACGGGCTGCACAGCAGATGGGCAGGGAGAAGAACAGCTCTGAGTCTGCAGATTTTTATTTTATTTTTTTTAACCCCTGCTGAAATTAATACAATATGGGTCTGAATCTCAAAAGAGTACAATGCAAAGAACAGACACCCTTCATCAGTACAACTGCTGGGTTTCGAAGCCTAGAGAGATTAGTGTATTTTAGTCTCTATTTCCATCTGAGCATCACACAGCAGATTCAAGATTCTCTAAAAAATGCTGCTGTAAATATCTACGTAGGTGAAGAGCACATTGTATTCTTTTATCTTTCCTTGAGCTACCCTACAGAATCAGTGCTGTCCTTGAAAAAGGATTGTTTTTCAATAACCTCATATTCTGCAGGAGGTTGGGGATCCCTTATCCAGTTCTGGTGGAGATCTTTAATGTGGCTGCCTGGAGGCCACTCTCATCCCACAGCCTCTGAAACAAAGAAACCAAATGCAGTATTAGCACCTCAGAAGAAACTGCATTACATCATGTTTTGCTTAGGCTGGCATGTCAAGTAACAATTCCAGGGCCAGAACATATTGCTTAAGAATTGGGGTTGTTTATTTCTTGCACGTCATTGCTGTAATATCTTTGTTTAATAATAGTTCTTACCAGCTATACAGCTATGTGACATCTGTGGAAAGCTTGTTACATGATGAGTTAAGTGTTATGGTATTTCATTTCTCAAGCTCTTAGAAAGTGTAGATTTGCTTCTTTCCCTGCCTCAACAGTACCTTGACTATTATTTTAGGCTTTAGTGGCTGCTAATCTAATGCTCAATTGCCAAGGGATGATTAGTTGGTGTCATTCCAGATGCTGAGATATGATGCTGAACAAAAGCTAGCTGCATGGAAAATTTCTCATTTATTTCCCATTGTGTCAGTTTTCAGTCAAAGGACTTTAAAGTGTCTAAAACTGAAATAATGTAAATCGGACACAAAGTAGTAAAACAAACAAACAAACAAAAACTTCAGCTCTATTTTTTTCCCCTATTGGAATTCATTCTTTCAACTGGTACTCGACAGAGGATGTCAATACAAATATAAGTATCAAATTTAAATTTATAAGTAATTTTTGCATGCAGAATCCATGAAGTGTGGGGCTTTAACATGACCCTATTACACTGCACCAGCCTCTGGAGAGAGGCACCAGCCTCTTAACTGCAGAAAGCGCAAAGAGGAGGTACCTTGAGTACCTTTCACAGGTACCTAAAGCTACATAGGATGAACCCAGGCTTGAAAGAAGAGTTTTTCACATATTTATGAAGCTCAAACTCCAAATTCCAGTAGACCATAGGCTTTATTATGTTTTGTTTTGTTTTGTTTTGTTTTGTTTTGTTTTTTAATGAAATTTATAAACACCTTGTTGATATCACATTGCTATATGTGTCTAAAATATTTTTTCCAACTGGGGACAATATTTTCACCAGTATTTCTTAAAGTAATATGTATTCAGGTTTCTAAAGAGGTGAACTGATTATTAACTTGTTTGGTTTGACATGGACTGAAGAACAACATGGACAAAAAAGTCTTGTCTCTTAAAAAGTGAAGCTGTCAGTCCCATCCTAGCTGACAATTTTTGACTTTCTTGGTTACTACTAGCCATTACAGAAGTGCAGAAATCTCAAAAGTCCTGATTTCCAGTCAGATTTGTGAAAAGATTTGTGGAGGGAATAAAGCCATATGAAAAATTCACAGGTTTTGTTGCCCTTGCAGTCAGGTGTTCAAAACCATAGGATCATAGAATTATTAAGGTTAGAAAAGACCTCCAAGATCATCTGGTCCAATCATCCCCCTACCACCAATGTCACTCACTAAACCATGTCCCTAAGCACCACATCCAACATTTCCTTGAACACCCCCAAGGACGGTGACTCCACCACCTCCTTGGGCAACCTGTTCCAACACCTAACCACTCTTTCTAAGAAAAATGTCTCCTAATTTCCAACCTGAACCTCCCCTGGAGCAGCTTGAGGCCATTCCCTCTAGTCCTATCCCTAGTTATCTGTGAGAACAGGCCAACCTCCAGCTTAGCAATAAGGTCTCCCCTGAGCCTCCTCTCCTCCAGACTAAACAACACCAGTTCGCTGAACTTCCATCATGTTCCAGCCAATGATCAATTTTTAAATTCTTCTTAGGTCTGTGAGCTTTGTCCCCAGGACTTGATGTCCAGTGTTTGCTTGGTGTACTGGTAGTGGGAGACCATCTCTTCTCCTACATCTCAGCGATGATCCAAGTGTTCAAAATCTAGACCTTACACTGCGTGGAAAAAATTTGGTCCACAGATTCGGAAACAATACTTTTGTATCTAATAGGCAGCACGTAGTTCGTGTGTAGTATTTTAGCAACCTCCTGAACAACAATCTTGTTTTATACTGTTTCTAAATATTTCTTTCATGCAGAAGGGAGTGTTTCACATCACTTTCTTCCATTCTTTCTTCTCAGGAAGCTTATGTGATGGCTAGTGTTGACAATCCTCATGTGTGCCGCCTGCTGGGAATCTGCCTGACTTCCACCGTGCAGCTAATCACCCAGCTTATGCCTTACGGCTGCCTCCTCGATTATATCCGGGAGCACAAAGACAACATCGGCTCCCAGTACCTTCTCAACTGGTGTGTGCAAATTGCCAAGGTAAGCTGACCAGCACACCTCCAGGGGCAGCTAGGACTCATACTGCAGCCCGGTGATCTGGCAACGTGTCATGTTTGTTTCCTTACCTGTCTGTGTAAGTCTCTGTATTCCACCACGCCCCATGGTTCCTAGAAACCTTATGCACCACAGTAAGCTCTTGCTTTGTTTTCAGCAATCTACCATCTTCAAGCTGCTGTGCAAACCTCATCATCTCTTCAAATTGCTCCCAGGCAGTGTAATATTGTCACCAGTGCATTTATGTCCAAACCAAACACCCAGTAATGAAATGATGGTGATGCAATGAAGCTGCGGCAGAGAAGGGAATAGAATTTGGCAATTCTGAAACCAAAATGCTACTTCAGTTACTGGATTTCTTTGGCCTGTGCCACAGGGCAAACACTGATGTTAAATATGACACTGAGAATGACTCTGATTTTTCAGGCTGTAATCTCTGTGGTCTGAGGATCGAAACTGCTGATTAATAAATACCAGCTCAGCCGTAGTGTAGGCTGTGTGTGACCAAAAGACATTCAGGCACGCCAAGTCTGCTCTGCAATTTATATGCACTGAGTTGGTGCATGTAATCTGATTGCAAGGGCCATGTTGCCAAATAAAAGCATCATTATCACACCCAGCACTGGCTGCCTGCTTGTGCTAAACTCAGCAACAGAGCCAAAGAGAAGTGTAGGGAAGGAGACAGAAGTACAGCCTCTAGCCCTTAGCGGCAAGATACTGCGTTTGGAAGATGATTAGGTTAGGTTAGGTTAGGAAGAATGGGGCAAAAACAATAGCTGCATTTTATATGACGTTTGTTGTACACGAGCACTATTTGCAAAGCCCAAGTGCTATAATGCTGCTTATTTCAGTAACTCCAGTCCTGAAGTTAACCACACACTTACAGCCTTATCGGTCCCTTGAGACCTTGTATACATCTTTGGCTCTCCTGGCTGTGGTTTGCTTTCAGGAAACATGCTGAGGACCTCAGAAACATATCCACCAAAAGTATACAGAGCACATTTTTCATCTCGGTGTGTGTACTTTTTACAGCACATTCCTCAGCAAATGAATTTTAACTTATGCATCCACCCGGGATGTGAACTGCTGTTATTCTGACTATTTTGCTCTCTTGTTTAAAATCAATTATGCTCTGTCTAGGTCTTAACTCTCTTTGGAGGATGAGCTAGAGGCCACGTTTTCCTCCTTTCCTTCCTCCTCCTCATCGCTTTTTAAAGTGGCAAAATCAGTCCCCAAACCAATCCTCGGGGCATCACATTTGTTGTGTGCTTGCCCAAAGTGTTGCCATTCACAGTTGTTAGCTTCTGTTTGATTTTTTCACGTCAGTTCAACGTTCACCCACAGCAACCTCCACCCTCTCCAGTGCCGCTTGACCTTCAGCATGCTCCTTTGTGTCACTCTGTACTGAAGTTCTCCTCAAAGCACTCATAAATCTCATGTATGGCTTTTTCCCACCAATGAGTCTGGTGTTACTAATCTGATAAAGTCAAGCCTGATATTTTGATTTTCTCTGACTCTTTAAAATGTACTTTTTTGGGAAGGAGAAAAATTGTAGCAAGTATATTTGTGTCTGGAAACTACCCAGCAGGAGGCAAGTCCACTGTGAAGCTTTTTGTTTCTGTTTTCACAGCTTTGAAATAATTTCTCTTTGTATTTTTTACAAACATTATCTTTCATTGAGGTACACAGCCATGTCATTCAGACAAAATGTTATGACAGAGTATATACACACCATGTGTAAAAACACTGTGAAATAACTGAACGCTTTAGTCTCACCCTTAATGATGAAAATACCTTGAATCCCAGGCCTGCACACAATTATAGATCTGCTGCACTTTCTGCATGAGCAGTTCAACGTCTCCAGTGTATGGTTATGCATGTGCACGAGCCTTTGGGCTATCGGCATCTTAAATAGCTGAGTGCAAAACTGATATTCTGCTTTTCAGCAGCTTTGAGTACTAATAAGTCTCTGCAGCAATACATGTTTAGCAGGAAAATTTTTGCTCTACTGGGGCAAGATTATGTGATTTTTTTAAAGATAGTCTGTTTTATGTCAGCAGCTCAAGATTTTTTTGTTTCAAGAGCTCTGCTCATTAAAGATATATTTGTATAATTAAATACATGCTCTTGGTGGCATTGTGCCAGCTTGTTTGGGTGGTTTGTTTTGGCAACATGAGCAGCTCTTAGTGCAGGGGCGAAGTTCTGCTGAGAAAATGCAGTGAAGGATTCGCTGGTGGTCCAGGTTAACAGTGGGCTTAGGAAGAGGGTGGAGGCTGGAAAGGAATTACTCCCTCCAGTGCTCTGTCATCACATCGCAGTGATCATTTTGGTGTTAATTTTGTAGGCAAGAAGCACTTTTTTATTAATTGTCTCTTCATAAAAATACAAGCACATAAGCTACTGCCAGCAGAAATATATCGACTGGGAATAATTGTGGTTTTTAGAAAGGATCTTGCAGGAAACTTAGAAATTGTGACTTTTTGATTCCATACACCAAGAGATTAGAGTTGAGGGAACAGAGAATAAGCTCTGTGGTCAGAGAGGCAGATGTTAGATTCATGCCTTAAAAGTCAAAACAGCACAATTAGCCATTTTATCTTTCTGAGAGATCTGCAGTCACTCCAGAGAAAAGTCAATTCTTCCTCAAGAGAAGTTGTACCAAAACAGCACGTATGCTATGGTGAATGCAGTCTAATCATGGGAGGCAGTGAAACTGGAAGAACTTGCCTTTTCAAAGAGGCCTTGAAAATAGATGCAACTCTGAGCTCAGCCTTAAAAATAATTTTATTTTATTTTTTTACCTTTTCCCTTTTATCGCATTTCCCTCGTATGCCTAATTGTTACCAGTGAGAAGGCAGAGTACATGGTAATGAGGCACAGAACTAGTAACTTTGAATGATTAATTTATTTTTACTTGGACTCCTCCCAGGCCATTCGCATCTAAGTGCTTCCAATGAGGTTGGCCTGTGTGCACAGGGCAGATGAGAGTTACTGTCTGTACTACACTATCCTGAGGTCACCAAGGTTGCACAAGCACAGCTGAAAAATGGGTTTGCCCACTCATTTGGCAACACTATCCTGATTTTATGTGTCTTGAACTAAATTCTAGAAGAACCCCTGCTATACCCACTGCCATCCCCTTTTCCTCTATGACTTCACTGGAATATGGACCCACAAAATGGTTACTAAAGGGTAATACCACAGCCACCACCTTCTCCATCTAACTTCAAGTGCATTCCCTCACCCTAACAATCAGAACCACGTAATTCAAAACAGCAAACCTTTTTCTGAACAAGGTATAGGTTAACGTGTGTATATGGTGGTGTGCATACAGTTACCACCAAACAGCTGAAGTTTGGCAACTTGTTTGTGCCTCAAAGCCCAAAGTGTGTATGAGGGATGCCAACCTCTGGTCTATTGTATTGCAGGGAATGAACTATTTGGAGGAACGTCGCTTGGTGCATCGTGACCTTGCTGCCAGAAACGTCCTTGTTAAGACTCCTCAGCATGTGAAAATCACGGACTTTGGGCTGGCAAAGCTACTTGGTGCTGACGAGAAGGAGTATCACGCAGAGGGAGGCAAGGTAAAACGCACCAGAGTATGGATGAATTGCTGCGTGTTCGTTGGTGCTTGTGCTTGTGCATGAGTCTTTCTGTTAAAAACAGGAAAAAAAGAGTGGGCTTTTCAAAGGGCTCAGCTGCAATCTCAGCTTGCTGCCTTTGAAGACTGTGGGAGTCCGCTGAGCACAGCCAGAGCAGCGTCAGGCCAGTGTGACTGCAGTGGGAGCAGAGGTAGCAGAGCAACAAATGCTTTTGAAATTCCCACCCAGAATGTCTGGGAAAAACCAAGGTTATTTAAAAAAACATTGAAAAAAAAAAAGCCTGTCTGAATTCATCATGTAGCCAACACCAATAACACCGTACAGTTTATGAAGAGAAAGGGAATGCTGTATATTTATAGCAGAAGAAAGACCTGTCAGACTTGGTTCAACACGCCTTCAATGTTGTACTACGTGCTGATAGAGGGAATGTATCCTGCTGAGAAATTAAAGAGAAGCTGCTTGCAAATATTGCAGAGACCATAAATGGAAACCATATGAGCACAGATCAGTCTTTGTCATACAGCCTGAGACTGGATTTCTTACAATAGGAGAAGGATAAAAAAAATATAAATTGGACTGTTAAAAGTATTGTAAAGATTTCTAATTAACTTAAAACTCCACAAGTTTCCAGGTTCAACATAATAAATTAGAATAATAATAAGGGACTCAGGAGTAGCCTGCTTTGCCTCTCAGCTGGTTGTGTTTTTTTGTTTTTTATTTTCCTTTCTTCAACCAAACTATTGGCTTAAACACCACCTGGTGGTAAATATTGCTGATAAAATTTTGATCTGTCTTATGGCTTATTTGCGAATTTTCCTAGGTTCCTATTAAGTGGATGGCATTGGAGTCAATTTTACACCGGATTTACACTCATCAAAGTGATGTCTGGAGTTATGGTGAGTCTAAAAACATAATTATTGTGGATGTTCTGGAACAATTGCAGTGACTATGCAGCGTCCTTTATTCTTTTTGTTATCTTAAGATTGAGAGTCTAAACCTAAATAATGGGCCAAAATCACCTATTCAACAAAGTAAAATTCACATAAAACTGAGTGGTGGTAAGGTGTAAGGTGTCTTACAGAATATGCTTTCACATGATGGGTCCTTCCCTGAACGAAGCTGCATGTAGGAGACTGCACTCCATGTGATCATCTTCTGCTGAGGCTTTTCTTCATCATCTTCATGTGGAATAGAACTGGACGGACAACAAAGCAGAATAGTGAATGGGCAGACTTTAAACTATTGGCCACGGCTACAGTTAGTGTCAATCAGTGTAACTTCGCTATTTTATGCCATCACTATTTCAGGTGATAGCAGAAACTTATTTGGTGGTGGTGGCCAACGTGGTGGCCTAAAATGTTTTGGAGTACTTACCTACCTGTGCTTCAGCACAGGGCAGGTGGTAGGATGTCCTGGTATTGAGAGGACAACATAAAAAGGAAATCAAAGCAATACCCTCCATAGAGAATTCATTTTATACTTGGTATAGTTTCATAAGTCAACTTCAAAGGAGATGAGCTGAAAGGAAACTTTACAGAGAAACTTGCTGCAAAATTTCCACTCTGTGTTCTCTTATACTCCTGGAAAACGTTTAGTGCAGATGGTCAAACCCAGTGTCCTGTTAGAAAAAGGCCTCTGCTCCCCTTAATCCATTTATGTATCTTGGCTTCCAAAATCTTGTTTTGTATCCTAAGCTACCAGACAATCACAACAGCTACAGCACAGAATATGTGGTATGTCAGCAAACGACACTGAGGCAGCTGGTTTACACATCTTTCAACAACTGCTCTTGCTTGTCTCCAAAGAGATAATTTTAAACAAAAAGACAACATCCATTTTTAAAACCACCTCCTAGGCTTGAGTCAGGAGTTGATAACCTTTATTTCCTTTCTGTGGGTCTGGAAAGCCTGTGGGACTTTCAACACTAAGATACTAGTTGAGATAAAAAAAAAAAAAAAAAAAAAAGTATGATTTCAACATGTTTTATTAATTTGTCTCTCTTTAAAATCATGGCAGAAAATGCTTTTTCTGGATGGGGATCTGACTCTCACAGGCAGACACACTTCTGCTGCCTCTCTGCACCCAGCCAGGCATCCTGAATCCCACCGAACCTCTGTCATGGTCTTCTCCCTTCCCCCTGCAGGTGTGACAGTTTGGGAGCTGATGACATTTGGGTCCAAGCCCTATGATGGGATCCCTGCTAGTGAAATCTCCTCTGTCTTGGAGAAGGGCGAGCGTTTACCCCAGCCCCCCATCTGTACCATCGATGTGTACATGATCATGGTCAAATGTGAGTTCATTTGGTTTGTGAGTACTCCTCTAAGCTCAAAAAGTAGCACTGTTGCTTTCATTATATCACATTTTTATATGCTGAAGTCTTGGCAACAGCATGGAAATATGGTTATGTGAAAAAGATTGTGTGCTCCTTTTACAAAATGAGTGCCATGAGCATAGACACCACACCACTGGCAGATGCACTTCAGGATGCTGAGTTCCTCATCTGAATTCTTCCCCACTTTTTCTATTGCTTCCTTTCAGCACACAACTGTTGCAGTAAAATAGCACAAGAGGTAGAGTGTCTCTAAAGCATTTTTTGACCAGATAAGGTAGAGCAAAGGGCTTCTGAATCCCAATCCCCTTATTAATCTATGTCAGCTGCTAGAATGTCAGATTATTACCTTACTTTCTATGTATCCCCTAAACCAGAATTGGGCTGCATCCCTGCTCACAAGTGTTTGTGAGGATGCTGAGAGGCAGCCCACTAGGTGGCATTTAAGACCTTCTCATTGGAGCAAACTGTACCTGTTGCTGAAATAGGAGCCACACTGCCATGAGCACACGGTAGTGCAGCACTTTTGGGGACTCCTGGAGCACCTGCACATTGCTGTGTTGGGACAGACACTACACAAGAAGAGCCCTATTCCTGTGCTCACTGAGGTGAGCAGGAACTGGATCTATCTTTGTCCATCAGCAGTGCCCAGATCCAAACGCACTGTCCTGGAAACCCCTCCTCGGCAATGCTGACCCCTGCTGACACCTCAGCCCCCCAGTTTGCAGCGTTCCTGCCCTAGGTCTTTGAAAGCACTGACCTACAGCACCTCCTTGGGAGGCTGAGCTTTTGTGAAGCAGGGCAGCTCCATCCAAAGTTATTTACACATTTTTTTAAAATAAACAACATTCAAACATATGCAATTAATAAATTCAGAAATACTAGATGCTACTTCTGCAACAGCAGCACACTTCCAAAAGGTCTATTGTGTCTGAAAGTGAGAAGGATTTCTTTAGTTGGTAAGAACTTCGCTGGAAGAAGTTAGCAGGGGATCATATATACAGCACAGCAAAAAGTGACTGCCACTGATGAGATTTTGTTTGATGCACATTTCAGATGTCATATTATGATTTCCTTCCTCCGTTAACTTGGGTAGGCTATTTCTTACGAGTTTTCCCAGACAAACTAAACTTCACCTTTCATATTTTTAATTTTTGAATGCAAGAGTCTCTACATCAGTTCATCTGTTAGTTGATATCAGAAAGTGTGGGTTTCCTAATTCATCTCACATGTAAGGTTACCAGCGTAAGTATTAGAAGTCTCTTCTAGCATTGATCCACACTAAGCTGTAGGATTTGTTTTTGTTACAGTCCACTTACTAGTTAAATACAGCTTAGGTATGGTTAATCTTTCAAAACACCCACAATGTAGATGTTTTGAATTTTAGAAGAAATACGGTACAAAGGGCAGAAAATTGCAAGCATTTCTTCTGCTTTAGACCTCCAGAATTTCCTGAAGCAGTGCATTAAGGAATAGGTGGTCAAACCACAGTATGTCTGCAGGCACCTGCTGAAGCTACTTTGCTTCTCCTTCAAGAGCTTTTTCAGAGCAGCATAGTTTGGATCAATTCAGGCTGCCCCCCCACCCCCAGCTGTCCTGAGGACTGGTTTCTTACTGTCATGTTGTAGGACCTGCCTGCCTTAATGGGGACAGGCCACCAAGAGAGGACAGGCTCAGCCTGGTGTGTTTCTAGCATTGGTGTTTTACTACCTCCATCATTCTTCCAAAACTGCCAGGCGTGCATTTTAAATGCTGAAATTCACACCAGCTAGTGGCTGGCAAATGAACTTTCTTTGTACCATGAATGTATGTTTTATTTCAAGTTCTGTGTTTGATTGCCAAAGCAACTTTAACTGTGCACTGCTCTCCCTGCTGTCCCCCCAGGCTGGATGATCGATGCAGACAGCCGACCCAAGTTCCGTGAGCTGATCGCCGAGTTCTCCAAAATGGCCCGTGACCCTCCACGATATCTTGTTATACAGGTGGGAAACCCAATAGTAGCAACATGTCTGATGGGCATTTAATACGAGGCCTAAAATGATATATAATGCGTAGGAAAGCATATTCCTGGCTCGGACGGGTTTTCCACAAATGTTTTTTTTCCACTTAAAAGAAGCTAGACCCCACGGGCCCATGTTCTAGTGGCATGCTTCCTGCTGGGGCAAAATTATTTCTCCTGCCTGTACCACTGCTGGGTGCTGCAGCAAAAGGTTTTGTTGTATTGGCTTTTACTTTAAACTAAAAGATACAGCATAAATGGCATAGATGCAAGGGAGCAAAAGCTGACTGAAATGACAGAGCTTTCTATTTCAGAGAATAAGAGAGCTGAATCTGCTGGACTGTTTATCTCCCTGCTGATGAAGGATTATTTCCTGTTAAGTGTTTGCTGAAACATGATGTGGAAATGGAAGCCATTTAGTAAAATGAGAGCAGTTGCAGAATAGATTTTGAACATCCTCTCTGGCTCTGATGATAAAAGGAAACAGAGCTGAGCTGTTCATGATGCGCTCTGCAGTGAGAGCTCACGCTCAGTAACAGCATCAGTTGAGAAAATATATTGCAATTAGCATTTAACACATGCAGATAATTTAAGGCCAAGTTCTACTGTTGCCTTCCAGGTCTTATGCTTAGCTAGAACCCCACACAGAATTTTGAGACCAGTCAATATTTTCTTAGTACTGGTCCCAGTCTATGCTCAGTAACATACTGCAATTATAAGAGGAGAACCGAGTTTAAATCTCTTAAAAATGCAGATATTTTACAGCAGTATAGACATTGCAGGCCCAAATTCCCCTAAACTCTAGGTAAATTTGGTTAAATATACAGATCAAAATATTGCATCTTGGGCTTCTTACTGAATTTCTTAGAGAACAGGATAAAGAGGGCTCGAAGGGAGACTGCGAGTCCTTTCTCACACTGATTTGTCTCACAGGGAGATGAAAGGATGCACTTGCCCAGCCCTACAGATTCCAAGTTTTATCGCACTCTGATGGAGGAGGAGGACATGGAAGACATCGTGGATGCAGATGAGTATCTCGTCCCACACCAGGGCTTCTTCAACAGTCCGTCTACATCCCGAACTCCTCTCCTGAGTTCATTGGTAGGAAACATTTCCTCTCTGAGAACAGAAAAAGCAATTTGAGAGTGAAGTGTTTCTCATGATACCTATATTTTCTCTCTCTCTCTCTTTTTAAAAGAGCGCTACTAGCAACAACTCTGCTACAACCTGCATCGACAGAAATGGGGTAAGTGTGGTGACTTGTAAAAGAAAAGTAGCACTGTGAGATCATTTTCATATTGAAACTCCCATCCCTCAATTTATACATCATTTATGTGAATCAGCTTCTTCAGAATGGTCTCTTTAATACTGATTTTCTGCACTTCCAACCTAGCAGGGGCACCCGGTGAGGGAAGACAGCTTTGTCCAGAGGTACAGCTCAGACCCAACAGGCAACTTCTTGGAGGACAGCATCGATGACGGCTTTCTGCCTGCTCCAGGTGAGTACCTCTCCTGTGTTTCCATCCCAGAGCCATTGATTCACAAGCCATTTGGTTATATCCCTTAAAATTCTTGCTTGAATATAGTCATTTTTCTTCCTCTTCTAGAGAAAGGAAGCAGTCCAAATGCTTCCTGCTTTTATTTGCTCATTAAGCAGGAGTGAAAATGGTTGTGCATATCCTTTCTTATATTTTTCTGGCCACCTCTCATTTCAGTTCCTTCACAAGCCAGGTTCCTCACGTTTACCATGTGTGCCATCTGGTTGGGGAATTTGGTTGTGTGGGTATATGTTTAAAGCTTTCTACTGCTTCAGAAAATAGCCTGTAAAAATGTTTTTCACCCCTTAAGCCCTTTCTGCAATATAAACAGTTTTCTGGTAGTGTCACTGCTTTCAGATGTTGATACACAGAAGGAAGCTCACTGTTTCCCATTTACTTACAGCGTGGGTAGTTGTAGAGTGAGCCAGAAAGTGTGGAAGGAGTTGGGTGCCGGCTTAAGCAGTCATAATGCTTTTGATGTTAAAAATAAATAAATCAATCAACCTTCTATCCCTTCCCCCCAAAAACATAGATGAAAAGACTGATAGACCCTGCAAGGGATGGCATGTAAGTGAGATGTGTAGTCTCTCTTGCTGCCTGTCCTGTATTTTCAAGGTATTTGCCTTGTCTCTAAGCATTTTTCAAGGGAAATGGCTTCTGGCAGCCAAACTTCCTGACTGAAATTTCAGAACAGTATCTGGGACATAGCCACCCACACAACACTAAAATCAGCAGTAGCTATTTAGCAGCCTTGTAGCCAAAGTCGTCCTTCCACTGCTTTGAACACTGAACTCCTGAAGGTGTACTCCAGGGTGGTGCACTTTGTGCTACAGCGTGGCAGTCGCTGTATTTGGCTCTCTTCCACTCCTGATGCAAAGCTGGGAAGTATGGTGAGGTGCTGTGTGTGAAAAGCATGCTGCAGCTTGGTTAGAACTACACCTCGAGTGATGCAAACGGTTGCACTAGTTACACGCCTACATTTTCAGTATCCCATTTGTTTGTTTTTAACTCCAGAGTATGTAAACCAGTTGATGCCCAAGAAGCCATCTACCGCGATGGTCCAGAATCCGATCTACAACAACATCTCCCTCACAGCAAACTCAAAGCTCCCCACGGACTCGAGCTACCAGAATTCCCACAGTACAGCCGTGGACAACCCCGAGTATCTCAACACCAACCAGTCTCCGCTGGCTAAAACAGTCTTTGAGAGCTCTCCTTACTGGATCCAGTCAGGTAATCACCAAATAAATCTGGACAATCCTGACTACCAGCAGGACTTCTTACCGAAGGAAACGAAACCTAACGGTCTCTTGAAAGTTCCTGCCGCAGAAAACCCAGAGTACTTGAGGGTAGCAGCACCAAAAAGTGAATACATTGAAGCTTCAGCATGACCATAGAGAATTTCTTCTTGCAGCGAGGCAAGCCAGACTCGTGGTGAATCACCTGGCTGCTGCAAGAACAGACTCTGCTCAGTGCGAATGGCAACCACAATGCATCAATAAGCACACCTTCCCTTTTCAGCGTGTGGGCTGAAACTGCAAAGCCGATCTGACAGGACGGTTTGGGTCTTTTCTTGCCCATTTCCACGTATTAACTGAGGCACCTACCCTGCACTGAGATGCGTGTTGGAATGGAGCAAGATCTCCTTGTACAGGAGAAATATGGATGCATTCCTTTTGTTTTCAAATGGTAGCATGGTAAGAAGCCACTCTGGGATGAACTTGAGAGCTGTACACATTGTACAGTCAAATTCCTTTCTACAGTGTGTATTTTTATAAATGTTTCTAACAGAATTTTTGGATCTTTTACAAGATCAGATGCTTGTATTGCTGGTCTCTTATGTGGTGCTCAGATCACCAGCAGGAAGAAAAATAATGTTACTAAATAGTTTTCCAAAATTCCTGGAACGGAAAAAGTTATTCCAAACCACCAGATTTTTACAAATTGGCTCCATATACTGCTTCTTGGCACGAACAGGAAAAGTGCATCTGGGGGACGTATGGGAGATTCTGTCCACGGCAAGATGGGGCAGATCGCTCTGGGGAAAAATAGCACGAGGAGCAAACGGCAGGACACATCACCTACTGACCACTACTGCTAAAAGCGGACAGGAGGAACTCAGCACAGAATCATTTATAGATGTTTATAAAGCACTCTGGTCTGTTTTCTAATGGTCAAACACAAGACGTTTTTCTGATCCATTTTGTAGGAGCTGTAGAGATGTCAAAATGTCTTTCTTTGACAAAACTGTTAAAGATGTTGCCGTAACTGAAAAATGAAGTGTCAAATAATGTTTAACAGTCTTTAATTAAATGTCAAGGAAATGCAAATGGTGGCAAATTGGAGCATTCGTGAGACAGACAGGATGCACTATACTAAATTAAACTTGACTAGGGCAAGAAACACAGGTAGCTCTAGCCAAACAGTTTTATTTCCCTTCTTAAAGGGACTCCAAGCAGAAATCATCCTGTATATAATTTGGCAAAGAAAAGGGTGGTGTCAGCGTTACACTTTCTGCACTTTAAGGCAGAATACAGCCAATTGTGGTATCAGGCCGGGGCAGAAGCTGAGGCTATTTGCTTCATCGTACCTCTCCCTTGGGTTAACCTTTTATAGTCCCTGTCAATGCAGGAGGAGCGGTGAAAATGGTTTAAGGAAAGGAAGAGTAATCTGAAGTGATGGAAAAAGTTGTCTTTTTCTGAAACACAGGGCTGCCTACTGCTTCTTTAAACACCCAGACTGGTCTTCAGTTATCAGGGTGGAAGAGGCAGACCAGCCAAGGCTAGGATTTTGACTTAATAGTATATAAACCCTGTGTGTTAACGGTGTGTCAATCACAGTAAGTGAAACAACTATTCTTTCGAGGGACCCCTGTTACAGAACTTTAACTCCTCCATCATTAACATTTCTTATGAAGGTAGTAGGAGTAAAATGCCCGAAGTGTGAATTCAGCCAGTAACTTAAAAGCAGCTTGGCAGTGCTATTTTAATCAAATCATTAGCTCAGAAATCAAATGCGCATTTGGAAATTCTGGTACAAAGGCCAATAACTAGTTAAGTGTTGGGAACTTACTTGAGGTAGCACTTTAAGTAGCAAGAAATTGTTAAATGTGTGCTGCCACTGTGCTTTGAGTCTATCACTGCATGCTTCAGTTTAAGTATTGCATCTGGACCCCAGGATCAAGCAGAAAATCCTTAGAACACTGGTTTTACAGATTTATTGAGGAGTAAAGGAAAAGAGTGGTCAAGTGAAATGACCCTTTTTAAGACTAATGCAGTGGAAAATGCGTTAGTAACTTGTGTGTGTGCTGTAGTTCATCAGCCACACTGCAGTTTGGGGTAGAGAAGTATATTTGGTCAAAATCCAAAGGTTGTCCTAGCGTGCTGTTTCACAGATTTGTATCACTGTGACCAAGTCCCAGTCACAGCACTATGGAAGATGCAATACCTGATTATTTTTGTGTTTAAGACAATAACCAAAATTCAGCTCCTATGTCCAACTTGTGGCAGATTTCTCCGTGCATTCCTGAGAGCAGATTTATTGTGTCGCTCTCACAAGTGTGCAGCGTGTATGCACAGGCAGTGCTTTGCTCTCCACCCACTACCCCAGGAGGAATGTAAATAAAATGAAAATGTATTTTAACAGAAATCATGGATAATTTTCAGATTGCTAAATCTGTTATGTCTCCAAGAAGAACACTAGAAAATCATGCAGTGCAAGTTCTCCTGCAGGATCTTTCCAACGCTATTACACAGAAGAATGTATTGGTGTTTTGATTTAACCTTCTATCTAAAACAAGAAAGCCACTGAGAAGTAGCAATATGTATCACCAGCATTATGTAGCATGAAAATTAAAGTAATTTAGGAGCAGAGACTCATTACTCAGTAGAGACTCATTACTAGTAAGAGGGAAATTCATCTAAAATTAAACAATGTAAGTTTGAAAGACCGTAATTTTTGGAATATACTGTTTCTGATGAGAAAAGTAAGAAAGAGGATTCAGGACCACAAACTCTTGATACAAGCATACAGGAAGATTCCAGATTTGTGGGATTAGCTGAACTGTGAAATAATTCTACTAAATAGCAACCTGTAAGCCATGATATGTAAATAGGCAGCTCAGTAACGATTCAAAAGCCAGCAAATGATAAATGGGCAGTACCTCGAGGAGCAGATACAGTGGCATTGGGAGTGGATGTGAATGCACAGCTCCAAGGCTGTTGCTGGAGGCACAGGTGCTACAGGGTAGTGGTACTTGTAGGATAACAGGCATTAGCAAGGTATACAACTATTGCCACTGAGATGAAAAAAAAAAATAAGAAAAAAAAAAAAACAGCAACGGAAAAAATGTTTGTTGTTGTTTCTTTGTTGGCTTTTTTTTTACCCCACTGCAGGTCATAGATGATATAACAGTAAATAGTCCCATGCATATCACATTTGCTTGTAAAAGCAAACATGGTCAGGCAGCAGTTTGGGGGGGGGGGGCATGGGACCACCTTGCTGATGAAGTGTTGTACAGAATACAGGCTATTGAAAGGGACACAGAAGTTGTGTTTTTTCAAATATTAGAAAAACATAAATGCACTGAGAGCTTACGTAAATCAGCATCCAAAAATAACTTAAAACTTCTGCCGTTATCTCCAAGGAGGTGCGGGTATAAAATACTGTTTTTTTTTAAATGCAACTAAATAGGGAAATGTAACAGGCCACAGCCATTGTTAAAAGCTAGCAGAGTCTTACCAATCAAAAAAAAAAAAAAAATCCATTTTCACTATATTTCTTATGGAAGGCAAAATGACAGCACACACAAGTTAGGGCTCAGTGTCTCTTAATCATAAAGCAGCAGTTAGCAAGGAACTCTTTTTGCAATAATAATTTAAGCACTACATGCTCAGAGACTTTTAATAACTGCTAAGTATATGAAAATATAAGTCAAGAGTCTTCACATTACTTTAATGTTTTCCAGGGTACACTGTCAGTGCACTTTACTTCATTTGGGCCTTGGGTTGTTTTCTTCTGCTGCAAAGGGAGTTGGCTTGGGAAATCTCCTTCATGTTGCAATACTTTTGTAGGGTAAATCCATCTTAGAGGGTGGGATCTTACTCTTGTTTCCAGCTGACAGGTTACAGCACAGTGAGTTTTCTAGAAAAAGCAGTTGGAAATAGACACTGTGCCTGGTGGTTTTTGGAACATCTCAGGGTGCTTCCCTGTCCCCCCAATTAGATGGTCGCAATTAGATGGCTGTGTGAAGGCCCAGCATTACAACATATGGTTGTAATGGTTTATTTGAAAGGACGGGTTTATTTGAAAGGAAGGGGCTTGTGCAGGGAGAGTGATGCCAGGTTTGGGGCATGGCCAGCCAATCCATCCCAAGACGGCTGCCAAATTTGCCAAAGGACATCACTGAAACCATTGACTGTTCCTGCAAGTGTGGGTGGGAGTGGATAGATGCACACTCTTCTTCCTGCTGCCAGATTGAAAAGAAGTCCGCTGTGTTTCTGCAGAGATTGCCTGTGCAAAATCCAGCATGCTCAGCCTTTGTGCTATGGGATGGCTCTCACCCCCAGTCTGGAGGGTGCAGCCAGGGCTGCGGCAATGTCACAGGACCCCAACCAGCTCAAGCAGGTCCCATCACAAGGTGCCTGGGGTGTCCTTGGGCTGTCTGGGGGTGCTCCAGGGTGCCAGTGAGAAACTTTGCATTTCCAGACAAGCACTCATTTTTCAGATTCAGAGTTCAACATATTCTATTAGTGTGACTGCTGCCTCTCCACATGAGGAGTTACAGGATGCCGGCTTTTATTTCTCCCCTTGTTTCTCCATGAGAAAATGTCTGAATCAGGACAAAGTATGAAAATGTACCTGTGTCCTCCTTCTGATGAAAACTGTATACTGATGAAGTGTCAAACTCTGTGTATAACACTTAGCAAGAATGCTTTGTAATGTTTTATCACCACTGACTCAATTTTCTATATTGGAATCCCATTTTCTAGTGGTTTTTGTAAGTTTCATCTCTTTGTTCCAACATGCAACTTTATAAGAAGCCTTTAAAAATAGAAAAAGAAAGTTTATACAAAAGAAAAACACGACACCTTTAAGTAGCTTTCTAAATAGGCTGCATTAGGACCAAAGATACAAAGTCTTGTTTTCTTGCTTTAAAGGAATAGAGTATTGATCACCAACTGCCTCCACAGCATCTCATTACAGAGGAAATCTGCAGAACTCCATCCTTCATTGGGACTGGGCCATAGTGCCACTGTGCCAGGAGGGCTTGACAGGAGGATGACGCCTGTCCATAGAAAACTAAGCCAAATATTAGGACCAGGTAACACTTCAGGGCCAGATCTATGACCTCTACGCAATTTTGATTCATTGTCTATTGAACACAATTGCTAAACAAAGACACAAGAAAAAATAAACAAATACTTTATGCTTTGGCTCAACATCAGGAAAAAATACAATGATATGAAGATGAGACATGATTAGATAACTACTTTTTATGTGAGGAAGTGTGTAGGTTGGCAGTGAGAGTTTAAAATGATAATACTTTTGGTTATGTGTTACTTTAATTTTGAGGGGGAGTTGAAATCATGGCATTTCCATGATAGGCTTTACTTTCTGTCACACATTCAGCCTACTTTGGGCATTGTGTGTATTGCAGATCACCTGTGTTACCATAGCTTGGTGGACTGAAAATTATAGTTCATTCATATGAGTAAGACGTACTGCACATAATCCCCCATTCTTTTACATGGGAAGATGAAGGGGACAAAAAGAGAAAGTGTAGAGACAGTAGGCTGTACCACAGGTAGTGGTCAAGGAAACCCTCATTAACATCAGAGAAAAAGGTTTCCTGATGGAAAAGAGAGAACAGAGGTCCTGGCTGGCAAAAGACACGTCACTTCTGCATCACTGCCATCAGCAGGCAAAATACCTTTGGCCAAGACTTGGTGCTAGTGCTCCTTCATCAGTTTTGCTCTTGTCCTCTTACGTGTTTCATCTTTGTTGCAAATGAGGCTGTCTGGATGCAAGACAGAGTGAGCTTTGCGGTCTATCTGTACCTTTCTTTTTGAAGTAATGGATTTTCTAATTAATAAAGTGAAAAAAAAAATCAAAACCACAGCTGTGAACCTATCAACCAGACTTGCTGAATGTTTTCTTCCCATGTAGCTGATACGGTACATCTTTTCCAGTCCCTCTGGAATTTAGCCAAACCATTCTCCTGACCTCTCACAATCTATGTGAAGACTGTGGAATTTCAAATACCATCAGTTCTATCCTCACATTTTATGAAAGGGAATATGTGAAGTAGTCATCTACAATGGTAGGAAGGTTGGCTCACATACCTAGGTTTCTTTTTAATCCTACATTCCTAACACTGTTCCCCTTGAAATTAATGGGATGTATGTTTGACTTGATTTCACTGAGAGTATAAAACAAGGCTAATGTTGAGTGATTTTGATAATCAGAGATCCTATGGATCCATTGCCCCTTTTTAGGCTGCTTTGTATTGATGCAATCAATTGAGTATAAAGAATAATGTTTTGGTTTTAATGAACTGTCAAGCAATATACCCATAGATACAGACGGTACCTTGCAGCATTGTAAAGTTACTCAACTATGAAAGCACTATTTGTACAATAAGAAACTCTCGACTTTTATATGGTTTAATAGTTCATACTGTTGATCAAAGATTGTTTGTATATTGAGCGATAAAAAATGAGGTGTATATTATTCTTTTTAATTGTTTTTAATTTTTGGAGAACTCTATTGTAATATACTGTTGTATTTGGGGGGAAGAAAAATCAGTGGCTAGCTTGTAGGGGTTTTAGCCAGACAGGAACTCACAATAAGGGTTCTTTATTGGTTTACTTAGATTTTCGTACAAGTTGTCAGCTTGGGGATTTATCCAGAGCTTAGTGAAACTAATAACAAGACCCTTTCTTCTCTCCAAGACTCTTCGACCTCTCTCCATATGCGGTACTGGAGTTCCATAATGTGAGCAATAATACATCTAACAATTGTGAAAATTCGAAGTGCAATATGAAAGTCGAGGTGCTGCTTATCAGGGCGCTAATAAAAGCTGCTCCTTCAGAATGCATGGCAGGTTCTCACTTCAGTTTTATGGCAAAAGCAGAAGTACAGTCAAAGCAATCCCTCAAATTCTCATCCATATTGCATTTGGCTTATGAAGCCATACTTGTGGCCATCTGTGAATTTCATAGTCATGTGTTGTGCAACAGCATTGCAGCAGGACTCCGTGGTAAGGAAAGTCAAAGTCTCAACTAGAGTCACATACGTGCAAAACATTTTCACTATTATATGGCACTAGCAAGAAAGAAATTCTGTTCGCAAAGCCAGACAAATAAAGCCTCAGGGTCTCCCAGATACTGGTGTTTAATTATTCAACTGGTAGAACACATAGGATACAACAGGAATTGCAGGGTCCTAAATGTAACAGAGCAAAATACATTGGGTCTAGAAGACACTAAAGAAGAGAGGAGCTGGAACTGACAGTATATGTTCAGCCTGGATGAGTCCCTGGTATCATCATTAGTAAATTAAATCACTTCTGTCTTTATAGATTAACTTTGTACACAGGAAAAAAAAAAAAAAAAAAAAAAAACAAAAAGCCACTACAGCACCTTTCTCATTTTCATCTTTCCATCCAGTCCCTTCCAATACTAGGCTACATTTTTACCAGCTCAACTTATTTTATGCAGAAATGATGTAGTCTTAATCTTCATATTACTGGTTCTCAGAAATGTCTGATGTGTATTAATGCATGATATTTTTATTTTAATAAAAGTAATTAAATAAAACTTTGCTGTTTGGGGGCATGTTTTTTTTTCCTCTTTAGTGATCATCAACCGTGGGAAGACTGTATATACATATGTTAGTATTAATATTATTAACTTGAAAATTAAAATGAAACATATATGTCCATTAATTTCCTCTACGAAGATCACAAAATCAGTTACAGATAGATTCAAAAGTCTTCGTTATCAGGCAGGAAACTGCTCTACCCTGTATTTCACATGTAGGAAATTAAAGGCACAGCAATACCCAGAGATACGGAGACACTGATGAAGATAAATTCCCCTGCTAAATAATAGGGTGGGTATAGAAATGTGTGGATATTTGGGAAGAATAAGCATTCAGAAATTCCACTGATCTCAGTTCAAATAACTAAAACAAAAGTGACAAAGGATGCAACAGGACAAGACAGCCAAAGAAACACAGCTGCAGTGTAATCCCCCTATCTGCCTGCACAGGATATGATACGTTAAGATAAGATAAAGAAAATTGCTAGTTAAAGCTAGGAGAGGAAGGGGGAGGTCTGCTACATTCTTCCATCATTATCCATCAGCAGCAGCACTGATCAAGCCATGCCCTTTACTACGCCTAAACTCAGGCTGGGATAGAGCAAAGCAAACCTTTAGGGAACTCATTTGAACAAGCAACAATTGCATCAGATCATGTAAGAAATTTCCAGGGTAGCCAGTAAGAGCTGACACACTCTGAGGACGCCCACAGCCACAGCCAGAGCACCTACTGCAGTGCCCAGGACAGACCTACATGTGCAGTGCATCGCTGAAGATGGGAGAGCTGGACCACGCCATCCTGTCTGTGTGGCCAGGTTTCCTGTCCCAACACTGGTGGCAGCCACACTGCTCACGCCAAGGGCTCACCAGCAGAAAAGCATTTTCCATATGGCATCAAGGCTGGCGCTTACTAATCCACCAGCTCAGACTCCTTGAAATTGCATTATGTTTGGGCTCTGATCAAATGTTGGTGCCCACCTGAGGCAGACTCATGGCAGACCCTCCAGGAGTGATGCTACTGGGACTGTAGGCACCAAGAGACATGTCCTGCACGGGATGCTTGGTGGGGTGGCTGGGCTTCCTCCCTGTGGGTCAAGGTGGCCCACTTGGAGCCCACCTGGAAGTACATACACTCAGCAGTAAGCCCCCAGACCCAAAATGTAGATTATGGCAGCTCTTTATTTGGAAGAAGAGCTGGAGTTAGAGATTAGGTGGTGCTTTAAATTGTTCACTGGGACCTGAAATCTCTCTAATAAGCACCATCTGTTTAACACCAGAGCTCGTATTTCAAAAAGCCTTTTGCTTTAAAACCTCTTTCTTTATGAAGACAGCAAAAGGAACATCACTTAAGGCATGTGTTAACCCCAGAGACTGCTGCTTTCGGTGAGTTAGAGCCCTGTGAAACTAAACCAGCTCAGGAATAGTGATTTATTTGTCTTCTGTATCTAGTATCATATGAGATGGGTTTTGTTTCTTTGTTTGGTTTTACATACAGCTGGCTGTATTGGTTTCTGTCTAGTCGTTGAATCATCAAAAGCACCGGATTTGTTTGTGAATTTAGTGATGGTGGATAACAAATACAGCAATGTGTGACCTCTGCCACTGCTCATGGAGACGGAGACACGCTAGGCCCAACCCTGCTGGGCTCGATGGAAACATAACAGTGAGGCAGCTCTTGCACAGTAGGGTGGTGAGGTCCTCCCAGCCTGTACCATGTGGACAGCCCCACCGTTTGGGGGTTGTAGAAATGCAGCTATCAGGGATTTCTAGAGAGAAAGCCTGTGAAGTCTACATGGGCTCTGGTGCCTCGTGCGCAGCCAGCATCTTGCTGCTGCTGCAATGGCCCCGGCTGTTGAAAGCAATGGGAGGAAGGCTAACAGTGCCCTCTCTTGTACGAGAAAGAAACCGTACACAAATACATGGCTTTAATATCCGTCTGCGAGCAGAGCAGGAAAAAATAAAAAAATAGCTTGCATGGGCGATTTATTTTCCAGCCCATTCAGAGTACAGGTTCATGCTACATTTAATCCAGGCTAAGTATGGGCTGCTGCTTTAAAGGGTCTCTGCACTGATCCAATGGAAAATAAATCCTTCCCTCTGATGGCTTAGTTTCAGTGGATATGCAATGCAATTACATGCCCATGAAAGCTGACATCTGACATGGCAAGTTGTGTCCCAAGGACATAACTGTACTCCTTGGTGACAATTGTACGTCCTCCTGCCCTCAAAAGCTCTTGTGCACATTCCTGTGAAGTACTCCATTTCCGTAGCGCTCCATTATTTTTCATGTCATGCAAGAGAAGCTGTACTGTGCAGATAATGCTGTGAAGAGTTAAAATAATGCAGGTAGACAGGCTATGTGAGGACAAAGGAAATTAGGTTTATTTTTGGCTTGTGATTTTTAAACTGCTGGTGGGAAGTAGTCTTTCTCCAGACTTTCTTCTTCATATGAGGAGATTCCAGCATATGTTTGACCTATTGCAAAGTGAATAAGCATATATTTGGTGAAAAGTCATGGTCTTGTGTAATCCTTCCATATATTTTCAAAAATTACTATATTGGCCCCTGTCTTGCTAATACTTTTTTTTTTTTTTTTCCGTTATGTGTTTTATTGGTTCAGAACACAATGGAGATTTGCCTAAAAAAACTGGATAATCTATGTTTTGTTCTAAATAAGCATGTTGAAATTGAATTATAAGCAGGTGAGGCTCTGAATTTTGCTCAGATCAAGTGTTAAGTGAACAAACTTAATTCCCATTACACATCAGCTGTGTAGGAGGTGAGCAAAAGTAATAAAATGCTTTTGTTCCAAAAATGGGGACCTTTTGTATTTGCAAAGGGCAACAGACAGATCTGTGAGGCACATCTCCATAAGCGATAAATAAGAGACCATGGATCTGTGTTCCTCCCAAAAGGTGGACTGTTTTCTCCCAATTTTCATATCTCTGACATATGGCAAAACCATGCTTGTTATATTTTGACAATCACTTGAAGAGTAAGCAAGTGGGCTGATACCCCTGCTGAGGAAGTCTTTGTGTGCCAAGGGAATGTCATCCCACCACACAGCAGGCGACAGCAAGATATACC
Organism: Heteronetta atricapilla; assembly: GCA_011075105.1. Lineage (NCBI taxonomy): Eukaryota > Metazoa > Chordata > Aves > Anseriformes > Anatidae > Heteronetta > Heteronetta atricapilla. The sequence goes on from CM021732.1 coordinate 57,909,397, forward strand.
TTCCTAGTTACCTGATGGTGGGGCAATGGGCACTTGAAATCAATACAAAAAGGCAGGCATGCAGGAAGCAATTCCTGGGAGAAACCATGATCTGTATGTGATTAAACAACAGTTATTAGAGGTATCACTGAGGCCAAATTCATCTTTGTATACATCCTTGTCAGAGTGCTAATTACATTGGCTTCTCTGATGCTTTCCTTCGGTAAAAACTGGTTCAGACCAATAGGGCACCTCTCCCAAGGGGACAATGGTCCCTGGGAAGCTTAAAATCATTATGTAGCAAGAGATGAGCCCGTTGAGATGCTGGCAGTGGGGATAGCCTGGAGGACTTCCAGCAAGCTGGTTACAAAGGGAAGCCAGTGTCAAGAGACAGGAGAGTAGAAGTGGCACATTCAGACAACCCACAGTAATCCTGCAGAGACCTCCATGGTGACACTGGTTGCTTCACATTGGGCAACAAAAATTTAGGTTCACAACAACCCAGGGAGGTAGGAAAACATATAGTACAACAGGAAAATGATATAAAGAAACACAAAGCGGGCTGATGTGGTTTCACCTAAAAGGGAGGGAGAAAACAGGGTTCAATGTAGCTGCATGAGTGTTGTCAGGATGGAAGAACAGCAGCCTTCTTAAGGAGGGAGAGAGAACTTGGAGGAAGGATGAGAGAAGACATGTCAGAGGCTCTTTGACATCCTTGGTGGGGAGGGAGAAACTGGTGTTTTAAAGAAAAGTGGGGGGTTGGTTTTTTTTTCAAATTTTGTATCAGAATTTGGTCACTGTTTGAGTGCTCTTCAGATTTGTTATTTTCTTGGACTTGTTTCTTCATCAGAGGAGAATGGAAATCTCCAGACTTTGCTTGGAAAACAGACCCCTTTGCTGAGTGTGACTTTTGCAAAGAGATGCTGGATATGTGGTCTTTGAGTCTAACTTCTTGCAAAGAGGTTTGTTCAGCAGGTAGAAAAGGGCATAAGCACATATATAGTCTCTTGAAGGATGTGATTAACTATTTTGCAAGCCTATAAGCTGCTTACATAGAGAAGATATTACCTCAAAGAGTCTTTAATGAGTTCATATATGACATTTCATCCTGAATGATGAGTTACTGAGCATTGAAGTTATCATTCAAAATGTTTAGCCAGAAAATTTTCTTGGGTGGAAAGACTGCTATTAATTATTAACATCTATTCCAAACTATTCTAATGACCACAACATGAATTTATGCTTTCTCACACAAAGAATCACCAAAAAATTACCCAGCAGCTATCAGGAAATCAATATCTAGGTTTATTACAAACTGAATTACCCCAGGAGGATACATGCCGTCTTTCTCACACTCCTTGAACACTAGATTTTAGCCACTGGGAGAGGAATGACATTTTGCCAAACAGACTTTTGATCTGATGACACACAGACAGAATTTTAACAATACTGATGGAAACTATAGGGCAAGCCTGGCTCCAGCCACACATGAAACGCTTTTGGTGGTTTACTCTCATTCACCAAGCAGAAGAATTATTCCCTATTGCTGCAGCTGCTTCAGCTCTCCAGGTAGTATAAAGCAATGGGGTCCCACTGGAGCCCTGCTGACTTACATCCACTGAGTCAATGGTGCTTTGCATCAGTTTATGACCTTATGGCTTATCTTCTATTAAGTTAACTACAATATTTACCTTGAGACATATAAAAGGGACACTCTTTTTTATTGAAAACAAATATATAGACGGTGACTGCTTTCCCACAGATGGTGAGAAATCAGTGTTCGATAAACTTGCAGTGATAATGTATAATATAATTTCAAGAAAAAGAGGTAGAATAATACCGTTTCACTCAAACATCATATTACTATACAATTAGTGTTTTAACACAGGTTGGGCTAAAAGGCTGCTCAACTGTGAATTTGGTCTTCACTGGGGAAATGTGTTTTTCATTGAGAGGAAGTATATATCTTTAGAAATTTTTATTCTGTGCATTGTTCCATCTCAACACAAAGTTTTTTAGCAATACTACTGCTTTTCTCTAATGATCTTTTTTCTGTCATAGAGCTTTATCTGTTTTTTATAGGGAAGACTCATTTCAGCATATGCAGACCCAGGGCTGGCAAATGAAACAACAAACAACCAAGGAACTGGCAGTGACTAAGATGAAGTCTAATAATTTCTATTTGCATCTTCTCAAGGCAAACTCTAGTCTTAGCTATAAACATATTCAAATGTGTAAATGCCCGAAAATATATTTGTACCTATATAACCTGTTTCACAAACCTACTTCTATTAGGTATAAAGTTTTCCAACACAACAATGGCCTCACATAGTGAAAGCTTAATAAATTATGCATATCAAGATTGCTGGCAGAATAGTATTAGATACTTTATTAAAAATAAAAATATAATTTATTGTGTCCGATGGAAACTGCTGTTTGCCTTGTTACATGTTTCAGTTCCTGCGCAAGCTTACATGGTCAATAAAGAATCGCCTGGTGAGTTTAATGAAGAGAAAGGCTAGTGTCTTGATTAAAACAGCAGAAAGTTCTGAGAATTAGACTTGATTCCTGCTGTTATTGCAGAGCCCTTGTGTTCAAATGAACAGACGACACTGTAATGCAGGTTGTTTAGTACTTGGTTCTTTACCCTAAATATTGTTATTTTGTATGGCATTTCATGGAAAGAAGGTTTTTGTCTAACTTGCCAATGGCAAAGCTGTTGTCACATCTTTTCTATCTAACAACAGACTGTATTATGCTAAGCAGAACAGAATCACAGAATGGTCGAGGTTGGAAGGAACCTCTGGAGGACATCTGTGCCAGCCTCCCAATCAAGAAGGGCCACCAAGAGCAGGTTGACTGGAAGGAACATTGGTTTGGGTTGAAATTTTCAACAAAAAGAGTTATTCACACAGATCTTGTGCAACGAACTTCACTTCCTGGGTTACAAGGTCATGTTTCTTGAAGTCAAGGGGAAACTGATGGGCTTTAATGTTACAAACAGGGTGGTGTTGCAATTTGGTCCACAGTGGTGGTTGCTGGTGGTGTGTAACTTTGCACTTGAGCCTGGCTTACTCCTGCATCACCAGGCACCCTCAGTAGTGTAAGCCCATGAGAGAGGCATTAGCATAACAAAAGGCAGGCAGTATATTCACAAACTGGAGCTGGTAAAATTACCTCTGAAAATCTGACAACAAACTGGACTCATAGCAAACCACTTCAGTGCGCCATGCAAAACAAAGATATAAGAAAACTCACCTTCATAATCACCAGCATGTTTAACATAAAGAAAAAAAAAAAAAGAGAGAGAGAGAGAAAAATAAAAAAAGAAAAAAGGGGAAAAAAGCTTTTCATCTTCAAAGTCTTTTACAAATATTCACTAATTAACCTTCCGTGTCTCAGTATTACAGCTATCGTGGGAAGGGCCTCAGGGAAAACGGTCGTAAAGTTTCTAAATATTCCTTTAAGATGTCAGTTGAAGCATAGATTTCTTTCTTTATTTATTTTTTTACTAACCACTGAATGCAAAGCACTTCTAAAAATACTTCAAATAGCATTAACAATGCTATTGGAATGTATTTCTGTGTACACAACCTGTGTAAGAAAATATGCATCATTTATGTCCCACTTAAGTCTTTAAAGCATGACTAATGGCACATCTGCCTTTGCTGGAGTGAATTTCTCTGTGTGGGTCTGCAAAGCCATGCATATATGCTTAGCTTGTTAAAGTAGTCCCACAGAAGCTCAGTGAAGCTGTTCCTGGTGTAATATAAGTATGCAACATTTGCACAAGCAAGGCTGGAATGAGTATAAGTTGGCGGTTTAGACCATTACTCTTATTTCCATAGGCAGGCCTTTATGCACAAGTAGGTTCTTCAGTCCCACTGCAGTTACTATTCTCAGTTTTTTGTTTTTGTTTTCCTGGGTATCTATCCATTTGCTCCTCAAAGGGTTTAAGTATGGGAAGGCAAGTTTGTGGCTCATCTAGAGGCCTAAGCTAGTCTGTCCCACAAAGTCTCACTGCAGTGGGATTTGCCGCCAAGCTGGTGATAAGGGCGTTAATTGATTGTGTGTATTATAAAAGCTGAGTTCTACTCACTAGCTGATAATTAAAATCCACAAGTTAAAACTGTTGTACAATCTATATTTGTTTATATATTTTGTATATATTTCCTCTTAGATTTATGGACATAAGAAAGTGTATAGCATAACGTGACTCCTTTTGTAAAAGTTCAGAGGAATAGACTTTGAAGTAGGCAGGTCTCTTCTAAAATGGGACTTTAAATAAACAGATCACTTAGGACCCAATTCTTCAAAGTATGCACACACATAGAAATTCAGACAGTTTCCTAGCAGTGGTTACCATCTGACTCTCACTGTTTTCAAAATGTTCTGACTCATTTATGGAAACTTTTCCTTAACACTTCATAAACCTTCTTAAGCTGTTTTAGAAAAGTGGTTATAGAGTTCAGATTCTCATCACTGGCTACAATGGGGTTTGCGAATCTACCTAAAAACAAATACTGAATAATCTGTTCATAGGAGTGTTTTCTTCCTGCTCTGAATGAAATTCTAGGTGACTTTTAACTCTCTTAGATTTTGTTGTCTGATGCAGTTGTGACTACCTTAGTATCATACAGCTTTGCTGGAGACAATTTTATTTAGTTCACTTCAAATGCAAATTTTTAAAGGCTCTGCCATGGTAGAATCCATAGATGTCTTCAGTTTTGGGGCTTCTGTGGAGACTACCATTAAAGACTGACAAAATTATTGCTAGCAGACACCACTGAAAACTAAATGAGAGAGCAGGATTTGCTTTTTATTAATTTATTTGCAATTTTTACCAGTTTCAGTTGTTTTAGTCAAGATAAATTGTTCAGAATTAAAACTAGATCCATAATGTTGGAGATGAGTAATTGGAAACATTAGAAAAAAATTCTTCAATCATGGTTTGCCAGCAGTGTTGGAAACAAAGCAGAGTTGTCCAAATGGGGTGTGACCTTTTCAGTTTTGTCATGTGGAAATGGTTGCAAAACACACTAAAACACCAAAAGGACTTTTATCAATGGGATTTTTCTCTAACTTTCTTGCAGAAAGAAGTGTACATCTGTTGATAGAGATGAAAGCCTTTATGCATGCCTTCACAGAGGAACCTCAAAGTTCATTATATTCACTTTCTGAAAAGTGTTCACTGATGCTTTTGTCTCAGCTTCACACAAGGCAACCTTCACATCTTTTATTTGAGGTACATAACCACCATTTGTGTGAATTGTACAAAGGCTTTCCTCATTTTTAAGGGAAACTTCCAGGATAAGAAAGTTCAAAGCGAGCTCGAGTTCACATTGCACTGGCTGAAGGGCACCTCCTTACCTCTTGTAAACCCACATAATCCCTTCCTTCTTGAAAGCTGTGTGGGACTACAGAAATTCCCAGACTACCAGCACATATTCCTGTGAGAAGTTATTCTCCACACTTGGACCTTTTCCCCTGACTTACAGGCTTAGCCTGGAATTTGACAGTGCTAACTTATACCAGTTGGGCATCTGGGGATATTTAAGTTAAAATTCCTGCCATTGATGTACTCCATTTAAAACTTTCAGGCCTTGAATGAGTCCGCATAGGTTTTGATCTGCTGTTTCAAAATTGCAAAGCTATTATGTCAGAAAGTTTGGTAGTGTACCAAAGATTATGCTGATTCCTACACTGTGACAAGGAGCAAAATACATCAAAGCTCAGAGCCCCATCCTCACTTTTTCCTCCAAGTGATCAAACATTTTTTTAATCAGACAAATGCTATCACAAGCATTACGTGTTTCCTGTTGTGTAGGTGTATCACCAGCACACACGGTGCACAACTACACCCACAGTTGCATCACAAAGACAGCCCACTTAAGAAGCAAACAATTTCAGGAAAAAAAAAATAGACTGGTGCTAATTCTAAAAAATAAAGGTTCAATAGTAGATGAACTTAGATAAGCTTCTTAAGAGCTTACTTCTATAATCTGTTGAGGTCAGTCTATCCAGGCATTTACCAATACCTAGAAACCACACATTTCTTTTATATATATATATATATATTTAAACCCTCCATCTGTTTATATTCAACAACAGAGATAGAAAGGACTATAAATATTCATAGAGAGATCTGGAAAACCCACGGAATCAGTAGGGGACTAGGAATTTCTAAACTAGTGGTGCTTGACTGCTTTGAATTGGGGTTTGCTGAAAGCTGTCTTCTGACAACTGATTGACATAGGTCAAGTAGGTAGATGGATTCAGTTTAATTTTTGGATGAAAATGTTGGTACCATCAAAATGCTGGATTGAATCATCATGAAGGCAGATCTGATCTTCTATTTTAGAAAATAGTCCTGGAAGCTGGTAAAGTCCCGGGAGACTTCCTTGACTTCCTTCCTTCCTTCCTTCCTTCCTTCCTTCCTTCCTTCCTTCCTT